>NW_019290090.1:0-48551 GCF_000500325.1 Leptinotarsa decemlineata
TAGAGAAAACGTATTATTGTCCAGAAGATTACTTTTCCGAAGACCAATGCACATCCCAGCTAATCGAGGGCAAAGTCGTCGATAATTGTCAGCCTCTTCCAATCAATGTGGAAGAGTCGATTATCGAACAAATCACTCAAGAAGAAATCCTGGTAATTCCGATACAGAGCGAAAGAATATTTTCCAAATGCAAAACCGATCGATATTTGGAAATAAAAGTGCCCACCCTAGTCAAGATCCCGAAAAATGGCCAAATTGAAGTGAGAAACAAGATTTTCACCAACAACGTGAAAATAGGAACAGGAAAGCCACTGATCTTAACAAAAATTGAAATGATAAATATCGAGAAGTCAACAATATATGAAACACAACACTACCATTTTTGGCGTTTTGCAGGAGTTGCTATCACAATAATTGTTCTGATGTTGTCAGCTTTTAGGAAAAATTGGATTGAAACCCGTATATTGGGATGCTGTTGCTTAAAAACACCCCAAGAAGTTGAAAATACCAATGACGAAAATATGGTTCCAAGCCGCCAAAATAATTCCATTAGTTCTTCGGCCTAAGGAGGGAGGAGTTACGTGGTCATAGTTCCCATGACACGGCCATTCACACGGAGATTCAGCTGAGTAAGAGATATTCCTGGAATCCCTTATCTCGACATGCAGTTAGCATCCATTTAACATTATATTAATTATTATTCTGTTTGTAGCTCTCGTAAGAGACAGTCGTCTCTAGTTTGTAAAATGAATTCTTTTTAAAAAGTTATTTTCTCGTTCCAATCATTTAATTCCCGCAAATAGTAAAATTAGGAAAATTTCAAGCATAGTGCAAGTCACGGAAAAAGCAATAATAATGACTTGGGAACCTCTATTATGACCTTTCGCATCACTGAAAAATATCCCACATAAATTATCGTGAATCAATATCCCTTTTTTGTAATCTATCCAATGTTTAATTTTGGAACCTCTAGTATGACCTTTCGCATCACTAAAAAATATCCCACATAAATTCTCGTGAATCAATATCCTTTTTTTGTAATCTATCCAATGTTCAGTTTTGATTCTACTATTTGTGATGCTAATCATTACTTCTGAATAAACGAAACATATTAGTAAGAATTGAAACTTTCTGTGTGTAAAACAAAGTATTCATTATTTTTGGAGGCAACATACTATTTATGGTTTTCTTAAAATGAAGGGCATTTGGAATATTTTCCCAGTGAATTCAAGGCGATAAAAAAGATCTAAAACGTTTTTATAACTCAGAATACTGTGACGAACATTTCTTCCGAGCAAATATTTCAGTTTGTTCCCTTATAATTGGGTCACAACGATGAGAAAGGTTTATATCTATATATATATTATTTTANGTCTCTAGAATTGTCCTCTTGGAATATGTCGAAGCATTGATCTCCGGCGTTTTTTTGTTATTCTATTTTTCAACTTTTCTATGTTTACAGTTTCATTCGGTTGATCTGGACTTAGAGATGGGCCCATGAGAAAAAATCTCATGGGGTGAGGTCAGGTGATCCCATCGGCCATTTTAACGCACCTCTTTGAGATATTCATCCATTCGGGAATACTCATATTAGTTTTTTTTTTACAGAATGTGAGATATATAAAATATATCCGATTTTCGAGGATGCCGATGTAGACATTTATTTTGTCTGGTCTCTGAGACTTGCAACTACAATTCTGACGATTAACATGTCCATGAAAGGTGGACTAAATCAGAAAATGAATGGGCATAATTCATGTTGGTCTATCTATCTCATCATTTCCTCAGGAAATTTATTCTGGCGGTCAGGATCATATTCACTTGACTCTCTAATCTTTGTATGATTTATATTGTTATTTCGTGCAATTCGCCTTGCAGAAGTTGTAGAATTTGTTTCTCCAACAGTCCGTTAACTTTATTATACATTCGTTGAAGCATGAGTATCATCTTCTGGGGAAACCACATGATTTTCAATTTTGCCAACTGTTTCTTGCGAAATGTAGAGCAATTCACGATATTTTTCACGAAATAAATCAATAACATCTGTACAATTTGAAAATTCTGTTTCCACACTGTATAAAACGTATACAATGAAGCATCTGCTTAGAAACAGATGGATAGTGAGAACCGTAGTAAATCAATTAAATTAAATACTTTCAACAAACTGGATGTTGACATTTTTGTTTGTTTTCAAGACACTTTGGAAGCAATAAGAAAAAACCTAGTCTGACTCTCATAATTCACATAACTGTTAGTATTTCTTCAACTACGTGAATTCTTTCCGTTAATTAATTATGATCAACGGTCTTAATATCTCCATTATAAAACGATAGCCTTAGCGATGGATACATTTTTGTATGTATGCGAATCGGTGATTTTAGGTTACTTTCTATTTGAATTCCATATTCGATGCCTTGCAAATGTTATAGAATCGTTGAGTATCTACATAAAATAACGCATGTTGCTGTGTATCAATCATTTATACCAAACGAGGACAACGTTCTAATCAAAAAAATTCATGTCAAAAAACGCCGTATAACCGTGTAATCAATTTTGTAGTATTATTTACCACCGTGTCAGTTAATGTGACAGGAAACATGTTTTTTAAGCATGAGAAATATTTAATATCGCCAATTACTAGCTATTGTATTGTAAATTTGGCAGATAATACAAACTATCATTGATGGAAACATTGCGACATAGACATGCGTCTATATTGTTGAAAATTCACGCAGTTGGTTTTTTCTGCATACTGTTATTGCAAGCAAAACGTAATATGTAGGTACATGAAACTTCAACTTGGAGAAAATTAAGGTTATATTTGAACACCTGTAGTTAGGATAAATGAAGGAATGCTTGGAAAACGTAAGCGCAGAGAGCAAAATATCTTGATTATTCGTTTCTTGGAAATTCTGACTTTGAAACTCAAAATTTCGACTTTGATTGCGTAATTTCTACTTTATTCTCAAAATTTCGACGTTGATTCTAGAATTTCAACTTGAAATTCGAAATTTCGAGGTTGAATAAATTGTGAACCATCAAGATGAATAAACCTCTGAAGAAGCCAACCACTCGTGCTGGCGAAACGTCAGGATACAGTTCCAAACTACGACGGCCTTCGAACCCGAATTAAGATCATGACAATTCTAGGTTGAAGTCGAAATTTGGAGTTCGAAGCTATAATGTGGTACAAAGTGCATCTTAATAACTTTCTAGAGCCACCTCATGTTTTTTCCATAGAGGAAAAGTCGATACCTTGATTGCAAGGTGTTTATATTCACTATATGACATTGTTCTCGTTTTGCTTTTTTATGGATACCTTATCAAGCAAAAAGAATAGAAATGGAAAAATGAATGTACCTATTATTTGAAATGATTTCACCAATAATGAAACTGAACCACGTTAACTATATTACAGAAATACAAGTGATAGTCATTACGAAACATTATTGTTGACAAAACGGTTTTCGGTGTCACTATTTTTCGAGTTTGAAGGCCGTGGATTTCTGGAATTTCTTCCCGATGTTTATACATCCAGTGTTTATCTCCGATGACTGGATATTACCTAATCCAGGTATAGGTATTAGCACACCAAATTACCTGAGTCAACATGAACACGCTTTTTGCAACTTACCTAATACAGGTACAGGTAGTAGCATACCAAACTACCAGAGTCAACATGAACACGCTTTATGAAATTTACCTAATTCAGGTACGGGTATTAGCATACCAAACTACCTGAGTTAAGATGAACACGCTTCATGCATTTCACCTAATACAGGTACAAGTATTAGCACACCAAACTACCTGAGTCAACAAGAACAAGCTTTATGGTAGGCAAGCTTGTTATTGACTGCTTTTATTAACTTTCCATTGGGAAGTGTACTGTATCTCTTCCAAGTTGAACAATGAGTTTTTAAAAAATTATTTTGATCATATTCAGCGAATAGTGCGAAGTAAGATGTGTTTTGAATGTTTTGGGTAAGTGATTGAATATTTTAGATGATAGGTACGTGTAGTATCGTGGTACCACATTTCTTTTAGTTTGTATTGTTTGGACATGTTCAGTTTCTTTATGCCTTGTTTCATATTTATGATTGATTTTTTTGAGTACAGATTTGTTTTTGTAGATGTATATAATTATTTGTTGCATAAACAGCTGTCTGAGGTAGTGTGTACCTGTTACTTGGAATAATATATTGGAGGAGTAGTTGTTTTTTTGCCATAAATCATTTTCAAAATCTTTTTTTGGAGGACATCCAACTGATGCAAATGGGTTTTAACTGAACCACCCTAGCTGAGAATGGCGTATTGTAGCCTTGACTGAACGAAAGCGTAGTATATCATTTTTAGGTAAGTAATGTCAAGTATGCTTTTCAATTTTCTGAATCTATGTAATAAGCATCTTAATGTCTTTGTTATATTCGTTATGTGAAGATCCCAGAGTAGGTGTATATCTATTGTTACTCCTAAGTATTTTATGTCGTTTCGCGAATGTAGCATTTCCATATTTCCGTTATGTTTTACGTTCAAATTATCAAAATTGTGTAGTGTGCTTTTATTATTGGCAAATGGAATGAAATATGTTTTTTCAACATTGACAGTCAATAGTTTTTGATTGAACCAACTGAATATAATTTTCAGATCTGCTTCTACTTTGTTTTTCAATGTGTCCCATGTTTGATCTGTATAGAGAATAGCAGTGGTATCGGCGAAGCTGATAATGTATCCTGTTGACATGTTTGACAATAATAATAAGTCATTTATATAAATAGAGAAGAGTATCGGTCCTAAAACTGTACCTTGGAGTACGCCGTAGTTGATTACCCCTTCTCCACTTAGTACATTGTTAATTTTCACTACCTGTCTTCTTTCAGAAAGGTAACTAGTGAGTAGTTTGTTTGGTTCTCCTTGTAATCCTATATCGTCCAAAGTTTTTAACAACTGTTCATGACTAACCGTGTCAAAAGCCTTGGCCAAATCCAGAAACACGCACAAATTGCGCTGACTCTTATCTAAGAACGTGGACACTTCTGTGGTTAAGTATGCAATTGTATCGTTTGTTGACATTTTCTCTCGAAAACCAAATTGCTTATCAGATATTATTTTATATGGAAGAACATAATAGCAGTAGAGTTATACTCACTTCTTCTGGTCAAGTCTCTGGAAAACTTCTCATACAATTGTTGGGTTTTTCTTCATCAGTAACTTTAGATTCACCTCATTTAACCAAACTTAAAATTGATTACGCCTTCCCTGCCAAACATTATCGAAATCTGTACTATAAAGTGTTCACAAAGTAGAAACGAAACACAGTTCACATGTTGAATTCGTAGAAAGTTGTAGTATTGACACTGCAAACTGAACAACCATTTCTTTCCAGAAAGTTTTTCAGGGAAAGTGCAGAATAAGCTTGGTGCCTGAAAGAAATGTAGTGAATGGAGATCACATACTGCGTTTTCGAAAAATGAAATGTGTATAAGTGTACTGTTTTTATAAGCAGACATCTAAAGAAATACAGAATATATAGTTTGACATGAAATGAGTCCTATCAACATGCAGCACTCTAACTAAACTGGGTTCCTCTATACATATCTCCATAAAATAATTTTTAGTAAATACTACGTTTCTTCTATGGAGGACAACGCATGTCACTTTATCCACAAAGATTAAACTTGATACATTTCATTCTCGAATCGGTTTCTGAAAGAATGCTTATTCCGATCACGAATCACAATACATAGCTGATATATTCCATGAACGGACTTGGCCCCCACACCAAATAATCCATATGTTTTGCTTTTATGTTTCTGCGTAGACATTCTCAGTTTTCAATTAAAATGCAACTTTCTTTTGATGATTAATACTGAATATAACTTGCTAAAAATAAAACGTAATAAATTTGCATAAATTTCACAGAGGTGTGAATCTTAGAAATAATGCAGGGGTCACCTACTTTTATTGAGGAACATTGTCTAGGTCGAACACATATTTTCGGGAGTGGTGAATGTTCCTGATAATTTTAGTGTATGGTCAGTAGTACAGAACTAGCGCCATAGTAAACAATCTGCTGAAATCTGCAAATCGAAGCGAATCCCACGAGTGAAGATCCCTTTCAAAAATAACTGTAACTTTTTTCGCAGGAGTCGATTATAAAATAAATATGCTATACAAGGTAAACTTTTCACTCTATATTATTTTCAGTCTAGAAGGAACTATTGGAATCGGAAGGAAGCATTTTCAAAATGGATGTTTTGGAAGTAGGACATGTTGAATAGTTTTAATTTTCTTTTCAATTCAAATGACACTTTATTGTGTGAGACTTTCACTGGACAGTTTAAAAAACCACAACACGTGTTTCACTGAACAACAGCTACCTCAGACGTGTTAATACATGTGTTGTGGTTTTGTAAACTGGCCAATAAAAATTACTTCGACACGTAAGGGATTTTCAATTTCATCCACTCAATTCCATCACATTCATTTCCAATGTTACCTTAACTAAATATTTTTGGACCCCCATTTTTTGAAAAATGGCAAAATAATCAAGTATCAGCAGGCGTTGGGATATGGATAGGCTGGGGTCAATTGAATTATTTTTTTTGGAAACGTTTCCAGTAACATTTGAAAACTCGATTTCTTGACCTTTATGGGTATTTTTACTTTCCACAACCAGAATGAGATATAATTTATAATGTAGAACTTTATAGAGGCGAAGAAAGGCAAACTTCCAGTTCCCCGGATGAATTACTGTGTGAACGTGATATCGACGGATATCTTTTGAATATTTTCACCATCAACGCTGGTGTTTCCCAGGGATCCATATTATCTCCAACCCTTTTTTTATGGTACATCAACGACTTATAGGAAAAAACCAAGAATTCAATATCTTCCCTAACTAACTCAACACACTTGTCTCATTACATTTGGATTCCAGGACATTGGCTGAGGATGCACATCTTCACCGGCAGCAGTAGGTTCAATTTCTTAATGAGGATCTAGAAGTAAATTCGAATTGGGGTGAAAGTAACCAGGTTCAATTCAATGCGTCAAAAACCTAGGCGTCGGTTTTCTCCAAAAAGATAAATGTTTCCGAACCGGATATAATAATGACAGGTCAGACAATTCCGCTTTCTGCTCCAATAGGTTTGGGGTTAAAATGGACACTGATATGTCTTGACACAATCATGTCGTTAAAATTGCAAAGGCTGCTTCTCAGAAGCTTGGAACAATGTTCCGAACCAGAAAACTGTACACACCTCAGCAAATTTTGATGCTTTATAAAGCTCAGATTAGACCTTCTTTGGAATATTGCTCTCACGTATAGTGCTCCGCCACCAAACGTACCCTGAAGCTGCTGGATTCCATCCAGAAAAGAGCCACTCGACTGATTGAAGACGCGAACATCACTTGCAACCTTGATAGTCTAGACCATCGAAGAAAGGTTGGATATTTTTCTCTCTTCTATAGATACTTTCACGGGAAGTGTTCAAGTGACTTGGCACATTTGATTCCACCAAGAGCGGTACATATCAGAAATACGCGACGGATTGTTGCTGCTCATCGTTTTGAGGTTCAACTCAGTACACCTCGAACTTCACTGTTTAAGAGCTCTTTCATTTGGAGCACTGTATTCATATGGAATAAACTTCCTGAGAAAGTTTTTTCAAATGGATTTGATTTCTAGCGATTCACATTCAATGTGAATGGCCATTCTCGCACAGGCACCGCTCTAAGAGCACCTTAAGGATTTTCTTGTAGTGCTTGTGTTTCGCCCTTTAAAAAAAATCAACAAGGTTATTCAAAATGTCCCATATAAATACTAATTGACAGTGGATTTCTGAAATGAAAATGAGTTTTCTTCAGAAAACCAACACATTAACAAATACAACAAACTTTAAAGTTTCATAAAGGCTTTCAACATCGACACTTACGACAATAGCGCCATTTGAAATTTTTGGCAATGGTATTAGTCTGAACTCACAGTGGGTTTCAAAGGAGAATTAAGTTCAACGATTCTTCGTAAAACATTAAAACGAGGAAGCATAGTATGATGAAGAATCCATAGGCACAATTATAAAGAAGTTACTGACAAATATAATATTTTTCTTTGAGAAAAATATATTATGACGGCACAATTACTTATGTGGTTTGTTCTATTTATACACCTGTATGAAATTCTTTTCTATGCTTTTTTTTTAATGAAAATACCAAGAACTGAATCAAATTAAGTTTTTTTTGTTTTCTCATGTCCTGTGTTTCTTTACGTGGTGAAGTTTGTAAATATGAGGACACATTTTCGACAATTGGCAGTTCTTTGATTTGAATTCTAATAATTGGTTCAGAAATGATCTTCAACGAGAAGTTGAATTAAGTACAGAACCAGATCAACCAACAATATGACCGACAGATTAATATAAATTGTTTACATGAGTGATAGTTAATCGAAATGAAAACTTCGTTTCGCTAATGATCTAATTTATAGTTGTAAACTAATTGTGAAGTCTGGTGGGTTATATTTGGTATGGTTCAATGTGTCAATCACAACCGTAACCGCATTGTTCCAAAGTTAAATTCATCAAATTATTCTCTGAACAACTATTTCCCTTACTGAATTGATTTTCAGGTGGCATAATGGTCAGAGCAACGTTGGGGAGTGTTTGAATTATATTGTTCTCTTGATGATTTCTGGCAGGGTGGACGAATGTCGCGATTGGTGTAAATTAAGGAGAGGTTAATTGGTTTTTCGGAAAGAAGGTAAAATAGTTTGGAGAAAATGCCTCCAGCAAGGTCACGATAGGCAAGGAAAATGTTTACAAAATTGCAAACATGTATGTTTGATAAACATACTTCTGAAGTGACAAAAATGTCGACAATATTGAGACGATACAGACTTCTAAAACTAACAATACCAGTGGTTAGACTTGAGTAACTGAGTTTCGCGCTTCATCTTTGAAAGTGTTTGGGATCGCACACTGAGAGATGAGATCCCTGTCTTTTCTCAATTCAGGTGGTTAGTGACGAAGTAGTTGATTGGAGTTTCAAGTGATTTGAAACAGTTATTAATAATATCAGTGAATAAACACTGATTACCATTCAACTAACCATCAGTATATAATCATGTTCCTAATGAATATTTCACTTCATACTTTGGAATGTCAATTGAAAATTATAGACAGTTGAAGACAAAAATTCGGTGGGATATTGTTCCCGTTAATTTTTCATGAAATGAAATGAAAGTTTAAATTCCAAGTCGACTAATTTGAAACTGAAGCTCCTAAGATTATTTTCTTTTTGGAAATATTTCAATAGCCACACTCAGTGAAGATATCAGCTTGGAATATTTTTGTTATATCTCACTACAACATATAACATTTTTATATCTCATCATCATTCATGGACGCTAGTTCACCAAAGTGTGTATTCACACACAAACATTTATTCACCAGATCACCTACACATCTTATTTCACTCACCTTCTTTGACATGATTCAGTTCATTAGACAATATATTTTTTATAAAAAAGTTATTAACTGACGGAGCTGGTTTTTTGGAAATGTCACTAGTATAGTGAATTAAAATGCAATGTACTCCAAAACACTTGCCATGTTGACAGTGGCATACGATGATTGTCCTCTGAGTCAGAAGAATGTTCACAAGTGGTACACATCGACAAGATGTGAATGACGATGCTCGCGATGGACCCCCCAGCACATTAACAACCGACGAAAATGTTGAGAAAGTGAAGAAAATTGTTATGGAGAATCGTCAAAACTCTATTAGAGAAATTGCTGAGAATGTTGGCATAACGGTTGGCTAATACCATGCAGTTTTTTCGGAAATTTTGGGCATGAAGCGTGTGGCATCGAAGTTCGTTTCAATTTGACCAATTCTGACCAAGAACCGTCGCATGAGTATCGCTCAAGAATTGTTAAATGACGTCAACGGCAATTCAGATTTGCCCAAAATGGCCATAACTAGTGACGAATCATGGGTATATGGCTATGAAATCGAAACCAGAGTCCAATCGTCCCAATGGAAGAGCCCAAGTGAGCCAAGATCAAAAAAAGCACGCCAAATTCGATCAAATGTCAACGTTTTGCTCACTGATTTCTTTGATAACCGTGGCGTAGTGCATAAGGAGTTCTTGCCACATGATCGTACGATCAATAAGGAGTATTATCTTGAAGTTATGCGCCGCTTGCGAGAAGCAATATGAAGGAAACATCCGTTATTGTGACCAAAAACAACACCATAATCATGCCTGAGCCACCGTATTCACCAGATTTGGCCTGCTTTGACTTTTTTTCACCAAAATTGAAGAGTCCCACGAGTGGACAGCGTTTTGCGTTTTGAGGAAATAAAATCCGAATCACTGAGAGAGCTCAAGGACATACCAAAAAGTACATATCAGAAACGCTTCGAGGGAGGCTACTTCGAAGGGGACAGAATGGAAATTGATTTGTAAATTATTTCTTTTGAGAAAAATGAAAATTCACCTCAAAAATGGAAAGAACAGTGATTTGCTTTCTTTGAAATTTAAATGAATTTCATTCATTTTGGAATTTTCTCTCATTTTCATTTTTAACTAACTCATAAGTATATTTCGGTCCTGATTTCTTTAGTATTTTTGAAATTTTTAATATATTGTTGATTTCATGTATTTTCTCTTTCTCATCCGGACACTCTTTTGGACAATGAAAGTCTGAACCTCTAAAATTCAACAAAAATCATTGTTAATCACAGTTCATCAACTGTATTCTTTCTATTCAAACGAAACCAAAATTGAACGCAAAATATTTTTCTGCAAGGGACAAATAACCCCACTGAAATCATATAGGGCTATCGGAAAATCGCAGATATCATTTTCACATCAAAAATGGGTCAATGAAGCCTGAAAGATGATATTAATCATCAATAGCAACCCATGTGGGTTGTTAAACTGATATTACTCATTATTCAGCTTTCAAAATTGAGCATGTATGATTTCGCAAACATGAATACACAATGAAGTTGATTCACATCAATGAAATTTTGGAGAAATTATTTCTCTACGTCACAATCCTGCCTACAAGAATATTGTTTTTCATTGTACGTTGTAAGTGTCCTCGAATGCTTTAATTGGTGTCAATCATAAATTCTTTTGTATTGAATTGTAAACATTTACTCTACATAGGTACATACGAGCGATGGTAGCATACTAATGATGAGTTTTATACAATATTTTTCATGTGTCATACTCATGAAAATGCAGTCTGGAGGTTGTTCAATCCACAGGAGTCCGAGGTTCATGAAAATTTGCCAATTAGGACAAGATGAAATCGTTTCAAAATAGATTTCCATAAATTCATCTTCGGTCTTCTGGAATTGCATTGCCTCCTTATCAATTCATGTTTCAACAAATATAAAATATTTAAACTGAAAGGGTTATATTTTTAGGGGTGACTAATTTTTGTGAAAGAAAGTTTTTGGCTTTCTACTACTCCATCTTGATACAAAAAAAATGTGGGAATCATCCAATGGTAAAAATTTCATCTACATTTACCTTTCATTTAGTATATTGTGTAGAAATCCTGTGAATGATATCTGATTTATTTCCACAACGAATGTTTGGAATACAAACTGAGTAGAGAAAAGTATTTTTTTGCATAATTCAGTGTTCATATAAAAGTATTTGTTTTGAAAGAATGTTCTTTCGTGTAATTCAATGTTTTTATGAAAGTTGCTGTTTCAGGAGGGCTTTTCTCTTCTAGTTCCTGCCTGAAAGTTACTTATTTGCATGATCTACACTGTATAGAGTTACTTCTTTTAAAATTGATTGATTCCTTCCTTTGTTTGGATGATTCCCACATTTTTTTGTATCAAGATGGAGTAGTAGAAAGCCAAAAACTTTCTTTCCCAAATATAAAATATTATCATCCATGGCAATAAATAAACAATTTTCACAAACATTTTTTATTTCTAGAATCGCTTCGCTAACACCGTAGGTTCCTCGTTAGAAATGAGGAAGTTACGGAACTGGTCAATAAAAATACATATCTTTTCAAAATTCGTTTCGAATATATGAAAAAAAGGGAAGTTAGAAATATAATTTCACTTTTCAGTGAATAAAACTAACAGGACCACCAGCTAGCTCATAAGTCGCGTTCTGTCACGTTCCAAACGAATGTAAATCCGTTCGAATAGGGTAATGTAAAGATGAGAAAAACAGAAAAAAGAATAAACAAGAAAAAGAGAAAAAATGAAGAAAAAATAGAAAGAAAAGAAAAGGAAACAAGGGAAAAAATGTGTATATGTGTATATTCTAAGATAACTTATTTATCAAACGAGAAATTATAAAAAAATAGAAAAAAAACAACTTATCAGGACTGACCGAATACCAACATTTAGAAATAAGGAAGAGTGAATTATGCATCTTCAAAATATTAAAATATTGTTGAAATTTTACATGTTAAAATAGATTGGCAAATTTTTATCGAGTAACGGGTCAGTCCATTCATAACAACATATTGTTTTCCCTCTTTCGATTTTGTTTCGAGGGAGCATGAACCAATGACAAGTCAGTCCATCAAAAACACAATCAACCTAGGTTTCACCTGTCGTTTATTTTATGGGGATATACAGGGTGTCCCTGGACTTCCTCTTTTCCTCTCGGGAATGTATAGATGAGGTCAAAATATCACCAGTACTTCATATAACTTTTTTTCCTAAAAGTCTTCGTAACCAAGTTACGGGCCCTCGAAGTTACAAAATGAAAAATGTTTTTCTTTGATAACTTTTCAAGTGAATATTCAAAATCATCCAAATTCTGGTAATTGACTAAACAAATGAATTCCGTCGATGAGCTTTCATGCAGGAGTCAGTTGTTTTGCTACAAAGTCAGGAACGGACTACCCCCGATGGTCCACACCCCAAAACTTTGAAATGACAGATATTTATCAATATTTTTCAACAAAATAAGGTTACTTGGACAATTTTATGAATAAAAGTACTCGTATGGAAAGTCGATCGGAGCAACGAGTCTTGATAAAAATGTAGTTCTACTCGACGACATCAAACCCGCTCGTCCACCATTATTTGAAATGAATAATTATCAAAGCAGAAATAATAATGATAACGTTAATTCAACAACATTTATCCTGAGATGTCTACCATTATTCGAAAATATTAGTTTTTAAGGAAAATGGAAATGATAGGTAAAATGTTCATAACGAATTTTTATAATGCAGACACGTTTAACTAACGAAACTCAAGAGCCTCAAGAGCAAACAGAAATGAAAAATCCGCTACAGAAACTGCTCGATATGACCACCTTCTCTCTCTATACATTTTCTTAGTCTGCGAAGACACCCTCTCTGTACTTGAAATAGCATTCCAGGGTCGTTTCGTATGGCTTCACAATGTAATGTTATTCTATTCAACAATGCATCTCTTGTGTGAATAGGTGTAGCGTAAACAAGGCTTTTTAGATGCCCCCACAGAAAGAAATCCAATGGATTCAAATCCGGAGACCGCGATGGCCATGAATATGGCCCACCTCTACCAATCCATCTATTGTGGAAAATATGGTTCAGATGGTCACGCACAATCAAATTATTAGTTTGTCTTAGTATACTATTAGTATAAAATCAATGAATATTACTGGAGTTTTTTCCCAACACCAAACCGTTATTTTAACACTTCAGCACGTATTTCGATCACCAAGTAATCATCTTCAAGAGGAAGATCAAAGTGATCTTCCTCTTGAAGATGAGGTTCGAAGAAATGTGCAGAAAACACTTCACATCAACCATGTCCATAAGTCTATTTAAACAAAACTGAAATTTTCAAATGTGTTGAATAATAGTCAATATCTAACTTATTTTTCCAATAACGTTTGAACGTATTGCGAGTTGAGGATTAACGAGGTATAGCCCTTCAACGTGTGATACATGGCACGGATTGAATGATACACAGAGAAAATTGTTACTTTTAAAATTTTTGAAAAATACAAAATTAATTTCATGCCGTCCTGGCAAACGTATTGTCACTACTACATATTACACGTGTTTCTTATTTATTTTTGTTTTGGGACATTCTCAAAACGACTTTTCTTTACAATAAAAATTTTTATCAGAGCTGATAATATTTGAAGAATACAGTAACAGAAATAAAAAGATTTTCAGTGCCAATATTACGGAAGCGAATTCCATATTGACTACGAGTATTTATTGTAGAAACATTCGATTACCAGTCAATTCATTTTCATGCCATGCTTTGAATATCGCGACTTTATCTACCTGTACGCAGCAGATACCAGTATATGCCCTTATCACTCAAATTTCTATTGTGTATGACTTTTATATTTTGAATGAAACACTGTAAATATATTTAAATTTATACCGCACTTAGTAATTGTAGCAAATAGTTATGTAAATTTTTGAAATATATGCTACTCGTGAATTTAACGATCAATGAATTAGTCGGAATGGTTTTCAGTACACTAAATTCAATCTGGTTGGATGGACTTGTCCGATATTTGATGGAAATCTATGAACTTTTATCATTGGACTTGCTTGAAAAAGCTATTGTACAGCGAAAAACGTATACGGTTTTGTAAACCGTTTTGTGAAAATGAAAAGTGTTTTACAACAAGTATTTGTCAAGTTTAGTGTAGGAGGTCTGAACAAAAACAACAAAAATCTAAAATAACTTCCAATGTATATGATTCTATCAAAAATATGATATAATGACCTTGGCAACAAAAAACTAACTGAAGGTTTTTCATACACTCATCGTCGTCCTTCACGGATGGTATCACATGCTGAAGTGTCATCCTGGATGTATATTCGTACGTCTTTGACATTATCACGACGTTTCGGCAAGATTCCGCTTGCCACATTCATAATAATAATAATAATACTTCATTTCCTTAGTGACATGTAGAAATATGTATAGTCGTTGTCAAGAAATAGGGTTAAAACTAAGATTGAAACTGAAACTCTACTCCTTGGATGAGTTGAATTTACATTTTAACTTCCTAAGGCATTGTTTGAATGCTTTCGAAGTTTGTCCTGTAAAGAACAGTTGCAAAATTCTGATTGCTTATCAATACAAAATAGTTTCAAATTATTAGTATTATTATTTTTTAACCTCTTTTATCCATATTTCTATTCCACCACCCTTTACCTCTGTATTTCGAGTATAACTAATAACTAACATAGAACCTTCAAGATAGATTTGACTGAGTCTGCAGATTCTCACAGCTCAGGGAGACATTAGAATGACACAGATTTCATCATTATCTGTACTTTGTACATTCAGTAACTACAGGTTTGGATCAAACATCACCTTTGGAACTGAGAGTGCTTGCGAAGATATAAAAAATTGTTAATGCACGCATTTTTTTGGCCAGACTGTTGGAATCATTGCTTTTTGAAAATTATCCTGATAGATCTGAACCTTGAAGGAGACATACAAGTCAGGATAACGAAATTTCATTGTCTCACAAAGTACCTTCGGAAAGTGAGGTTTCGGTAGGTTTCAGGTTTTTCATAGTGAAAGTACTTTATAAGAAAAAATCGCTATAGTAAGTCTGTAGGTATCCGGTACATCTGCCTAAACATCCTTATTTTTCAACTTCGACAATTTTGAGGTTGGAAAGAAAGTGAACAGAGTATGTTGCTCACTATTTATGAGCGCCGAACTATATTGTTGCCTGGAAACCATCAGTTTCAAATATATCTTTTATACTTTTTATCGATCTGTTATCACTTTCTACGATTTAAAAAAAAAGATTTGCGTTGGAAAACTTTATACAGGTGTAAAAAATCGGATATTTTAGTTCGATAACCAAATAAATAATATAGCAAAAAACATAGAATATCCAAAAAAATCAGTTGAACAAAAACTCCACATTGGCTAACCATAAAAATATTCTAACTGAAACAGAACGCATTTAATTGATTTTATATTTTAGTAAACCACCTTTTTATGGTTCATCCAAAAATACATAAACCTGATGCTCCTTCAAAACTATGAGTTCAATTGGTTCTCCTTGTCAAAAATTAGCAAAATATCTTTTGAAAATTTTGAAATCCATAGACAAGGCAAGGCAAGACAAGTTTTATTTTCCAAGAAACTACATTCATGAGTATACATAATTTTGTTGAAAATGACGAGCTTAGCACGAAGAGCGAAATGGTAACACTTTTCTGAAAAATACCACCCATTTCATAATTAAAGTTGAAAATTCAAAACTCAGTGATGAAGATATTCTGCTGAGATGAATGTTAGCTTTATCTGAGATACCCAAATATACATTGATACCTCCACTGAACATCAAACCATCATGCGACTGTTGAAAAAGAATAACTCGTCTTTCTGAAAAGATGATATAAACTGAAAATAGATATCATGTTAGAACTTCTTACAAAACTTCAAATACACTGAGATCTGTACTCATACATACAAAATCCAACAACACAGAAGAAGAAACAAAAAATTGCATTCATTAGATAACTTGTACCTCTGATTAAAATTATATTGGTGAAACTTGAAGACCATTGAAATTGCGTAGAAACAAACATCGTGATTACAGTAGAAAAAGACAATTATTATGATCAAAATTGTCAGAACACATTTTGAAATCAGACGGCGAACATAGGTTGAATGGAACAAGACAATGATAGTTAACAATGTATCCCACTCTAAGAGATGTAAGCTCAAAGAACAGCACATAAAAAAGATATTTATAGTGGCGAAATAGCAACAGACTGATATCATAGAACACCTTTTACTACATTAAATATTTCAGAAGTCAGTCAATAATATTGATACACTTTACATTTAAATACTTCTTTGACATTATCAGCGAAGAAAAAAACTGCGAATATTATTATTATTTCCTTCATTATCTTCATCATTATTATTATTCACATAGGAGGTTGCACCGGTCGAAGCCTGTTCCAAAGCTTCGACACATCATTGTGGGTCCGATAATCGTGTGCCCTGAGTAGACGCAATGAACCAAGAATAGCCCCCTTATAATTGATTTTATTATTTCTGAAGGCTACGCTGGTAGGACCCTGTCCCCAAAGCCTTGATACATTCAGTAGGGCACGCCAGTATCGTCAACCAATGACTGCTCCCCACACCGTGGGGTAAGTGATTATTGTTATTATTATCATCATCAACATTATCACTATATTATATTTTTCCTGACCTAATGTGTTCACCTTCTTTGACCCAGTGCCTTACATCTGTATAAAACAGTTGTCTTAGTCTTTTTGTTAATATACACCTTGTATATAATACGCCCCTACCGACACATAATCAATTTAATTTTTTTCTGTAGCACTTGAGTTGTTCAACGATTATGCAAGTTAACTATTTTGGAAAATATATTATTCCATATTAGTCAATAGTTCAGATTAACAATAATTTACATCTTCAAATGTCCTGTTTTCGTTTTATCACGAATTGATGATGCAAGTAAGTCAGTCAGAGAGAGTTCATTTAATAAGTAATCAGGTCTTTCAAATATATAGTGTTGTATCCTATTACGAAATAACAACTGACAAGTATGTAAAAACCCGAAAATCGAAAGTCGAAGGGTTAAACAAGTCAGATATCGGATCTATTGTGCAACAGCTAAATAACAATGCGTCAACTAAAAAGAAAGTGAATCAAATGCGTCAAAATTCCGGATATTCGGTATACAACCGGTAACCACGGATCCGGTGTCTTCAGAAAGCTTTAAGCACTGTTCCACTAGTGACTCTTCTTGGAGAGAGGGGCTAACTTTCACGTCCATATAAAACCAACTGAACGATTTAAGTGTATTACTTTTCGCCTAGCCGCACGCTGATGCGTTTTAAGTTTTGAGATAAAAAATTGGTGCCGGAAAATTTCGGGTACGTTGTGTCAGTGTTGTGCAAGAACGAGTGCAATAAGGATTTACAAATTTTAGTGCTAATCGTTGGTGACTGTTTATCGGATTATTCTTAAGTAAGTAACCAGTTTGAGAGTAATTGTCAAAGACACCCGAAAGCACAGTGACAGTGGCCCGAAAAACTTGGATTTTGGATTGGATTATTTTGACGTCGAAACGGTTCACGTGAACGTTGAATTTTGTGAAATAGTTTCAGATGAAAATGAAGTTGCAAGTGGATTTCTTTTCAAAATAAAAATTCGTGTCTGTCGAAGCATGACTGGATCTATGTTGTCTGAAAGTTATAAATGTCATTGAGAAGCTAACAAGAAGTCTCAAAAATGCTGGGAATTGGACTAATCAGATATTCGCGTTTTTCACACTTTTCACGTTGAAAAAGTAGGTCAAATGGGGTTGATGATTTTTCAGTAAGGTTGTCACAGGATGAAATCACTATTACAAAATTTATTCATTCTTGAGGTCAATGGATTTGAATAGTCCACTACATCCGTATCTTTTGTTGAGTTTGATTGTCGTCGAATAAGGAAAAGATTTCATAATAAGATGGCTCTGAGCCCTACAAAAGATACGATTTTTTGTTTGAAAATTCAATTACTTTCAACGTTCGTTTATTTTTACCGCGGTGTTAGTTCTCGATTAACTTTTTCAATAAATTTCAATGTAATAAGTCAACATCACTTGCAATGATATTCTTTCAATACTTTGTAAACACTGCAATAACAACCTGTCACGGGCTATATGAAATATTTAAATCGACACGATATTCTGCGTTGACATTTCTTGTTTGTTTCTGATGTGAATGTGTTCGTGATCTTCTCGCAAGCGGTAAAAATGGAGATGGCTACCGGCAATTTAATCTCTGTGTATAAGATATGATATTGAGCACACAGTAGAAATGAAAGCAAGGCAGTATGTCAATGAGCTTTCTTTGCGCCGCGACATAAATACGATAAATATTGCAGGTGCTAATTATTAAGACACACACCTTACTTAGATAGTGGTGTTTTGAACAACTCATCTGATTAAGAGCGACTTTTATTTTTGATCGTATGTGAAAAAAACATAACTCTGACCATTAATTTTCAATGAAATTCATACGATTAACAGTAATAATAATCGTCGAGTAATACTTTTTCAAATCGGAAATATAAATTACTTAATTGAATATCTCCATAATATCTTTTGACTTGAGTCTGCAGTAGTAGGTGGAGAATATTGTTATCAACTATTAGCAACAAAAACACTTCGTTTCTGAAATAAATTAAGAATTTTTGCTCCCAAAAAAATATGAAAATAATTATGTTTTTTTGACACCAGAAAGAAAGTAATCTGATTCTCAACCCCTTTCCATTTTGGTAACAAGTTGCTAAGAATTTTGTTCTGCTATATTTGAGTCAATAAAGAAATGACACTTGTCTGCAAACTGAATATTGTGGAATAAATAAAAACATGTTTCAAAATCTGCCAAGTTTTGGAAACGAGAACATTTTATGAGGTTTTCATTGATTTCTTGAGCCGCGACAGGTGAGCTATGTAGATTTGCATTACAGTATAAAAAATTATCGAAAAGATGAACATCGATTTTTTTGACAAATACTGGATCAGATTTCATCATCGAACATGGTTATATGACTGTCAACCGTCTGTGATGGTACATATAATAAAAACTAAGGTTCTACAACTTGGCCCTTGGGGCACACCGAGATGCACATTGTGGACCGATGAAAAAGAACCACTTTGTGTTACTATCATACTTCTCTAAAACATATATAATCAAATCTATTTATTTGGGTTAATTTAACCACTAAAGTCTCAGGACAAACTAAACCTAATGCTTTTTAAAATCAAAAAATCATATAAGGACCCATTCATTACTGTCAATCTATACTCGTAAATGTGATCAAGTAGACAATAAGAAGTCATCTAAAAGCACCTACATTATTTCTGAAACCATGTTGAGTATCATTTTCATTAAATTGGCAGTTCATCATACCTAGCTGACTTTTTATTCTTCATATACTGAAAGAGTATTCAAAATGTCGTTTTTAGAAACTGGCAGCATTCGAAATGGAAGAATTATTTTTCAATTCTTAATTTTTCTCTCTAGGAATTTTTATGATTTGGAATCGTAGTATGTTGTAGGGCGTTCTCTCCTTTCTTTTAAAGTCGGATTTTTTCAAGTGCACAGGTATCAATCGGGAATGTGAGTTCCTAAAGATGTACTTCACTACTGAAAACGGTTTTTTTGACAGTACTCTGTACTTCATTCACCCACTGTGCAATTTGAGAACGAGTCTTTCAGTACTCATCGATTTCTTCCTTTTCGTGAAGGAGGGCCCGCATGGAAGATCTTCAAAATTGTATAAATACATATTAATATAAGAAAAAATATTCAGAAAAGGAATGTCGAAATATTAATCTCTCCCAGCGTACCTACACATTAGGTTCTGGTAAATACCTGCTGTAAAACAACTACTTCCCGGGCTAATACCACACTCTATATAGAATTATATCCGACAGAAATTCATGCAAGATACCTCATAAAGGGTAGACTTGCAGATATTTCTCATTTGTCCAGCAGCATGACATATTATATTATTCAAATGATTTGTGGGTTAATCTCAACTTGATGGATCCAAAAATTGTAGACCATCAAGAAACTATTTGATTCAATGTCTTTTTTTGTATAATTTTGCTTTCAATTTGGTTCAATCCCATGTGTGATTCGTCAATTGTTTTATCATCGAGCTGATTTGTCCATTATGAACTTTTGTTGAAAATAATTAATGAACGATGAATGTTGACGTTATTGCTTCAAAGATGAATTTCAGTCTTGAATAAGTTTCAGAAATCCATTATTCTATGAGATGACACTATTAATAATATTGGTGTCAATGAATTTTTCGATTTCAGGGTTTTGGAAAATATTTTCGTTGAGAGTATGTATTTGGAAACCTATATATCTATTTTTCGAATGAATATGAAAAAACTCCAAACTAAAAACAAAATTTCATCAAATGAAAATAAGAAATCTATGAACGAATGTGACAATTGTTATTGGATATTTTTATCAGATCACTTTTTAAGAAAACAGTCATTTTCTTCTTGCAATTTTTGTTTTTTATATTTCATTGGAGAAATTAATAGCTGTAATCATATTTCACTCCATAAAATGGGTTCGGTTGAGTTGAATTGAATCACTTTGTTAATTGGTGAAAACGGTATGAAAATCCATTTGGTAGTTTTCAAGTTTGAAAATGAACACAATAATTTGGTTCTTCATTAAAAGTTTTATTTTCTATTACCAGTCACGACTCTAGTTACCGATATAGATAATTTTCTTGCTATTGAATGATTGTAACAGATAAATGGGCACAGGAGCTGAATTGGCATTGATCTTTCGTTGTGTAATGATAGTTATTGGAAAGTTAAGTTCTTTCTCATTTCCTAATTTGAATAACTGTTTTTGTGCTGGAAATTGTTGGGCTGAGACAGTCATTACCTTTTAGGAGTAAACGAGGCCATATTGTCTATTATTTCTTGACATTTTTGGGAAATTATCTATAAATACCTATCACTCTGAATCTCGAATCAACTGACCTCCATATATTGGAAACTATTCAAGAATTCTTCACAGTTTGGTTACGCTGAATGAACATTCCTTTCAGAATGTAGAGAGTAACTCATAATTCCACTCCACCTGAAAACAAATCTTAGTTTGTTCATTTATCCATTAAATGAATACTTATAATAATTATAGTACTGAACACAATTACTTATTTTACTGAAATAACAAATATAGGGCGATATTTCTCGGTTAACAATTTCGTTAAAGAATCAGTATTTCTCTTTTATTTTTGTGAAAGTGCCGTGTTCTTGACGAGTAAAACAATTCAGGAATATCTGTCGTGTTTGTTACATATACTATGAGACTTAAAAGCATTAAGGTACATTTTAGATTTCAATTCTACCAAGTCAAAAAACTTCTTCAATTTGAACGGTTCAACTATAAGAAAATTTAATTCTGTATCTAATGTACCACCATTCATCATTTCCGATTATGATTGGACAAAAAACATTTGGAGGGGAGGTGAATGGGGGCGTCATTATGTTGAACAGTTATAAAGTTCTTCTTTCTTTCATAGTGTTGGAAGTACTCAGAATTGAACTAACAGTTCTGAGAAACAAGTATCCTATATTACTGCATCACTGTTGACCATAATATAATGAAGAAATAGACAAATGGATGGAACAGGTTGCACCCGCAATGTTTATGCTTGTGAGTTTCCAAGGATACTAAATAATTGAGTTTGCAACCCTTCCTTTCATAGTGTATCGTTTAGATTCGGGAACTTGTGGTTTCATGCTAAGAAATGGTTTGAAAACGTCGAATCATTTTTACCTAGTCTGAAGGACCTTTCATGTTCAGCATACCGTTTTTGGAAATTTCTTTCATATTGTCTCACATAAACACTATTACACTCTGGACACTTCGAAAATATGTTTACATGCTATTTTGAGGAAAAATAAAAAAATTATAAAACCTCCTTGGTTATGAAGTGTCTATTCAATGTTGAAAAGTACATGTCATGTACACCTCCGAGAGTCGCCGTGCGGCGGTCCTGGTTAGTATTAGACATTTTGATCACACAAATTCTATAACATACACATTAGCTCGCGATACATTTGTGGGTATCAGACTTGCACCACTGATTAGACTTCGACGCTCTCTCGCGTTAGATTACGAATGCTTTGTGTTTGGTTTCTGATTCCATCTAGTTATCTAATGAAACCTGCTGAAAATGGCGTTCTGCGGTCGATGTCAAAGCTTGGGTTAGCAACGGACCGGCTTCAATGAACAATGACTGTATGAATATTATAATAATGGTCTGCTAGATTGAAATGTTCATCTATTTCGAACCTAACAAAGAGTTTCTTGCTTCCGTCAGAGGTTGAGTCTTGTTTGAAGATCATCAGTGTTATTATTAGATTGACTGGTGCCTCAGCTATACTTGTTTCCTTATAACAGTCAGTTAGTTTGGCGCATGTTTGGCAATACAGTCGATCATCACCTGTTAAAAATTCCATAGTCTCCCTCAGATATAATACTCTTGTGCCAGCGTTTTTTCCAATCTTCGAAGCAGTTTTGATATACACTTTTTTACTTGGGCTCTCTCAGCGGTTCGGGTTTTATCTCATCAATCGTGGCAAAACGCCGTCTTTTCATGGGTCTCTACAATCATAGGATCAGAAAAAAGGAGCATGGGGCCAAATCTGGTGAATACGGTGGCTGAGGAGTGATTACGGTGTTATTAACAAACAATGACGAGTGAGCAGGCGCATTATCGTGATGCAAAAGTCGTGAATTGCTTTTTTCACAATACCGGACGTGTTCTTCGTATTGCGTCTCGCAAGCGGCGCATAACTTCAATATGATACTCTTTTTTGACCTACAACCATGTGCCAAAAACTCCTCATGCACTACGCCACGGTAATCGAAGGAAACAGTGAACAATTACAATTAATTACACTAATTAGGAGCAGTAACTTTACGGGGTAAATATATCAGTTTCATCTTTATTATGCTGGAGCAGATTCTCTGCTACTTATTTTTCAGGTTTTAAAAGACTGAAAACCCCAAAACACATCAAGAAACTCGGACTACTGTTTTTTTTTAATTTCACATGGAACGGAATTGGTCAATATCATATTTTCTCCCTTGTCGGCACGTTCAGCAAAATATTGGGGCTCAGCGGAATTAACTAACGAATTGTTTGTTTTTTCCGCCATCATATAAATGTTTACAGAACGTGATGGAGTGCTGGAAACGGTTATCAAGCGGAAATAGACTAGATACAAGAGATACCGAAACAAACATATGAAAAATCCACATGCTGAATTTCAATTCAATTGTCGGTGATGCATTTTCTCTGATTTGATATTCTAAATAATTTAGATAATATTAGTATTTTTCATTCGTTATTGTTTTAAGCTTATTTAAAAAAAATAATTTTTACTTTTTAGTTCGATGTACATTGAAGCGTGTTTTTTAATGTCTCAAACTATATTTATTCTTCATTTTTTAGTTTCGTATGCTATAAAAGCGTGTTTTTTAGTCTTTTTAAACCGTATATTGTTTAGCCGTATATTGTTTAGAAAAATGACTGATATTTTCCGATTCCAGAGAGGGAGTCTGAAAATCAGTTACCAAGCCCAAGGAATGGAGCAGGTACGCGTGTTAATAAAGAAAAAATACTTTTTCCAAATGAAGAAATACATGTAAAGTGAGTTAAAATTTAAAAAAAAGTTACTTACAGCGCCATCTGCCCGCGAATAGATCAAGCAATAATATCGATATATCAAGGAGTTACGTACAGCGCCATCTGCCCGCGAATAGATCAAGCAATAATGTCGATATTTCAAGGAGGTTACTCACAGCGCCATCTGCCCGCGAATAGATCAAGCAATAATGTCGATAATTCTGACAAATACAGATCCCGAGCTTGAGTATGTTACAAACAAACATACCTACATACAGCTAATAGCTAATATAAAAGCGTGTTGAAAAAAAAAATGATACTGCCCTCATATAGCTTTCTCTAATCTGGATATATTGTAAATATTTGGAAACACTTCTTCTACAGCTCTTGGATTGGTATTCTATCTTCATGCCTGATACTCGAACACTAGTATAGTAAATTCAACAGAAAAGAGTGATTGCCGAGAATATGAGAACTGTCTTTTACTTCCTTTTTCTGTTGATATTTCGATATTAATATATTTATCAATCCCAACAAACATTAATAATTTACATACGGGATCCTTAACAACATGATAAGCATAATTTTTTCTCCTTTCCTGCGTGGAAATCTGACTATTTCCGTTGGAAAACAAATTCTCGCTCATCCCAAAATTTTATTTCGCATTTGAATAATACAAAAAAAATTTATTTGGTTTCAACTCAATTTTTTGGTATTCTATTTTAGAAAAGTGTGTACAGTATAGAGCATGTTGTAGAGTATTGAAATTTCTATAGAAATGTTTCTGTGAGCTGANTATTCAAGTAACAATTTATTGTGAGATTTTCACTGAACAATTTACAAAACTACCGCATTTGTTTTACTATACAATAGTTTCCTCAATACAATAGTTTGTTTTACTATACAATAGTTTCCTCAGACTAAATTCCGCATAATCATATAACAATTATATAATAATTGAAAACATATGACCTACTTCTAATGACTAATAATTTTACCTGAATTTAGGTATAAACTAATTCAAAATTTAGACATCATGAAAGAAATTGTACCAACGCATTAAATGGGCATTAAATGGTATCGCTGGTTGGGAGCAATGTCCATTTGGCCGAATCTGCAGTTTCCTTCACGCTCCTTCAGCCTTGTTCCAACCAGGGATACCATAGCCGACTGGTATAGTCGACGTAACTGATATAGTAATTCTTAAAGCTATCGGCGAACTCAAGGGCCAAAAATCCCAATACAAAGAAATAATGCCGCTACGAATTAGTCCACGTGGATTGAAGAATTTTTCAAGGGAAAAAACTATTACAAGCAACATTGACCGAAATTCCTTTCTCAACTGTACGTAAAATAGTCGAAAACAAATCTTATGAACGCAAGAGGCGATGTGATGCGGGATTACCAAAATTTTTAGATGTTCATCAAATTTTCTATTTGGACGAAACTTGGTATGACACTCACGACGAAAGGGTGGACTGATGGTTCGAGAATGTGTACGCCTAACATGCCTGCCAATCAAAGGATCGCGACTAATCATTGTGCATTGCGGAGAAAGTAAAGGATGGGTTCCGAATTCTTTGAAATTATGTAGATAAAAACTTGAGGACTGCAATGTTGACTATCATAAGAACATGGAAGCTAATATTTTTGAGGAATGGTTTGAAAACACATTGATCCCAAATTTGGATGCGAATAGTGTAATAGTTCTTGACAACGCTTCCTATCACTCGCGACAGCTCATCAAAGTACCGAAAAAAAATTCGAGGAAAGATGAAATACAAAGTTAGTCAAGCAGAAATTGATAATTTGTGTTAATTATTCTAGAGTGTGAGGGCAGCAAATTTGAATCAGGCTTAGGTTCCATTCATCAAAACTTTTCGCATTCATTTTAATAGTACTTACTATGTTTCAAACACAGACATATCATTTAGTTCTGTTTAAAAAAATCTGTTCGAAATCTGTTTTTCCGTTAACCAGCTGTCGCCCCCCTACGAAGGACTAACGAAGTCTTACCGTTTAACGTGTGATTCCTAACACTTTGGAGGAAGGAAGTGCATTTCCAAATATTATATAATTATTTCAATAAAATTCAATCGGTTCACTTGAGGGGTTTTTATTGTTCCCCGAGTCGATTCAATAATCATTAATTTCATTATCATTCTTCAGCGATTCAGGAAGTTCGTGGGTCTTTCAAGAAATAATATCATTTGCCTCTCCAGAATGGCTTTTTATTAAGTGAAAGATTATTTTTCACTTTTTTTTGAGCAACAGCTAGTATATCTTGAACTGATGAATCTGAAGAAAACACTCTTTATCGAAACGCGTTTTTTATTTATCATCATTATTATCACGATTTCTGATGATGTCAACTTGGGCATCAAAATGTGCGTCGAGAGACTGTTTTATTTTTCAGGTATGGGAAAAGTGGTTTATTTAGATCCAGAAGAGGTTCCAATTCTACCAATCAAACTGAATTATCAAGTTTCAAGTGGGAGCTCCATTCTGAATACTTTAAGTATAAATTTAATTTTTATTCACACCACTCATTGTGAGGAAACTATTGCAGATCAGGTTAGCACTGACATGGGTGATGATGATTGCCAATAAATATGCCCGTTATGGTTAGGAAATTAGGTTCGTCATGTGTTTGTCAGGTGTTTCTGTAGCTTCATATCTCGATGAAAATTTATTGTATTGTGTCGTGGTGTATACCGATCAATAAAGAATTTTGTAGTCTATATATTGATGCTGTTAATTTTTTTCCAAATTCTGATTTTTTGCCTCTTTTCAGCTTGTTATTACATGATGTCAAGCGATTTTTGGCCAATTTTTCTCTACGAATTGAAATTGAACCAAAGCGCTGCCGAAACAGCCCGAAAAATGAACCAGGCATTTGGAGCAATGAACGCACTGTTTGACGTTGGTTTGCGAAATTTCGTACCGGAGATTTTAACCTCGACCAATCACAAAGCGTACGTGGGATGGCGGAAGAACTGGGCGTCAGCTCCCAAGCGATTTTTGATGGTGACAATTACGCTCATCCCGGTTGAATTGAATTAGTATTCACCGAGATATTATAGTTTAAATTAGACTTATGAAAACGGACAAAACTTTTGAAACAGCCTAACATATACTAAAGTATTATTGTGTAAATTAATAAGGTATTGTATTATAGTTAGCTTTATAGGATCATGAAAAAAAAATGAATACAGTTTTGGGAAACAAGAAGAAATATTGAGAATAAGTGATCTATATATTTGAGTCTTTTTGATCATTTTTCTAGAATAATTCCCATGGAGTGAAACTATGCGTTATATAGAAATTATCGATTACTGATATAATAGCCAAAAAATCAGCATTAAAATGACAAAAAACAAAACGTACCTGTAGTGTTTCTCTTCTATATCCATCCTGCTCGGCTAGAAACGAACCCCCCGAAAACACTAGTCACAAAATCGAACATTTGTTGAAAAACTCCGCTGAACATTCACCTCATTTCCCAGCTAAAACACAATGGAAATAAGCTATCGATTCGTACAAGGGATCTAACATGCTCTAGAACAAATGGTAGGTTACCTTCTGAACATGTGATTATCATACTCAGTATGTCATGGATCGATTATTTGTACGCCTGTATGGCAATGTCTTCCCGACGAACAGATTCTGTTTCCACCCCAAACCCACTTTCCAGTGGGAAAATGAAATTGATAACACATAGCGGATTCAAGGAGAACGTGATTGGGAATTTGGAAGGACGCATGCTCCAACAAATCCACCGAATTGGAGCAAATGTTTATAAGGCACCTGACAAAGTAACAATTTGGAGGGCTGGGGCTGGGTTCTGGGTCAGTGGATGTTTATCTGTAGGAAGCTGAATACGTCTGTCGTTTCGTTCGATAATATTCAAACAAGAAGGACATTCATGCTCATTATTTTTATGAGAGTCGATGAAAAAAATCCTAGAATGGCACATACTTTGAAAGATGTGTGAAAACTGTTTTACTGATATACCATGAATATATTTTAAAGGAGTGATGAAAATAACATAATTTTCAGATGAAATGAATTACAACAAGAACATTAGACTGGGGTTTGAGAATAACGGGAACTTCAGAAGCTGACATTATCATTGTGCGTAATATGAGGATCATTCAAAACTGTTACTGTTAATATTATTTTCATAACCTCCACTCTCTGACATCATATTTTCATAAATTCCCTCAGCACATAGAAGTAGAAATTATTTTATTTTCCTATATGACGTTTGATTTAGGAATGCCATCAAAAGATTTAAACCATTAATTCTCCCAAAAATTCCAGACGTAGTGTCTTCAGGGATTTATGCATAAGCATCAATTTTGATGGCATCTGGGTTCCAGAGATTGCTTGTATATGAGACAAAGCGGAATGGAACTGATTACTGATTAATGTTCTCACCACACTTTTCATCATTGATGAGTTATTTAATAACTCACGACTTATCGGTTATAAAGCCTTCAACTCTATGTAAATCTTTGCTGTTTCCACCAGCCTGCTTGAAAGTTAAATGAGCCTTGTGTCCGGAAGAGTGACTGGTTATTTCCATATTTCCAACTTGTTCCATCCACAACTTTCCTACAATAATGTTGTGCACGCAACATTGTACGTTAGTCCAAGTGTAGGCCTCCTTAAGTCTGAAAAAAATCTATGATTATTTTCTCAAAACCACCAGATTCACTCTGAGGCGTGATTTTCATGAACATAAATCTCTGTGCATTGACTGCGTGAGTCTCAGCAAATCATTAATCAGGGTGCCGGAGTTACGAAATTTCGAGTCCCAAATTCAAACATCAATAACTCAGCAACCGGTTGGAAACCGGTGGGAAAAAGAAAATTCGCACACCGCGAATTATACGAATTCCAAAAATTGGTGGAATTCTACCACTCATTCTAATTTTCGCCTGTTTCTCAGCCTAGGTAGTTTAGCCGATGCTACAGCTGGCATAACACAAGCAGTACAACCAGCGAGAGTGAGCAGGAAGCAATTGAGTGAGGCAAATCCTCATAACATGAGGATTTGCCTCATGGAGGCAATCGCTTTTGATAAAACAGGAAGTGGTATCTGTTTGAAGCCTTATCTGAAGGATAAGGTCTCTATCTCATAATCCAAAGGACTTGTAGATTTGCTACCTCAAAGAGCTCTTTCCAACGTCCACCTCAACTGTTACGCTAAGAAAATAATTGAATTGAACTTGCCGTTACTTGACAGAAAATCATATTAAAACTCATTAATATCTACACTTTATTTATAATTTTCACTTTAAACTGTATTAATGAGTTTTTTTGCTATTAGAACCACACCTATAGGAATCTGCCATAATAAATTTGAATGGTCGACATGACCCAGGGACATTCTAGGTCTGTATATTACCAGACCTAGAATGAAATCTTTACACTAGGTAAAGTTGTTTTCTTTTTTATTTTGTTCACAAAAATGTTTATTTTATGTTCATGAAAACCACCCCTTTTCGACATTTTACTTGGGAAACTCGACAGTCACGACTCCTTTTGGCTGTATTTCCACACTCTTTCCCCAGAATTTCAATTTTGGGTGTATAGATCCGTGAAATATCCAGTTTTCACTTTCTGCATGAAAAGCAGATACGGGAGGGTGGTGACTGACTTGTTCACAAATTATTTTGAATTCTTTCCTTTCCAATTCGTAAGTTTCTCCTAGCAGGGGATTGAAGGGCTTTCCAAGACGTTCCCAGTTCGAAGCCAGTGCACTGACGGAAAATCCTAAAAATGGAATTGTTATCAAAGAATAACCAGATAATAAATAAATCTTCACTTTACACGAAAACATCTACTAAAACTACTAATTTTATCAACAGTATCTTTTCATTTCATTTGATTTATAGACAAAAACACAACCACTAGAGAAAATTCCTTAGATCGCTTTAAGAGCGGTGCCTCTGCGAAAGTAGCAATTCACGTTGCATTCGAATCGCTGGAGATCAAATTCATTTGAAAAAACATTCTCAGGAAGTTTATTCCACATGAATACAGTGCTCCAAATGAAAAAGTTCTGAGGTAAACCTCAAAACTATGAGCAGCCACAGTCCGTCGCGTATTTCTGATATGTTCCGCTCTTGGTCGAATCAAATGTGCCAAATCACTTAAACACCTCACGTGAAAGTATCTATAAAAGTGAAACAGATCTCCAACCATTCTTCGATGTTCCAGACTAGCAAGGTTGCAAGTGATGTTGGTGTCTCCAATCACGTGGTTGGCTCTTTTCTGAATGAAATATAGCAGCTTCAGGGTGTGCCTAGGGGCGGAGCTGCATACATGTGAAGAATACTCAATTCAAATCAATGTTCTATTCAAATATACTTTATTGTCTGAAGATTAAATTCTTATTGACAAAGCCTTGTGCGAAACATAAATAACATAAATGAAATCACAAAAGTAAAATCACTAAGAGTAAGTGATAACATGAACTGAAAAGAGACATTTACATAACAATAACCTAATACAAATATTCAGGATATAAGAACATGGTCAATAAAATTAAATGAATCAATTTGAACAAATTGAATTAAATCAATGAAATACCGTAGATATTACAGTTAGTCTACTCAATTAAAATGAGCATAGTAGAATTCTCCTAAGCTATAATAAGGTCTCACAGAAAGCAAGTCTTTCAACTCTTTCTTAAGAGCTCTAAGGTCATTTGTGGTTCTTATAGCTTGAGGAAGGTGATTGAACATTTTGAGACTGTTGTAAATAATGGAATCTTAACTAGGATCGAAGAAGGCAGCGGTAATTTGAAGCTGAATCTTTGCCTGGTTTGATACACTGGCTCGTCCAAGTTGTTAAACAAGACCCTATTTTTGATGAGAAGGCAGATTGTCTCATATATAAATAAGGATACCACAGTTAGGGGCAAAAAGAGGCCGACAAGAGTCCCTAGGCTTGGCTTTGCATATGCATCGTATTGCACGTTTTTGTATTAGTAATACTGATTGAAGGCATGTGGTAGAACACACACCCCAAAAGCAAATACTATAACAAAGATGGGATTCAAGAAGGGAATAATAAACCATTCTAGCTTCTGCAAATCCGAGCTCAAATGCAGTTACTCGTATTGCAAAACATCCAAAGGAGAGCTTGGATTTCAAAGTATCTACATGTTTACTGAATTTTATATTATTGTCAATGAACAAGCCAAGGAATTTAGAAGTTGGTACGTTGTCAATTTGGATATTATTTAGATGTACGGCTGGAATCTGGCAACGATAGGATACTACGTTTGTTTTTGATAAATTCAAGCTTAAGAGATTTGAGTCAAACCAGTCTTTCACTTTCGTGATGTCATTCTCAATAACTTCATACAACGTATGGTTGTAAGGAGCATGCCATAAAATTGTGGTATCATCAGCAAATATGATGTTAATATGGATGTTAATAAACGATAGGTCATTAATGTAAATTAAGAATAAAAGTGGGCCCAGTACCGAACCGTGTGGGACGCCGCAAGTAATTTTACCTTCATTAAAGTATGAAGTGGTTTTGACCATCTGAGTGCGATCTGCTAAGTATGACTCAAACCACTTGAAACTTATTCCAGTTATACCGTATTTATTGAGTTTCCGTAAAAGAATTTTATGATTCACGCAATCAAATGCTTTGGATATATCACAGAAGACCGCAGCCACTGTTTCTTTGTCATTTATGTTGGAATGAACATTACAAAGAAATGAAAATATGGCATAGGAAGTGTTTTTTGCTTTTGAAAACCAAACTGGCAATCACTTATTATTTTGTTTTCATTCAGAAAGCAAAGGAGTCTTGTTTCAACTAATTGTTCTATCAATTTAGTAATTGCAGAGATTAGAGAAGTTGGGCGAAGACTTGATGGACCATTGATGACTTCTCCCTTTGGCAGTGCCAACACAATCGACTTCTTCAAAAAAACTGGAAAGATTCCTTCTCTAAATGAAGGTCTGATCTGAGCTTCATAAAGCATCGAAAGTTGGTGGGGTTTGTACTGTTTTCTGGTTCGGGACATTGTTCCAAGCTTTCGGGAAACAGCCTCTGCAATTCCAGCGAAATGATTATGCCAAGACCTATTAGTGTCCATTTTAACCCCAACAAACTTATCGAAGCAGAAAGCGGAATTGTCTGATCTGACATTATTATATCCGATTCAGAAACATTTATCTTTTTGGAGAAAACCGATTCCTGGGTTTTTGTGGCGTTGAATTGGACCTGGTTACTTTCACCCCAATTCGAAATTACCACTAGATCATCATTAAGATGTGCAACCCCCTGCTGCCGGTGGAGATATGCCTCCGCAGCCGATCTCCTGGGATCCAAATGTAATGACGAGACCAGTATTTCAGAGATATCCATCAACGCTCACTTGCAGGGAACGTTCTTTCAGGAAACTTGATACTCATACACAAAAATTATCCGACAAGCCATAGCATTGAAGTTTGGCCAGCAAACCCTCGTGTCCCACACGGTGAAAGGCCTTAGGAATATCAAACGCAACAGCTCCTGACTCTTCATATTTCTTGATTGCGTTATTCCAAATGCTGATTACTCCTAAACAAATCATTAAAGAGATCTTTGGGTTTTTTCACAACAGAAACAAGGTTTTTTGTAAAAATCACAAAAATGAAAAAATCTGGGAATCTTCCAAAGAAAGGAAGAAAGCAATCAATTTCAAAAATGAAACTCTCTACAAAGATGTATAGGACTATGCAAAAAAGTAAGTTTCAGACACAAACTGGAAAAAGCCCTCCGAAATACGTACTACTTTCGTATGAACATTGAATTACACAAAAGAAGTACTTTCCCACATTTTTTATATAAAGATGGAGAAGTAGAGAACCAATAAATTTCAAAAACCAAAAAGTTGTTTCTTTTGAGTTAATTAAAAACAAATAACCTATTTGAAAAAAATCCTGCTTATGCTTTTCAATTTCTTGGATAGAAAGTAATTTAATGTATTTACCAATGACGAGCTGCATTCTGGCAATTGGATCTTCTTGTTCGGATGCCAATCTCAGCAAATGGGAGTATTCCATGTACTCGGCCATGCGTTGGAGAAAACTCAGTGGTTCATTGAAGACGACCGGCATAGTTATTTTGCTCAATTCCTTTCCAATGCAGTTTTTCAAAACAGACCATATGTTGTAGTCGTTGTGGTACATAGGCACTGGCAAGACATGTCTGGAATGAAAAAGAAAACAGTTTCCTCCATATTTTTGAATTATCAACTTTGAAAATATATTTTGGCAAAAAGTCGAACTATTATCAACAGGAATATTTTACATTTTTAAGGTAATTCATCATCTTAAGTTTTGAGTCAACAGAAACGGATATACATAGTCGATTTAGCGCCAAGACAAAGTAATTAAAATGACTCTGGAAATAAAATATCTTCTACATGACGTGTAATTATGTAATGATCATTCTTGTTCGTGTTTACAGAATGCGTGAACGCTTTAACAGACGGCACTGAAAAATAATATTTATCATTTTACCAACATAGTATTGTATAAATAGATTATTACACATCGCCGCATATTTTCTGCTTGCTCGTATTTATCTAAATTTGGTTTTTGATTCCACGAAGTGTGTCATTTCTAACCCATTTGACAGCAGTCCAAGAAAATCTGGAAAACAGTATTTTTCCCGAATCAAATTAACTTTCTTAGCAAATCACAAAGCTCTAGCAAAACAAAGTTATATCGGAAAACTTCTACGGGTAAAATAGCATTTTTATTTTTCATTTATTGATGATATAAATCATTATGCTTCAATAATGTCTTCATTTATTGGGAAAGAAAGTTTTTGGCTTTCTACTACTCCATCTCGATACAAAAAAATGTGAAAATCTTCCAAAGAAAGGAAGGAAGTAGTAATCAATTTCAAAAGAAGTAACTCTTTACATAGATGTGTAGATCATGCAAAGAAGTATCTTTCAGACACAAACTGGAAGAAAAAGCACTCCTGAAACAGCATCTTACATGAAACACTGTCATCCTCACTGGTAGACATCGATGTTTCGCCGTAAAATACTTGCCTTAGGGCTCTTCAGTACCAATCTGGATAATATAAGAAAAAATACACAATTCATTCATAAATTACGATTTTTATGTCACGGAATAAATTTGATATTCATGCCATCTTTGACATCGTAATGACATTCATTCGCTTATTTGATTAAATCCCAGCCAAAGGAATCTTGTTTAAATTGTCTTCATTTAGATGTTGAAATTAAAATCATATTCTGTTTAGAGCATTCTCAAGAACTAAACCAATAAAAAAGAAATAGTTGGAAAGGAAATAGTTTTAGGAGAGATAACTTTTTTTGGGAAAACACTTTTTGGCTTTCTGCTTCCCATCATTAAACTAAAATTAAAAGTTCCCACATTTTTTGTTCAATGACGGAAAAGTATAAAGCCAACAATCTTTTTTCCAAAAAAAAACTATTATACGTACTGTATGCGTACTGTCATCATGACAAAAGCAGATTGATCACTTCAAGTGAAATGAAGTCATAATGTTATGAAATCTTGTTGAAGCTACATCTGTCAAATTAGTTGTCATTCATTCTGCCTGTTTTGCCAAATCACCATGGACGAATATAGCATTCAACAATACGTGCAAATAATAAAATTGTTTTATCAAAATGCTCTGTTGTAGCAACATACCGCGCGGTTCGCCCATGTGGTGCATAAGTTTGAGTCCACTGGTTCAGTAAACGATTAACCAACACCCATACGTCGATGAAACGCAAAATTTTCGAAAACATGGCCACTGTCTGTGAGAGTGTGCAGGAGAATCCAAGAGATCCAAGAACATCCAATGCATCCAAGCCACTGTTTAGTGTGGATTTTGGACTGGCGGCGTCATCGGTCCATATTCCTTTGAGAACGACGTTGGCCAGGCCATCACTGTCAACGGCGAGCACAATAGAAGAAGTTGTGGCGGACATTTGAACGATGTTATATTCTAATGATTTCAATATGTCTTACAAACGAATAAAAAATTTCTATGAGATCTCCCACACACTCTGTTTTATTCGAATTTAAAGATAGGAAGCGCTATTTTCTTTGATATCAGAATATTAATATGTATAATATAATTACCATTCATTTTAATGACCTGAATGAAAATGGCTGCACCCGTGACGAAGTTGGGAGTTAGTCCTTGTAATCACAAGGTCTTCCAACGATGACACGAAATCGCAGTTGGCCCCTGATGGTGATTCCATGAATTTTTGTTTGCTCGTATTTTTTATCTCTTTAAATTGTGAACTTTCTGTTGTTTTCATCTTGTAATATCGAATATATCTGGATGTGGACTGGCTACAAATATATATTTTTTATATAGGGTAGACAATAAAGAAATTTCTCTCTATCCAGTTAGAAGTCATTTACCTAATTAGAGACTCAAAAACACTAGTAACTTTGACAGTCTGTCAATCAATTATCAAAAGTTGCAGAGGTTTGTACAACTTTCTAGATCCAAAGACATATGTCCATCCCATTTCAAAACTGAAAAATTTATAAGCATAGCCAACGGAATGGTGTGCCCTATTCACGATCGCACAAAGCATTCAAAATATTCAAAAATATGCATGTTTATTTAGATATTTCTAGATTATTCTCATCAGTGATCCTAAACAAACTTAACGACCCGTCAGCATTTTTTACTTCATCGTATCCAAAGGGTAGTTTTGGTCTTTTCGTAAATTATATGAATAACTTTTCATAATTTGAAGCTTAGATAACGGTTCAATATTTAAAAAAAAAAGAATATTTCTTTTCCCTTCCGATATATTGAAAGTTACGTTGTATATTTTAAGCTCTTCAGAAGTATATAAATATCATTGACATTCAAAGTCAATTGTTTGAATGCCAAGCATACACAACATATTTGCAATCCAGATGGTATTCATAATTCAGCAACTTGACTTTCTCGTGCTTCCTACATTCCGTTTTTAGTTCATATTTTGTAAGAATCACCAGCTTGTCAAGGGTATTGGATCAAGATCAAAACTAAATAATGAGGACAATACTTTAAACATACTTATGTAATTACACAATGTTTCAGGGCTCAGGAAGTAGTACTGACTATTATTATTTTTTGTGCCATTAATATCCAATATTTAGACACATAGTAGGGTTTTTCATATTCGTGGAGATGAAGTTGTAAATCTCAAGTTGAAAATAATTCTTCGGAGTTAATAATTTTGTGAAAAGAATTTGACGTTCTGTGCAAAAAGTCATTAACAAATAAGTTAAATTCAGAAAATAAATATTTTGAAATGAATAAATTGGTGAATGTAGCCGTTACTACGTGGTAGGAAATCATAATGAGAAGAGAAATTAAAATTTCTATGTTTTTTACCACTTTTATTTGTAACTAACGTTACTGCAGTTTCGTCCTATACGGACAATAAACTAACAATGATTCATCACATTCGCCATTATTCGCCATCATTCAACAGCTATGCAAGGAGGGGTTGCAAACTCAATTATTTAGAATCCTTGGAAATTCACAAACAAACATTGCGGGTGCAACCTGTTAAATGATCAAATCGATTTAATTTACTCTCCGGTTTTTAAATTGGCACATCCGCATTGTGAACTGTAAATTCAACATTTCGAAATGATATTCGAAACATCCATCTTAGTCAACGTTCCTACCCAGTAGAATCTGATAAATGCCAAAAAACCACTACTCTACTGGCTGATACCACGATGGACATTGAAATATATCTGAAAGACATTTATGCAAGTTAACTTACATATGTTAGTTTTGCAGATGCTTTTTTTCATAACGCAGCAGTTTCTTGCTGATTTTTTAAAGGACCAAACACAAACACTTCAGGATATCCTTAAGGCTCTTTAAAAGCGGTACCTGTGCGAAATTAGTGATTCACAATTGATTTGAATCGCTGGAGATTAAATCCATTTGGAAAAACGTTCTCAGGAAGTTTATTCCACATAAACGGAGTTCTCCAAATGAAAAAGTTTTTGAACAGTGAAGTTCGAGGTGTACTGAGTTGAACCTCGAAACGGTGAGCAACCACAGTCCGTCGCGTATTTCTGATATGTGCCACTCTTGGTGGAATCAAATGTGCCAAGTCACTTGAACACTTCCCTTGAAAGTATCTATAGAAGAGAGACAAATCTTCAACCTTTCTTCGATGTTCCAGGCTATCAAGGTTGCAAGTGATGCATTAAAAGGTACTGAGATGTGTACAGTTTTTTGGTTCGGAACAATGTTCCAACCTTTTGAGAAGCGACTTTTGTGATTCCAAAGACATGATTGTGCCAAGACATATTAGTACCCATTGTAACCCTCAACAAACTTATCGAAGCGGAAAGTGAAATTGTCTGACCTGACATTATTATATCTGTTTCGGATACATTTATCTTTTTGAAGAAAACCAATGCCTGCATATTTGTGGCATTGCATTGAACCTGGTTATTTTCACCCCAATTCGAAATTACTTCCAGATCCTCATTAAGATATTCAACCTCCTGCTGCCGGTGAAGATGTATCCGCAGCCGATGTACTGGAACGGATGTCCATTTGGATCCAATCTGCTTCCAATGTACATATTTAACGAAAACAACAACATTGAAGATCTGAAAAAAATTCAGTTTTTGGTAACGGAATCAAAGTTGAGTTCAACGCTGAGAAAACTTAAGCATCAGTTTTTTCTAAGAAGATAAATGTGGTGGAATTATTACTATATGATGTCGTTAAGCGATGTTTGGCAAATTTTTCTCTACGAATTCAAATTTAACCAAAGCGTGTTAATGAACGCACTGTTCGATGTTGGTTCGTGAAAGTTCGTTCCAGAGATTTCATCCTCGAAGATGAACCATGAAGTGGTCGACCTACAGTACTCTAGGACGAGGATTTGAGAACCCTGGTGGTGACTGACCCATCACAAACGGTGCGTGGGATGGCGGAAGAGCTGGACGTCAGCTCCCACGCAGCTTTTGATGGTTTAAAACGTATTAGGTGCCCCACAAGTTGACCGATCGACAGAAATTGTCACGTTTCGGGGTCTGTTCTTCTTTTGCGCAACCAGAACGATTCTTTTTTGGATAAAATCATCACGTATGATAAAAAGTGAATCCTCTTCGTGGAGAAAATCGAAAATTAAACGAATCAAGCCCCGAAGTTCTGCCTCATCCACCATACTCCCCAGACCTCTGGCCAACCGCCTACCATATCGTTTCAATCTTCAATAACTTTCCACCGGTGAAACCTTTGTCAATCAGGATCAGGAAAAAACAGCTGGAATTAATCGATTGAAATTGAAATGTCGCTTATTTCGATGGAATTGAATAACTATTCACTGAGATATTACAGTTTAAAGTAGACTCATAAAAACGGGCCAAACTTTCGAAACTAAGAGTCATCGTGATATTTGCTTGGATATCAAAATTGTGGAGGATTGTTAACTTCAGATGGTTACTAGAGTTAAGAGTCTAGGTAGCATATTTGACTCAAATATCAGATTGAAAAGCATATAAGCGACTTATTACAAAGAGTCTACTCTACCTTGAAAATTATTTACGGAGATAGGCAAGTTTCAACTTCTGATGTTGAAAAAATCTGTGTAAAACGTTGATTTTATTCCTTTTTAATTATGGGGATATACTCTCTATGAGCCGGATTTGGCAAGCCAGTACGAAAGAAAAATTCAAAATGTACAAAATTCTTATTTGATGAATTGTGGAGGATTGTGAACTTCAGATGGTTACTAGAGTTAAGAGTCTAGGTAGCATATTTGACTCAAATATCAGATTGAAAAGCATATAAGCGAATTATTACAAAGAGGCTACTCTACCTTGAAAATTATTTACGGAGATAGGCAAGTTTCAACTTCTGATGTTGAAAAAAATCTGTGTAAAACGTTGATTTTATTCCTTTTCAATTATGGGGATACTCTCTTTGGGCCGGATTTGGCAAGCCAGTACAAAATAAAAATTCAAAATGTACAAAATTCTTATTTGAGATTTATTTATGGGATGAGAAGACATCAGGTTGAGTGGAAGATTATGAACCAGCCTTTTTCAAGTTCTACAAATAAACGAATAATGTTTTTTCGAATTATTCTTCCGAATATTACCGGGTAATTACGAAATAGAGATGCATAGTTATGCGTTCGAGATTCTGCTAATATTGGGGCGTGCTTGCCTGAGATATTAAACAACTTACTACGAGATAAGCTGGTCAGTGTTTAGAAGTGTATCAGTACGAAAAGAGCTCAGTCGAGATAAATGTTACAGAAGTGATTTTTGAAAATGACAAGTGGAAAGCCGAAATCGCTCTTGAGCGATGAATATCTTTTTGAAAAGACGCTTGCAAAGAAGAGTTATTTGAAACTTTATTTGATATTCGGAATTTGTTTTCTCTGCACTCTGGTACTTTCGATGTTTGTTGTTCTAATGCTAACAATGGCCAGAGTGAAACAATTGGAAAACGAAGTTGAAAATATAAAGGGCACTTTGGCTAACCTCAACTTGTTGGATAATGAGTTCATCAACACTATAATTGGGGCAGAATATGAAGATGTGAGTACTCGCTAATATAAAACTTAATGTAGAAAATATTTGGAAATAATCATAATATTTTCACCACTTTCTGCTGATTTGACAATTAAATTAATTAACTTCAACGAGACGTGCGATGGAAATTAATTATTTGTTATTAAACCTTTGACCTTTATAAATTCAATTCATTTATTTTTTTCTTTCAATGATTTATTTGGCCTTTAATTCCTGACAGATAAATTATGTTTATGATATTTCATATTATTAGACGAGCATTTCTTGCAATGAATACTAAATTTATTCATCTAGATACCGTCATGGTCACTAGAATAATTTAGAGGTTATCGACCTTTTCTTCCGTATGAGCATGTATTACAATGTTGAGATATACGCTATAACAAATCTTTGAAATCGTACATTTTTTTAAAAATATTTGACAAACGTTTGATTGTTATTTCATTTTTTGCTTATTCCAGTTTGATGGAGAACATCCCAACGGGCATTTTAATAAAATGAATGAATGACGATATAAAGTTAGAGTTTATTGTAAGTAGTTTTTACGATTCCAAACAGGTCATTCCACATTGATTATGATCAACAATCGAAGGATAAAATGAATATAAGAAAATATATTCATAAATGAAATTCATTGTTGTATTTTTGTTTTCGACCTACCTACTTATCATCACAAATCTGTCTTAAAATTGCACTCTAGTTTTGATCAGTAATACTAGAAAATTGTGTGATTATCATTTAATTTTATTTATTCCATACACTTCTCTACAGGATGACCTCAATTACAGAATAGGGAAAAAGAGTGGCATTTACAAATGTATACTTGCATAATAGAATTTGTGAATCTAATTAAAAAAAAGTAAAAACAGAACTGTCAGTTAGCTAAGAAATGTCTTTTGATTTGTATAATCTGGCAGTTGAATATATCTAGAACACGACTACCAGAAGTAGAGGTATCACACATTGTATAAATTGGGAATTTTTTCATTATATCTGTTCGCAGAGTGTTGAGATAAAAGGTGACACTATTCCTAGATGGCAATCTGGGACCCTAAAATTCAACATATCTAACAATTGAGAGCAGAGTAATGATATTTTTCATGTAACAGCTAGATCAGTGAGTGTGTCAGGACAATCCAGAACTTGATTGTTTATGACGTAGTTGTGTAATGTCAGATTCTTTTTCAGTGAGTAAGACATAACCTTGCATTTGGATATGTTGAGAGATAGATTATTCTTCTGACACCATGTAGCAACACGATTAAAATTCAGGGCGAGACGTTAGCAATCATTAGAACATGCTATATTGTAATAGAGTTTCAAGTAATTTGCGTATAAAAGGGAATGACATCAATCTCAGCTCCGATATCATTCACAAACATATTGAACAATAGGGGTCCTAGGTTTGAGCCTTGTGGTACACCAGATGTGGCTACATATTCAACAGACTTGAGGCCATTCAGTTGGACATACTGCTTACGGTTGTAAAAATACAATTTGAAAAGAGTAATTTTCATCAAGCAACGGGTCGATTATTCATATTAACTCAGTAATGAATAATTATGCATACTGATTATTGATGTAAGGTAATTCGAAAAACTAACCTAACTAACTTCTCAGTTCATTAGCAACTGATGTTTAACTGTTCTTCATGATTCAAATTGTTATATTATATAAAGCACTAATTAGGTAGAAATATTTCAGTATGAAAACACTTGAGGAAGTTACCGTATAGAGAAACACGTGTTGGGGTTTTGTAAACTGTCCAGAGAGAATCTCACAATAAAGTATTACCCGAATCATTCGAAAAACACTTCATTGTGAGATTTTCACTACATAGTTTTTTGAATACTTTATGGATTTTCATCAAGTGTGGCCGATTCCATCAAATATGTTACTTGAAGGTGTATATTTTATCTACAGAAGTGGCTTTAACATTACCTATATTTGTATACAATATTGGTAAATTTTAAGTAACAACTACTCCTGCCTCTCAAATTTGATTTCTTCACATTTCTCATGGGTTTTTCATCTTTTTTTTTCCTATTTCTGTGTTTGACATGATATTTTTGTAACTTCATAAACTTATGCCTTTTCCAATATTTCATTTCTCTCGCTATCTCGGTGTATTCATTGATTATTCATTTCAATGTTTGTTTTTCGCAATATCATTTTTGGAGAATGTCTATCCAGGCCATTTATCTTGTTGTATTATTCGTTCTCGATACATTCTCTGGTTTTTTATTTCTCACCCCTCCTCATGGTGTAATTCATCTACATTGGCATCTATACCAGTTTTTTTCTTTTTGAAGCATCAGTTGCTGACTATCCATTATTTGGTTTTTCATTCTTTCACTTCCTCGTGATTTTCATCTCTTTATTCCTATTACTAGCAGATTTTCTTGTTTGGCAATATTATTTACATAGTTCATAATTCGTTTATCTTCATATCCTTATTCATACTACCGTTTTTATTATCATTACAGAGATCAAACTGGATAATAAAATAAGTTATCAACGGTAATTTAAAATAGTGTTAATATTTGAGGTATGAACAAAATAAGGAATTATTTCAAATCATCATTAACTGTTTGCAAAATTATTCAAATATTTCGGTCTTATTTTATTCATTCTTTATTAATCCTTTCAACCAATAAAAATCCAAACCATAATCATGCAACACATTTGTATGCAACAGTAATAATCAACCATAGTGAAGAATGTCTTTCAATTTTCATTTCAAATTTGCTTCATCTTTCTGGGTTTCGTTTTTTTTTTAATATAATTATAAGTCTATACATTGTCAGTTTTTGATGTTAATTATTACTTTTCTCATTTCTGAAGCAGCTCTAATGCTTCTCAGTATAAATTTTAGTCTAGAAGTTGACCACGCCCGCAAAAGATGTAACAATTTTTCAAATGAATTAAACTTTCACGCGTTCGCATATATGCACCGTTAATAATTCTATATTTGTATAAATTCACAAACAATTTTTCAAATGAATTCAATTCTACACCTACCAGGAGAGAAAGAAAAATAATTGAAATTTTGAAAATTATTTTATTGTTTCTTCATAATTTCATTTTTGTAACAAATTTCACCCAGTAGTTTCCCTTTCTGAGAGATGAAAACGGCAATGTATTCGGATACTGTGAATTGACGGTTAAACTTCTTTAACTATCATCATTCTACATAATATGTATATGTCATAACTCATTTTGTCGTAAATCTGCAACATTTCGCAGAATAATCAAGATATTTGTGCATTCCATTTTCTGCGTGAATCTGCTCGTTCAAACAAAGAGCTCTATGAAAGTTTAATGAATACGATTTGATACATATGATGATTATTTGATTACACATTTCCGTCGTATGATACATAATGTCTAGTCCTCACTTCCCGATAAACACTGGCAAATAACTATAAAAGAAACAATTAGATCATTGTTGAGCAATGTTTTGCGAGTCAGCTAAATTATTTTGTATATTATGGGATTAGTTGCATTTATTTATATAAGTCCGATATCAGGAGATAAGGCATTCAAGTTATGCGGTTATCATTTTGTCGAAATCTGTTTCTTATCATGTTCTCGTTATCGACTCAAGTTCACCCATCATCATCGATAAGCTGATGACAAACTGTGAAAGTCACATCAAATGTAAAATATTAGAATCTATCTCAAAATACGATTGAATCCATATGTGATGGAAATGGCCAATACTTGATGAAAATCCATAACATATTCAAGTTAAACTTTATTATAAGACTAGTTGTTGGTTTGTCACATTGAGTTTTGAAACAGGCCATTTTAAACAAATAGTTAAGATATTTTTTTATTAACCCAAACCTTCAGGTTTCCAACTTCAAAACTGAAGAAATTCAATACAATCTTTAAACCTCAATTTTTCCCCCTTAGGGGTGGAAATATCTGATTTCCTTTCTTGATGTTTATTTACGCTATATAAAAAACCTACCTGCATATTTGAAGATTCTAGGTACGTTAATATGAGAGTGTCAGTCAATAGGTACCCACTTATACAATACTGAATAGCATCAGCAAAAATAACTTTAAGGATTAGAATGAAATACACTGGTAATCCTACTAATCCTACTCCTACTAATATAAATGCGTAAAGTTTGTGGGTATGGATGGATGTAATATATGTATTTACGTTTTTTACTTTTTCACGCCTAAACAGCTCAACGGATTCAAATGACCTGGAATAACACATAGGGTAGGTACCGACGGTAACGCGGGTAAAACAGCGGAAAACAGCTAGTAGTGTATACGTAGGTGCCTGTTAATTGACTGACACTCTTAAATTATTAACTACAGCCGACGCTACTGAACATAGAATTTTGAAATATACAGGTAGGTCCTTTGTATGGCATAAATAAACATCAAGAAAAGGAATCAGGAATTTCCACCCCCCCATGGGGAAAAATATGATCATTTAAAGTTATGTAAAATCAGTATGAAAGGAAAAATCATTATAAGTGTTTCTTTGAAAGAAAGGGTTCAAGTTCAGTAAAGAGTTGATCCCGTTGTGGCAATTGGGTAGTGATTGGTAGCAGATGTTGATGCTGTAGACTCACTTGAACATGATTGTGTAGAGGTTGGATTTACTGATGGGTGCTGTTCGTAGCTGAATTGGTAGTCGCTAGCTGTTGAGCATGGTGGTGCACCAAACCGATCAATCAGGCAACAATATCCCTCCAAAAATCTGGAATTGGCGTGTAGTCATTTTTTTAACCTCTGAAAGCAAACTCAATGAGAAATTATTTCACTTGAGGCATTGCTTTTTGTCTGTATGTAATCCATTATTATCTCATCAGAAGCATCAGTATGGGTTTTCTACTTTTTCTTCGAAAGAGGTCTCACTGGCCCAGTTCCCTGTGATGATGGATTTATTGGTTCATTACCTGTTTCTGTATCTTCATTTCCCACATCAGGTTCCTCTACCCCCTGACTTTCACTTGACACTTTGTCCCTATTGCTTTACTCTTTCATGTGAAAATTGTACAGACGTGATTTTTCTCTATTGCTTCAATGAACTTAACTTGAATTCAAATCCAATGTGAATCGCACTTTCGCACAGGCACCGCTTGGAGAGCGCCTTAAGGATTGTCCTTGAAAAAAATACTTCTAATTAAATGTGGTATTAACAAAATTCACTACTTTTGCAAGTTTATTACCTAATACCATTCATTGGATAATGACAGGAAAAAGGTGACAGCAGGACAAAATTAACAATTTTTTATAGATTCCTGTGGATGACATGGAAGACCTGGAAGATGATATTATATTGGAACCTGAAGAAAATTATATATATTTCGAGAATGATGACCAAACCAACAGAAATGAAAATAATCAAACCGAAAACAGTCGATACGAGTCTCCAATGAATCTGACTAAAGAAGGAAAAGAATCAGTTAGGATTAAAAGAGATATAGTTGCGGCTACTCAGGATGGAGTTGTCATTAATTCTGAACCTTACGCTGAAAGAAAGGCCAAAAACAATACCACACAGTACACTGTGAGGGGTAAATCAGTGACTGCCTTTCCTGCAAAACCATCTTCAATAGGGTGAGTACAATTTGATGCTTGGAAATTTCACGTGTTTTTGTTATTCATCTTTGCATGGGACTTTGACGACTGTGCTGTTTTCATTGTAGATCTCAATGGCCAATACATCCGCAGAGCTATTATACACCCTCATCTCGCAGATACACGCAATACAAGCCCTCCACAAAAGCCCCACCGAGAGTATATTATGGGCAGTCAAGAGTTATGCATCGTACCGATAAATCCAAAGCTTTTCGTCAAATTGTTAAGAAATCTGCTTTGAAGTCCGGCGATTCATACCAGGATGTGAGTATTTTCAAACTTTTAAATTTTCCTGGTACCAATAAACATTATACCTTCAGTTGAAATGTTTCTGAATATTTGCAGAAGCTAATTGATATTTCTGATAAGTTGCTGAAGCCTTCAATCAAAATCCACCAAGTTCTCAAAGTGCGACCAGTTATACAAGAGGAACAGCAACAAAACCAATAGAAAAACAAATTTACTTACTGATTTTGTATTAGTTTTCTCAAAAATCCTTACATCGAGAAAAAACTAAGCTTTTGGTAGCTACTAGCAATCAAATAGTTCATCTACACTGGGGCACACCTACTCACCACACATAAAAACCCTGACATTGTGTATTTACCACAATGACCAAGTACCAGAAAACACTACGTATGAAACGTACGAAAGACCTAACGATAGTAACCCTAGTTCTTCATTACTATTAGACTGTTCAAGTAGTCCAAGCTAAAAATATATTTATTATTAACAAACTCATAATTAGATGAAGTACTACCTCAACTACTCCTCAATGTCAAAGTTGAACGACCGCTTTCATCAACTTGCTATTTTGAATATTGAGTACTGCTAAAAAAAACTGTTTAAAATATATTTTCCGTTAATCAGCTGTCGCCCCCATACGAACGACAACTCTCAGAAGTTGAGAAACTTGTGCGAGCTAAGGACTAACAAGGTCTTACCTTTTAACGTGTGATGCCAGATTTATATACATTTATAGTTCAGATTCTTCTACTACTAGAAGAACTGATTGAGTTAATTCAGAATGGAACCAAAACCTGAACCTAGTTTTTTTAATTCAAATCTTTATAGAAACTAGCACGTAATTAAAGGATATCCCTTCTTTCAATTAACCCTGGCAGGACTAATTGGACCTTCAAAACTCTATTTTTGATATTGTGATTAAGATTGAGCTTTTTCAAACTTATTTCATTAGCAGTGAATATTATATTACGGTTATTATCTCAAAAACCATAACTCAAAATTTTGTACTTATGATGCACTGTTTGGAACCTTTGGTGTAGTAATGAATTTTACTGGAGTTTTTTCCCAACACCAAATCGTTATTTTTAACACCTCGACACGTGTTTCGATCACCAAGTGATCATCTTCAGAGAGGAAGATTAAAACTAGGAACTAGTGCGAGCTAATCCTATTTATGCTATAAAGGTAACCCATACAGGTAAACCATCCAAATACCTGTATGGTTGGTACGCCTGGATGGTTTACCTGTATGGGTTACCTTTATAGCATAAATAGGATTAGCTCGCACTAGTTCCTAGTTTTAATCCTCCTCTCTGAAGATGATCACTTGGTGATCGAAACACGTGTCGAGGTGTTAAATATAACGACTTGGTGTTGAGAAAAAACTCCAGTAATATTCAAAATTTTGTACTAGAATAAAAAGAAAATCGTCAAATAAACCATACAACGCTTTATAGGTTTGAAACACCTCAATAATTATGGTTTTAGTATAGAATTGACATACGTTTGGGAAAAAAAAAGAATCAATTCAAAAGGCAATCTCACTGCTATTGTTTACCAATGATGGTACAAAAACATTTGATCGTTTTCTCTTTTGAAATTCTCTTCGGAATTTTCTCAAGTAAGTAATAATCTTTTAAATGCACTCAGACTTTCATTGGAATTTTACTTTCCTCCGCTTCATAAAATGAGAGTTCTATAATAATACCGGGTTTCAAACGGGCATGCCCCAATTTAGATCAATACATATTGCACGTTGTAAGTTCAACACCAGGAATGGACTGGCATGGCAGTTGAATCCATGTCCGTGACATGGAATTAATGGAAAGAACTTTACGAGTTGTCTCCTACGGAAGCGCCGAACAGCCACATATTTTTATTACTTGTTATAATACCCGTAATTTTCCTATACGTAGAATTCGATAAATGTCTGCTGGAAATTACAATTTTTCTGGGTAATAGCGCGACGGACATATACAGAGAAAAATCTCACAGAGGCTTTTAGTTTGCCAACAGAAGGACCTCACTGAAACAAAAATGATGATCACCTACAGACCAGATTCGTGGTGCTACTCTTTATCGGTTCATCAGGTAACACCTGGTATTCCCAACTTTATTTTTCAACATTTTATGGCTAGTATAACTTTGGCTGAACCGTTTGACTATAGTATCTTTCATTAAGTGCTTCCTACCTTTAAATTTAAATAAAATAAAGTGTGATCTAAAGAAATGACCTTTAAATGTTCAAGCCAGTCTCGGATATACCTATACAGTAGGTTGAATGGACTGACGCCTGTCAGAAAACAACTACTCCTCTGGCTAATACCACGAACGGAGTTGGATTATATCCGACAGGCGTCAGTGCAGGAATCTTCACAGAAAATTTCCTGCATATGCAATTGGCAATACAACTGAAAGAGTCGACCTTCAATTATGTAATGGGCACACTTGCCGACCGGTTTCGGACTCATTAGCCACTAGTCAATGCCAAATAGTGGCCATCATAGATCTAAAGTCTATGATATTCGGGCAAATTTCGGATATGCAGTTGGTTAGTCTCTCGTCTACTAGATGGAGTGACATTTTATTGCTCGCTCCGACTTAGGATGAGGAATGAAATACTCTGAAAGAATTTCGATTTTTTGATTATGGAATAGGTATCATTGACTTTAGGTCGATGATGGGCACTATCTTGCACTGATGAGGGGCTAATAAGCCCGAAACCGGTCTGCAAGTGTGCCCGTTCCATAATTGAAGGTCGACTCTTTCAGTTGTATTGCCAATTGCATATGCAGGACATTTTCTGTGAAGATTCCTGCACTGACGCCTGTCTGATATAATCCAACGCCCTTCGTGGTATTAGCCAGGGGAGTAGTTGTTTTCTGATAGGCGTCAGTCCATTAA
>NW_019290090.1:48946-166696 GCF_000500325.1 Leptinotarsa decemlineata
TTAGCCGCACAGATGCAGAAGGCTGTCATTCTTGGCTCACTGCGTTTGCTCAGGGCACATGATTCTCGGACCCAATGATCACTTACCCCACGGTGTGGGGAGTGGTCATTGGTTGATTATGCTGGCGCGCCCTCCCGAATGTATCGGGGCTTCGGGGGATAGGGCCTGACCAGCGCACACTACGGTGAAAATAATAATAATAATAATAATCGTCTTTTTGGTTACCCAGCTGTAGTTACATACAAATATTTAAATAAATTAGAGAGCTAGTTGCTGACATAACAAAAGGCGAAGTTCAACTTAGTTAGCACAAGTGCTACTGAGTTGTTCTTCCATGAGCCCGAAACCGGCCTGCAAGTGTGCCCGTTCCAAAATTGAAGGTCGACTCTCTCAGTTGTATTGACAATTGCATATGCAGGAAATTTTCTGTGAAGATTTCTGCATTGACGCCTGTCGGATATAATCCAACTCCGTTCGTGGTATTAGCCACTGAGTAGTTTTCTTCTGATAGGCGTCAGTCCATTCAACCTACTGTTAAGGTATATCCGGGACTGGCTTGAACATTTGTTTACTGTCTTCAAGCATAGCTCACTGACTAATAAGAAAATAAAGTGTGTGTGAGATATCATTGAGATTTTTTATTCGTTATCATGTGTGGAATATAATATCTTTCAAATGTCCGGCACGGGTCCTCTGGGTAGACCGCATCCGAAACGTCCAATTTTCCATGACTCTGGCGCATAAAACAGAGTGAATTTGACCGATGGCATGGGTTATGTTGGCTTTGTGGCTCATTCGCATACATCTACGACTGCGAAAGCCAAGATTTTCAATTTCCAAAATTGAAACCGATGACTACCGAAAGTTTTAATTGTGACTAAAATCATTACTCCTTTTTTGTCATAATGTCTGTTCATAACTGAAGATGAAATACCTACAGATTGGGCTCGATCTCTTATTTTGTTCAAAGAGGAAATCGACTGATCATATTGTTGACTTTATCTGACTCTATCCGTCCACAATTTTGAGAGTTATGATTCATTCAAAATTCACTTTTCCAATTATTTCTACGGCCAGGCCGAACCTGCTCGTCACATTCAATGAATGATGAAACCCAATGTAATCCAATAGGGCTTTGGACGACATTTTATTTTTGCGGTGGTTGAGCTTGCCATCTGGGCTCATTCCGACTGAATTTGATCAAATTGAATTATTATCCATTCCCATTTGTAATTTTATGTGACTCGGCAACGATTTTCAAATGAAAAAACTCGTCGAGTATCGGTTGATAGGTTAGTGGGGTGACTTAGCGTTTGACATAGTTTTTTTGTTCAAAATAAAAAGGGTATATTTTTGGGAGAGGTTGATTTGTGGGAAAGAAAGGTTTAGGTTTTCTTATTCTCCTTCTTTATACAAAAAGTGAACATGAGACGGGGTCTGAAATTTACTGTGAGGGAAGAAATTAACATTTCAGTTACCCACTCGGTCAATACACATCAGTCTTCTAAGCTGAACTGTACGCGTATTCTCTATTACAACGCGCAAAGGGAACCTAAACGAATCCAATAAGGACACAACTGATGAGTGTGCCAGACACGGATCACTTGGACCAGCTACAAGGGTACCAACATTTTTTATATGAAACCATATTGGGATGTGGGTCTAAGAGAAACACAGTATACTGGAAAAATATAGTTACTCGAGAACAGACACAGAAAAACCTAAGAAGAAAACGAAAGAACTGCTTCAAAAAAGTGGAAATTGAATAGAATCGAACAATTACAGGGCTATTCACTGATTATTGTCCATTGAGAGGACACCTGAACCTGAAGCTACATCTGACAAATTAGTCATTTTATTCAACCTGTTTTGTCAAATTACCACAGACCGATATAACATTCAACAACACGTGCAAATAATGATTTTTTTAATTAAAATGAGTGTTATGTTCGGGCAACATACCGCGCGTTTCGCCCATTTTACGGTCGCCATAACCGTCCTACCGTGAGGACTATTCGCAAAGCGGTGGATAAATTTGAGTCCACTGCTTCAGTTAACGATCAACCAACACCCGTACGTCGACGAAATGCAAGATCTACTGAAAACATTGCCACTGTCTGTGAGACTGTACAGGAGAATCGAAGGCAGTCGATTTCGCATCGCTCACAAGAACTCGGCCTTTCGCAGACCACAATTTGGCAAATTCTGCGTCGTGATTTGTGCCTGCACCCATACAAAATTCAACTGACCCAGGAACTGAAGGTAAACGACCATAGACAACGACGTGTGCTCGCTGGAGCAGTTGACAACTGACCCTAATTTTCATCGAAAACTCTTCAGCGGTGAGGCTTATTTCTGGATGAATGGTACGTGAACAAACAACATTGTCGAATTTGGAACGAAACCAATCCACATGAGATCAAAGACCATCCAATGCATTCCGAAAAACTTAATGTTTGGTGAGGATTTTTGGCTGGCCGCGTCATCGGTCCATATTTCTTTGAGAACGACGTTGGCCCGGCTATGACTGGCAACGGCGAACACTACAGGTTGGTGATTTCCAACTTCTTTTGACCTGAATTGGATGATCTGTACACCAACAACATGGGGTTTCAACAGGACATTGGATAATCTGTACGAGCGATTTGAGAGCTTGGCCATCCCACGTGGATGTGATGTGAACTGGCCACCGAGATCGTGCAATTTGACCCCGTTCGAGTATTTTTTGTGGGTATTTCATAAGTCGCAGATACCCATTTCATCGGTTAAATTCAGCCTGATTCATACGTCAGAGTCATAGGAAATTTGGACGTTTCGCATGCGCATCTTGTAACTTCGAACTATCTCCTTCAGCTATATGGAATCAATCAGTATACCATACCCTTCAGCTATATGGAATTAATCAGTATACCATTCGCATTCCCTCCGAATTTGGTGGTAATTTGAGGTCAATTAAAACTGCATTTCGAAATATTAGCGTATTTAGTACGAGTGAAATGTTTCAACATCGAGCATGGATTCTAGAGTGATTGTCTCTGTGATATGTTCATACACATTAGCTGATATTATATTTGATGGTGAATCTTGAAATTATTATTTGAAGTTTCTTCCATTTCACACACGTGTACTGGCGAAATATTCATAATTATCTGTAGTTGCAGCTACAGCAATCATATATGTGATACATGACCCATATGCAGTCCCAAAACCTAAGGTTTTAACAAAGAATATGGCATATACAACTCGTCATTGTATCTTCAAAACAACTGTTATGGTCATTCAAGCCAATTTTCGTCAAATCATTTCCGCAAATATTTCATTTCTTTGAAAATTAATTTCGTCACTATAAACATTGGAATTGATCGAGTTCGTCCCCAATTTTGTATAATCGTGTTTGGGATCTTTGCATGGCTTCTGAGATGATCTCATTCAGTTTGAACCTGTGATTAGGATTATCGGCATTTAGTTGATCTGTATTGATTTCAATGCTTGTTTTGGCCTTTTCCAAGAAGGGATTCTCCATCTCATGTGAGAACATGATGACGTTGATGGTTTTGTCGCTAATGACGTTGCTTGTGTTTTCATCATCTTTCTTTTCATTCCATCTCTAGGGGATTTGTATTTTCAATTATTAATTTTTGTGAAATCGCTGAAAAATCGCTGTGTTAACAAAAAATATCAATCACAACTGGTAGTCGTATACTAAACGGCCCACAGAAAGTATTTCAGATCTTTGTGAAACATTTCTAATCCCAAGTAATTTCATATATTCAAGTTGATCCCAACAAACTTCGCATGTTTATTTTCAGCGAGGCAATGTGCATGCAATATGTCAGCCATTAAGTTATATTACTGAACAGCATGCCAAATTCATTTGAGGATTTAAATCGATTACTTTTTGAAACGAACTCCTGTTTTTCATTCGTTTTCATACTAAACTACTAAACAACTATAGATTTCGAAATGAAGGATAGAACATGTAATAGCATTTTGCTTTCGAGATACAGGGTTTTCTTCAAAGATACACACAGAAGATTATGTGCCAATGAAAAACATTCATTGAAGCTAATGGATAAAGAGGTTAAAGCAAAACTCTCCAAATTCTTGGTAAAAACTGCTATCTCTAAACTAAAACTGAATTCTACAGATACTCGGACACACAAATTTTTCAAATGATCCCTTTTAGCTACCACATATCCAGGTATCTGGGAACTGCAAACAATCTTAAAGTTTAAGTGATAAAGGAAAATCAAGTAACTCTAACTCTAATGAGAGGTGGGGCTGATTTCTCAGAGAAGTTTGGAAGAAACAAATAGGATAAAGACAAAAGAAAAAGCTACATAAACCCGTGTCATGGGAATTTGAACTACTTCTCTGTTCTCAAAGAGATCACACTAACATAACCTGATATCAAAGAATCAGTTTCCAAAAATTAATTCACTTTGAAAGAAAAGATCAATGTTATACACTGTGAAACTGAAATTGCTTATAGATCCAGTTACAATGAACAATTTACATTGATTCAAAAACATCGAGGTTGTTTTTTTACGAGGTCTGTTGAAAAATAAGGTGAATCAATTCTGATTCGCCCCTTCAAAGAAGTCTCCCTCAGATATAATACACTTGTACCAATGTTTTTTCCAATCCTCAAAACAGTTCAAATTAGCACGTTTTGGTATGTCCTTGAGTTTTTTTCTGTATCTCCTCTTTTGTTGCAAAACGTCGTCCTTTTATGGTCTCTCCAACTTTGGGAACAGGAAAAAGTCGCAGGGGGCCAAATCTGGTGAAAACAGTGGCTGAGGCATGAATACGGTGTTGTTTTAGCCAAAAAATCACGAAAAAGTAATGACGAGTGAGCAGATGCAACATTGTGATGCAAAAGCCATCAATTATTTTTCCACAATCCTGGACGTTTTTTTTGTATTGCTTCTCGTGAGCGGCGCATAACTTCATGCTAATAGCAGAAACTCCCGATGCACTATGTCACGGTAATCGAAGGAAACGATGAGCAAAACCTTGACATTTGATCAAACTTGGCGTGCTTGTTTGGTCTTTGCTCTCCTCGGCTCTTCCATTGGAACGATTGTACTTTGGTTTCGATGTTTCAACCATATACCCATGATTTGTCACCAGTTATGACCCTTTCAAACAAATCTGGATCGCCGTTGACATCATTCAACAGTTCCTGTTGCTAAAGAGCTGAAACTGTGAACATACATTCGGGACGAGTGTACCAACATAAAAAAATTAAACAATCGCTAATCGAATGTATGAAGCCCGCGAAATTTGAACATTTACCTTATTTTTTGAACAGACCCTACATTTGACCATGATTGAGTGATTCGGGTAGTTGGCATCTTTAGAAGTTCAAAATCTGATTTCAAGTCTATCTGTGATTATGTTCGTATCCCTGTAATTGACGTTTACTTGCTTCTGGTTGTGATTATTTGCATATTAGACTTGGTAGTTAAACACGTATTATTAACATTGTGAGTCTCTCCTGCTCTACTGAAGTCATATTTATGGATTTCCATAATATAAGGTTACCCTTATGCCTGTTTCACTGTTTTAGTCGCTGAAACTACTGTTCTCAAATTGGATACGGCGGTGGCGCTCTTAGAATTTTGTTTAAAGGGTCTGAGATACACAAATTGAATCACAAGGTAGATAACTTCGACCATTGCCGCATGACCTTTGATAATGTCTGCTGCAGTTGAAGCGTCAGGTCTAAAAACCTGCAGACCATGACCAAGAAACCCGAAAACAGAAAATGATTTCAATAGTCGGTTACAAAATTTAAAAACCTAACAGGAAATAAAAAATAATTATTTTATGAACGTCTGAATTTTTCAAATATCGAGCGGAACTTTAGCCCCCACTAAGTGCACCTTTGGGTATATCACAAGTCATAATATATAGAGAGCCATCAAAAACCATAAAAATAAGAACTGTAACTCTCGATCTGATAGCATGCAAGACACATTTGAATTAAAATTATGTTTTTTAGGAAAGTATTGCTACTTCATCGCCAGATTTCGTAATTGTACGTGACGAAGGATTTGCAGGACGGCGATACAGGCAGCGAAGTTCAAATTTGGAAACCTTAGACGAGGGACACTACAGAACAGGAAGGATCAAACCACTTCCCGCTATACACTACAATGGAGATACTTCCAAATATGTGGTCGGACAACACCCGAATTATTTAGGTATGTTTTGTTCTATTTCGTGACTCACACTTGTGTTAATTTTCGATATTACTTTTGTAGGCAACGGGCATATTAGACACCACCAACGAACGTTTACAGACTGGAAATCTAGTGGTTGGGTAGAAACTTTGGAAATGGACTCTCATTTCTTTTTCAACGATGGATATGTAACTATTAAAGAATCTGGATTGTATCTGGTTTACTCTCAGGTACGTGAATTTTTCTACAGGCGAGCATGTTTCAATTTTTTCTACTTTATGCTTTCTAAAGGGTGTGTTTATAGAGATATAGAACTTTAAGTTGGCAACACTTTTTTAACTGGCGGCCATTTTGTTAGCTGTCAGGTGATTTATATTTGGTTTGGTTTGGCATTCCAACATGAATAGATTGCCTGAACAACGCTTCCAAATTGTGCAAATTTATTTTGAAAATTATGGTTCAGTTTGAAATACGTATCGCGCACTACGTCCACTTTACGGTCAACAATATCGTCCATCAGAGCAATTATTTCGTTTAGCTATGGAATGTTTTCACACCACGTTTATTCTAAATGATAATACGCATCTACAGAGAAGTCGTATAATGCGTACATATCGATGCTGGTCAGCACGTTACAATTGAACAACCATCATGGACAGGAGCTGTGGTTTCAACAAGACGGCGCAACATGTCACACAACTTGTGCTACAATTGATTTATTGAAGAAAACGTTTGGTAACCGCATATTTTCACGTTTCGGATCCGTGAATGGGCCTCCGAAATCGTGGGATTTAACGCCCAAATTAATTGACTACTTGGAGGACACCATTTGCCGCGTTATTGCCGATATACGGCCACAAATGTTGGAAAAAGTCATCGAAAATTGGACCTCCAGATTAGAGTACGTCTTTAAAAGCAAACTGAACTTCTCTGAAGAGGTGAATACCTTGGTACTATCCTCGACAAGCAGCTAACATGGAACTCTTACCTACAAAGTAGAGCAAAAAAAGCATATGTGGCTTATAAGCAATGTCGGAGGACAGTGGAACGCGCATGGGGTCTTTCATCCCGTGTGGTCACCTGGATCCTCACTGCAATAATAAGTCCTATGTTAGGAATCACACGTTAAAAGGTAATACCTCGTTATTTCTAAGCTCGCACAAGTTTCTCAACTTCTGAGAGATGTCGTTCATATGGGGGCGACAGCTGATTATCGGAAAAACAGACAGAACAGATTATATGTTAACGTACGGAACCATTGCATGGGGACCGAAAATTCTATAGGCAACGGCTATCCAAAAATTATATAAAATACAGCGAATAGCTTGTTTAAACATCACATGAGCCATGAGAACAACACCAACCGGGGCAATGGAATTAATTATTGGTCTGACCCCTCTGGACCTGTACGTTAAGGAGGTTGCGTTAATGGCCATGTTACGATTGCGCACGGCTGGTTTAAACCTCGAAGCAGGAATGGGTCAATTGAGACTGAGCCTATGGCGAGAAGTGCTAACTGCGCAACCTCTGCTGCAGGCAACCAATGATGCAATTGAACCCAGGTTTGTGTTTAATCAACCCTACAAAATACAAATAAAACAGATACTACAAATGCAGTACACATGTATACAGACGGCTCAAAACCCAAAGAAGGCTCAGGATATGGAGTGTACTCCAGATCACTAAGCCTAAGGATTAAGTGGGGAATGGGAAAAATTCCAGCGTGTTCCAAATAGAACTGGCTGGTATCTCAATCGCCACAAAAGAAATAACCAGGAAAGGAATTTCTGACAAAAACATAACAATCTGCAAGCCCTATTAGCCTTGAACAGACAACGTATAACCTCAGGGCTAGTACTAGAGTGTCACCAAGATTTAGCCAAAGCATCGGTAGATAATAACATTATCCTGAGGTGGGTTAAAGGGCACGACAGGAGTAAAGGTAATCGCATTGCCGACTCTTTAGCCAAGGAAGCGGCTGGACTAAGATTTTTAGTACCCAGTGGCAGATACGGCCTGATGCCTTCGACAATTGCGGAACTAGCCAAATGTTACACCCATGCTCAATCCCTAAAGAGATGGGATGAAATTAAAGGATGCAATCTTGCCAGGACCACCCTGGGAAGCTGGCGCCGGAGAAATATCTGGCGATTTCTGACTACTATCAACTAAGGAAACACCTCCACAACATGGAGACAACTCTATGCAGGATGTGTGAACAGGAAGATAAAACTGTGAGGCATGTCCTATGCGAGTGCCCGGAGTAATCTCAATAAGAGAGTGTGTGTTCGGCGAGTCTTGGCGTACACCTGCCGATATAAAGGAGATGTCTCCCAGTGACCTGTCCACCTTCCTGGAAAGAATAGAATTGACGATGACCTAGGAGGACAACTCCTTGGTAGGATGTACAATGGGTAACATATGGCAAAGTGCTGTGGGCCAACACTTACCCTCCCTACTCTACAGATACAGAAAGACAGACTACGCCTGAGCCAGCCGTGGCGGTCATATGCCACTAGTCATATTTGAATTACGATCCCAGATGATTATTTTCGAATGAAGTAAATTTCATGTCAATTTAAAAATTCATCTTTTTTTTATTCCATTTCAAAGTTCTATACCCCTATAATAAACACCCTAAACTTTTTATTTCAAGGAAGCACAATAGCAAAGTCCTATAAAAATAAGTAGAAGTATCATTCACGAGCTATTCTCTCGAAAATAATGACCATCAAATCGTATTCGCATTCCTGAGTAATGCTGAATATGAAATGCGGATCCGACTAAAAATTGACATTAGTTTGTACATTGGGTGTACTTGTACCATCCAAAATACACCAAAAACATTATTTGTAACTGTGCCCAAAAATAAAAAAGTCAACCAAGCCATACAAATAGCTATACGAAGATAGGAGTTCGTTAAATGAACTTTTTTTTTTCGTTGCTAGAATCATTTTATTGTAAATACATCACATTTATTTATACGTAGTCAAAAAATCTCAAAGTGAGATGCTATTCTTCTTTGTTGTTTTTTTCGTGAGATATCATTTCCATTTGAAAATAAATCAGTGAATACTTTTTTTCAGATCTATTATTTAGACGAGCATGATGTTGCTGGATACAGAGTTTTCAAAAATAATGAAATGATTCTCCAATGCACTCTGACAATTCATTCTGTCGCAAGAACTCTCAAAGGTAATACTTGTTATACCGGGGGAGTGGAACACTTTTCAGAGGGTGACAGGGTCTCCTTGGCTGATATTACCGAAGGAAGATTGTCTCTATTCGAACCAGGAAAATCCTTCTTTAATAAAGTGTTTATATTGTGACATGGATGTGCACCTTTCTTTAAGTGGAAATTCAGCTGCAATTCTTCGCCAATTTCTGGACAAACCTCGATATTTTTTCACTCCCCAGGATAAAGTCGAGATTCGAGGAATTATCGGGTAAAAACCCAAGAACACAAGGTCTCAAGATTATAATATAGAGTCTGACCTCTCTACGACTTCATATCAGTCGTTTTGGAGGTTATAATATATTCCGTATGTCTGAGAATGACCCAATCATTGAGAATTCAATAAGATTTTTCTACCCCCAAACCTGAATTGTTGAGTACAGATAGCCTCATATTATTTTAGCCCATTCAGGACCAAATTATGAAAGGCATAGAAAATGCAAATAATAATGGTTATTCAGTATTATAATCATGCAAAAGAAGTGATAATGACACTAATGACAGTTTTTGAAAAAAAAAAGTTCTATCGTAGGAACCACGATAGAACTTTTTTCGGTCGATAGCCAAGCGGTTCGGCATGGGTGCTTTGTTCACTCACTCGAATTGACTGCCGTGTTGGTCGGTGGTTCAAGCCCTAGTCTGAACGATCGATCTTCACTTGCTATCGTCCAACCCGTGTTAGGAATCACACGTTAAAAGGTAAGACCTCGTTAATCCTTAGCTCGCACAAGTTTCGACTTCTGAGGGTTGTCGTTCGTAGGGGTGCGACAGCTGGTTAACGGAAAAACAGATTTTAAACAGATTTTTTTTTTTAAACACGGTCATCGAAGGCTCTATTTAGAATGTAATTGCTGAAAACGATTCTTGTTTTCAGAAAAGCTTGAAGCAACTTTACGTTATGAACAGAGCCGACGTGATCTATGTCGTTCTTTTTTTGAACCGAAAAATTTGCGAAGTTTTTTGGTTCCATACTCTGACTGGTATATACGATGACTGACTTCATCGTTGTTCGAACACACATATGTGTTGTTGAAATCACATCTTGTTTAGTAACCAACAAGAGAGGCTACGCTAGCTAAACAAAATTCTTCAAAAACCATAGTAGATCCTTGTGACCTCTGTTTGATTATTATACATATGCGAGTTTACCACACACAAGCGAACAGAATATGAAAAATCCTATGCCACCAATTCTTGCTTTTGTCGACTTCGTATAATGACTACAGCATATCAGATTTGTTTGCCCATCCCATATACTGATTATATTTGCAATCATTTCAGGATAACGCATCTCTTTCGTTACAAAAGCATTGATTGTTTTCTGGTTACTTTCAACCTAAATTACCTGACCAGTTATCTCCTTTTTCAAAATATCATAATTTTTCAGATTTGGTGTTTCACCAACAATTTCTACTGTGAGATTACTGAGTTTTTTTCTGTTGAATTATCTACTGTCACGGTATATATCTGGAATCCATGAACAAAGCTTGATTTACTTCCTGCACTAATCCACATTGTGTAGCCTCTTTTTATGGGCTGCTTTATTGGCAGTATATGCCGATATACTGTCTGGAACTACACTTATCCTTGAAATCGATTATTGTACTGATAATGTCTCTGATATGCTCTTTGGAAGACCATCATTTTCATAACTGAAACGTTGTTTCATTCCCATGAATAGATCGATACCGATGAATGCCTTCATTTCAAAAGTTATAGGTCTTTTCTTTCTGAGTGGCGTTTATATTCGTCTGGAATACTAAATGTTCCAATAAGTTGATTGAAAATCTTCAGGATTTTTTATTCCTCAATTGATGCAGGGTCCCTTTAGAACTGTTGAACCTTTCAACATCTACTTTTCGAAAGATATTCATCTTAAAACTCGTCCTGGCTGGTTTCATCTTGCGGTGTTTCTGGGAAAAGCTGCTTCTCTGATAGTCAGACAATTCCTTTTCAGTTGAACTAGCAGGTATCTTAGGATACTGAAGCCGATCTTCAACTACTTCCCAAATATTATGTGGATGCAGACTGGTCATTGAGTCTATCTGGTTCTTTAGATACCCACTTCAATCAATCGCCCCTTTTTGTCAAAGAAAACTAACTTCATATAAAAAATTTCCACGACCAGTCTGACTATAATACTAACTGATTTGGACTCACTTCATTTTCAGTATTTCTTAACTAAACTCACGACCTAATGAAGATATTTCAGGCAGTGTATTCTTGAAAATAACGTGTTGAGTCCTGAAAAGTTTGACATACATAAATAAGCGACATACATGGGGTGTTTCCTAACTACGGTACAATACTTCAGAGGGTGATTCGTTAGGTCCTTTTAAGAAAAAAAGTTCTAATGAACATAACAGGGCGTTGAAGTTAAAAAAAAACGGTAATTATAAAATATCCTAAATATCCTTACAAATATAGGGACGAAGCAAATTTTTTACGAGATGTTATTAGAGAAAGTCATTTTCAGCAACAATTTTCCCTGAACTTTTAGGTAGAAATTACTGGTGACTACCTGATTGGCCCATTTTTTTACCAGCAAGATTAACAGGTGAATCCTACACGGACTTTTACGAGATCATTTACACATTTTGTTAGAAGTGCCGTTACTTGCAAGAGGTAACATGTGGTTTATGCACGACATTTTAGTGTTCTTGCTCGTCAGAATCTCGACATCACCTAATCACAGAATTGGACGTGCAGGACCTCAAAATTGGCCAGCTCACAATCCTGATATGAATCCTCTAGATTTCTTTTTATGGGGTCATCTGAAGGCTCTTGTTTATGAAACTGCTGTACTGCTTGTGAATGACATGAGAAATCGAATAATTGCCAATCGAAATGTTATAAGGAATGCTGCAGGTATTTTTGAACGTGTCAGACAATCAATTTTATCGGTAGCCAAGCGGTTCGGCGTGTGTGCTTTGTTCACTCACTCGAATTGACTGCCGTGTTGGTCGGTGGTGCAAGCCCTAGTCTGAACGATCGATCTTCACTTGCTACCGTCCAACCCGTGTTAGGAATCACACGTTAAAAGGTAGGACCTCGTTAATCCTTAGCTTGCACAAGTTTCGACTTCTAAGGGTTGTCGTTCGTAGGGGTGCGACAGCTGGTTAACGGAAAAACAGATTTTAAACCGATTTTTTTAAACAGAAAGTGGACATTTTGCTCATTTACTTTAAAATCGAAATTGTGTATTATTTACTTTCGGTTTTTATTTTATGTTGTCCATGGATCTGTTTAAAAATCTGTGTATGTATTTTCAGTTTCCTGAAAATACAGAAAAATTAGAAAAAAGTTAGTGGCGTTCTTTTTTTTGGTCGATATTGTTTGCTGTGGTGCCCGTTGAGACTCCACTGTTCTAGTTCGGGATAAATAATCGCTCTATTACTTCGAATAATTGTAGCAAATTTCAACCAAATCACGGTACTCCAAAATTGCAGTTCATTTTTCCAACAGAAACTATAACCCATCTTTTGATCTTATGTAAAATATCTGTCAGTTTATAGATCTTGTTATGTTTTCTTCTTCTGGGATACTACACGCACAAAGCAATAAACAAATTATTCTACATACCTTGCTGATACTTCGAGATTACCTTCATCCTCACAATCAAGCATATACACTATTGATGATGTCTGCCACAGTAGCACACGAAACGTTTGGTACTACAAGTTCCTTTCGATCACGACAGTCGTTTATCGACAGACCTTATTATTCGACCCCTTTCTCCTTTCCCCTTTTGAAATCAGTTGGTTGATTCATTTCATCAGTTCAGACTTTCATTGTCTAATATTATATAAACTGATTTGAAATCCCTGAAAGAATGTGTAAAAAATTAAAAAAGATTAGCTAAAAAAACAATATTATCAAGCAAAAAATTGGAATTACAATAAAATAACATACAAGCAACAACCAAAAAACCAAAACAATTGAACTATCAACACGAGCTGAAAAATTAAAAAAAATTATCGACAAGAAATGAAAATTAAAAATAAAAAATTAAAAGATTCCAAACCAAGTTACTTCACGATCTTCCCTCTCTCCGCTTCATTGGTTTTTAGCGGGAGCTGACCGTTTGGCGGGAGTTGGCCGTGTTCCGCTTGATTAGAGGTTTCCATATGTTACGTATCTCTACGCTAGCTTGGCTAAATGCGTTGTTGGACAACATATATGCGGCTTCTTTGAATTTTCTCCTAAGCCAGTGTTCCTCCTTATGGATGATTTCAGCTTGAGCCCACTTGAGGTTATGTTGATGAGTCTAAACATGCTCTGCTATTCCGGATTTGCTGGTTTCTCCTCGCTGCGTCTGTTTCTTGTGGTCGGCAATGCGAACATTTAATGGCCTCTTAGTTTCTCCGATGTAGGACTCTCCACACTCGCAGGATATCCGGTAAATGCAATTCTTGGAATCGCAGTCCACGTTTGGTGGCATGGTTTTCGTGAGACTGCTACGGATAGTGTTCCCAGATCTGAAGCAGGTTCTGATGTTATACTTGGACCCAATCCTTCTTAACCTTTTCGACAATCCTCTGATGTAGGAAAGTACTGCAAGTACTGGTTGTGGCGGCTTCTCTTCCTTATGGAGCTCTTGCTGTCTTCTAGCTAAAGCCTGTTTCACCATGACTTTGGAGTAATCATTCCATTGAAGGTCATTTTTGAGGATGCCTAGTTCCTTTTCGAGACCTTCCTTTGTATTGCAGAGCCCGCAAGCACGGTCGAGTAGAGTCTTCCCAAATGTTTCCCATCTAGGGTCGGTCCTCTTCACCAATACGTCTAAGAATGGCAATTCGTTGTGGACTTCCTTCTCCATTGTGAAAGTTGGTTAATTAATTGTGACAATGTGTCGCATACGAAACTAAAATTGACCTGTTTCTAAAATTGTCTCGAAACTGAATAAGACAATATTTTTTGGGACACAACATATGTAACTTAGAAAAGATATTCAACCAATTATTTTTTATAACTTCTCAGATTTCTCAATTTCAACTATTTTCATTGTTTTATGAATTTCAATTCCTCAAGCTATTTTTCTTGGTGATCAAAATTTAATAGCGAAAATCCTTCAGGACTGATATATCTCCTCAACTCAGCGAACATTTCAACAACTCTGAGTGGCAGCAAATATTCATAAGCTTCTTGATCCGGAATTAATGGCATAATTCTGTGGAAAACCGCCCCTGACATATTAAAAAATAATTAGCTGTTTTTCTACATAGATGTTATCGATCAGTTTCACAAAGCATGCGCGGTGGAATAAACAATCCTTTATTTCGATTCTGAGCAATATTCTGCCAGTTGAAATCTCCAGACTCATTTGGTGATTCCGCAAAACAACTTATACCTGCTATCATATATGAATTTTTAGGGGTAAGTGCATTTTCACAAATTCCATAACAGTTAGTTACTGCCCTACGTTCATCATTCACAACTTACTTCATGCATTGGAGTGAATAAGGCCATTTTCAAATAGTTCGCAATTTCTGTGTGAATCTGCATAGTTTTGAACCCAGAAGGATGTCCGAAAGTCCTGAACTGTTTTGTAACTCGGTGTAGGATAAATGTGCATGAGTGATTCGTTGTGTTGATTGCGTTGTTTGGATTAGACAAATATGCGAATTTGATTCAACAGGTTAGGCGACCTTTTATTGATTTTCTATCCTTCTGTTTCAAGATGAATCGTTTGTTTTCAAATACGATTGGTTGGAATAGGATTGAATCCTGTACGAGAAAATTCTTTTCAACCCTTCCGGCTATTATTCACTACAAATTATTTTGTTTTTCAATTTTATTAATTCAAGTTTGGGTTGATATTGTGTTACTATGATGGAGTCTCATTTTTCTTTTCACGTTGATAAAAATTACTACAGTCCATTTCTCTGAATGAAATTAATTGCGATGTAGAGTTTGGATAGTGATAGTGATACGATACTAATGTGAATGAGAGAGGATTTTTTTACTGACAAAAATACCGAAATGTTTCCTTATTAGCCAGATGAGTTGATCGTTCTCATAAAGACATTTTTTTCCCTTCCTTAATTTTGGAGAATCCAAAGTGTGTTATTATTTGTATTACATTAATTAAAGGTTGTTCTAATAATGCTGAATCAAATCAAACCAAATATGCTTTATTGTCCAAAGTATAAACTCGTTGACAAAGCTAATCATGTATAAATGAGTTTCACTATAATAACTATACATTATACATATACATTGGTTTAATGTATGTGTCATATTGAAATATGGTTACGATTTTTAGTGCACAGCTAAAATAATTATAGATAAATGAATGAATATGCATACATAAACACACATAAATACCACACACATACATATTTATATACATCCTAAATGAACGAATAGTCAGACATTAACAGATAAATAAGGAAGTCAATAGATAAAATATATAAATAAATAAGATAAACAGACACTGTTTTCAAAATTGCAGGAGCTTTCAAAATCAACATAAGAAGTGCTTGAACAGGGAATAATTTTATTTCAGAATTCCATCCATATCTTTATCAAAGTACTCTTGAACACTATAAAACATCTGGTCAATGAGAACTTGATTTACAGACTTCCTGAACTGATAAGGTGATTGGATATCTTTAAGACTGGTCGGTAGATGGTTGTATATTTTAGCTGCATTATAGATCAATGAGTTTTTAATCAAATTTGATGATGGAATAGGCAGTCTTAATTTGTCGCTTTGGCGAGTGAAACCAATAACAACATCGTAAGATGATTTGTTCTTATGTACTAGGCACACAGTTTCGAGTATGAATAAATAAGAAAGTGTTAGTAATTTCTGCTCCTTGGACAAAGGTTTACAAGACTCTCTAGGCCCAACTTTGCACAGATATCGGATGGGATGCTTTTGGAGAATGAAGACTGTATTGAAGTGTTGTTGGTTGCAGGTGTCCCAGAATGATATGCCATACCTTAGATGCGATTCAACCACAGCGTGGTACACAATTTTTGCAGTTACAATACCCAATTCATTCGACACCGTTCGTAAAGCATAACATCCCGAAGCAGCAAATTAATATGGTTATTGAAATTGAGGTTGCTGTCCAGATTGATTCCAAGAAATTTATTTAGTTTTTTGTTTGATAATATCATTACCCATCGGAATGCCTGACAAGTTGCAATTGAATGATATAAGATTGGTTTTTTCTATAATGAAGGATAGCAGATTGGAGTTGCACCACTCTCTCACTTTAAGAATATCTTGTGCTATTTTGTTTTGAAGATCATTTTTATTAGTGTCATGCCACAGGATGGTTGTATCATCTGCAAAAATTGTGAACGTTCCCTCAGAATCAATATAAGCTAGATCATTAAAATACAACAAAAACAATACTGGCCCCAGTACCGAGCCTTGGGATACTCCGTGTCTAACAGAGACAATATCTGACAGCGTGTCAGTTCTCACAACTTGGGTTTGTTGACTCAGATATGATTTCATCCAATTAAGGCTTTGATTTCTGAAACCATAGTGTTGGAGTTTGCGTAGCAGAATTTCATGGTTCACACAATCGAAAGCTTTCGACAAGACACAGAAGACTGCTGCGCATTTCTTTTTCAGGTTCAACTCAGAGTAAAGTCTTTTTAGCAGATGGAAAATTGCATCCCCTGTACTCTTTTTGGATTGAAAGCCAAATTGTTGAGGATTTAAGATTCTGTTGGCAGATATGAAATTCATCAACCTAATTTTTACCAATTTTTCTATGATTTTACCAAGGGTTGGAATAAGCGAGAGAAGAAAGTAGCATATAGAAAAACTATAGTAAATCAGACATTTTATGAATACTACCATTATATTCATTATTTGTTTTTTAGTGAATTTACATTATTCAACGCAACAGTCTTTATAAAGTCGGAAACAATCGTTAATTTTCTGGTTGAAACTTGGTATGAAATATCTAAGTTGACTGTATCAACTACAGTATTACTGAATTTGTTTCAGTGATTTTGATCTCCAAAAAAATGTCTGCTAATAGTGCATTAGATGTTCATGAAATTTTAAGCCAGTGACTCAAACCATTGCAGGTACCTCGAATTGACAAATAATTAATTGAAAATATTATGCAGTGAAAAACTACAGGTGTTCACAAGATAAAAAAGCATATAACGTTGCACAATGACCCACTAATCAGGATAGGAGCTATGAAAATTTATCAATGGTCATGTAGTAGAAATTCACATCATTGAAGATTTTGGTAGTAAGTTGTAACATTTCAATACTTCATTGGGATATTATCTCTTTCAGTTAAATAGTTAATATTTGGAAGATGGTGCAATGTCCAGTATATTTAAAATTTGATTTATGATTTACCAGTATCAAAATACTTGAAACATTTCGTTTGGGGGTTCATTAGATATATAATTTCTCTTCTACAAAAATGAAATGCCACCAGTATGGCACCGTTATAGAAAAAAAATTGACTATTACGTTTTAGATATTGATAGTTTTTGTAACCCAAGTATGAATAACAGTACAATAATCGGGGATATTAGTTATATTACGGTAAGGTGGGAATGTTGTTTTTCAGCATTGTCACGAAAGCTCTCCTGAGTAATTTGGAAAACGCTGTTGAGGGTTTGGAGGAACATGGTTACTCATTACTGACTATGGGTGATCTCTCAAATGTTTTCGATTGTGTTTCTCATTAACTTTTATTAGAAAAACTTTCATGCTATGGCATAAGAAGCACGCTGTGGAAATTGTACGAGTCCTACGTAGAAGGTAGACAACGGTTTGTCCACCTGAAAACAGTTTTGAATCAGATCTTGAAATCATGAAGCTAGGAGTACCGCAAGATTCTGTTCTTGCCCCCTGTTATTCATCATCTATATTATGCCGACGAAATGCCAAGTTATTTTTTTTTGCGGGTGATACTTCCTTCATAAGTTCAATCAGCAACGGTTCACGTCTTCTTGACAATGCTGAAACCTTATCGAGTGAAGCAGAGGATTGATTTTCTGCCAATAACCTTCAACTAATCAATAAATCACACAGTCGCAAGTAATAATCAGACCACGATAGCTACTCACTGTAAGTTGCTTGAGGTTTCGTCTGAACTGGACCCCTCAAACAGATATACTTTCTTCATACAAGAATATCAAAAAAGGTTTTTTGGACTCTTTTATTCTGTGATCAGCCATGGCACGATTCTGTGAGGTAATTCTGTCAATCCCTTAAAAATATCCGTGCAGAAAATTCGAGCAATGAGATTATTAGCTAGGGTTGAACATTTTACCACCTCCTCATAAAGGTATATATACCAAAGTTGCTAGAAACTTATTGAAAAAGGCAGAAAATACAGACATTTTCTTGCCTGCACCTTATACTACCCGTACTACTACGGCAGATGCTTTCGTGTTACGTAGGTTGGCCATATCTGAAAAAAACTCACTAGCTTTAGACTGCAAATTCAGATCCATAATCTATCTATACTAATATATTGTGAAAGTTTGTGAGGATGGATGTATGTATGTATGTTTCGGGCTATTTCTCGCCTAAACGACTGAACGGATTTAGAATATCAGAATAACATATATGCTACAATTTACGAAGGTTTTGTGTAATTTTGGTCATAATATAACGATAAGTATAAAGTCGGAAAAACTCCCTGAGAGCTATCTTGGCCTGCGTTGCCTATACCGTTGGAGTTACATGTAGATAATGTACCTACCGTAAGATTGTTTGTCTTAATAGTTCTCTTATATGGTAGTGGCATATACGGTATATGCAAAATATTGAGCCATACATACAATTACTTTCTTTACAATGCACATTTTATAGAATATCTGTCAAATTCTCATAAAAATTGATACAACTGTCGTTTCAAGTATTTAATATAGATAAACTTTGTCTTTTGTACTAAATAATTTGGAAGAATCGTTTAATAATTATCACGATAAGATTAACTTGACGCAACGCAGTGAGCCACTACGCGTCGCGTCTACGGTAAGATGGCGAGGGACGATGCGCGGGGGTAGAAGGGCGGCTTTAGCAATGAAGCGCTATCGCCGAGAACGCAACCCGAACGCGGGCAGACGCGTAAGGGTAGACGTCGTTGATGGTTGTGTTAGCGTTGCAAATTCCTTTATAGGTAACATAATTTGATTCTCGAAACTATTCAGTACTTAATGAAGTTGGCATTTTTTTTATTACTGTATTTTCAAACTAAAAATATGAAACATGCAGGTAGGTTCTTTGTATAGCGTAAATTTTGTCAGTTTTAAAGTTGAAAACCTGAAGTTTTGGGTTAATAAAAAATATTGTAACTATTTGTTTAAAATGGTCTGTCACGAAACTTAATGTGACAAACCAAATTATACACGGGTGAAGCCGCGGGCAACAACAAGTGACAAATATTTCAAAATCACTATAAAATAACCACCTTCTCGAACATTGTTTCTATTCTCCACATAAATATTTTCAAATAAAAATATGTAATTTAATTTTGGCGATATAATCCGGCGGACTGATTGTCAGCGATTGTTTGCTACCCAATTCTGTTGATACTGACATCGCATAAATACTGACATTACACTGTCATCGCCCTCTGGTGGTCAGGGTAAGTACTAAAAATTTTAGGTGACATGAAAATGCTACTTCTGAGCTTTTATGGGCTTTGTATTCTTTGCCAAGGCGGTCAATTGTGAAGTCGAACTTCGACATCAACCGCCGACGAGAATCGTCCTCTGTCTTTCAAATCATTTATGATTCGACCTGCCATAGGTCTCATCAGTGGTGCTAGGCTGAACCACATATGCATGCGATCGATCCCATAGAGCGCATTGTCGTAAGGGAAGTTGGCAACGCCCTCAATTACTTAAATTTGTCCAGAAATGCATTTGTAGTTCAGACAAGCACCACTGATAAGACCTATGGCTCTTTTCTGGATGAATCCAGCAGCTTCAGGGTATACTTGGGGGCGGAGCTCCATACATGAGAACAATACTCCAAAGAAGGTCTGATCTGAGGTTCATAAAGCATCAAAAGTTGTTGAGGTGTGTACAGTTTTCTGGTTCGGAAGTGTTCCAAGCTTCTCAGAAGCAGCTTTGGCAATTCCAGCGACATGATTGTGCCAAGATATATTGGTGTTCATTATAACTCCCAACAAACACATCGAAGAAGCAGAAAACGGAATTGTCTGACCTGACATTATTATATCCGATTCGGAAACATTTATCCGATGCCTGAATTTTCGTTGCATTGAAATGAACCTGGTTACACCCCAATTCGAAATCACCTCTTGATCCTCCCCACCCCATGCCCCCTCCCGGGTAGAGTGCCCTGAAGTAAAAACTTCGCCCCACAAAATAAATTTTGCGAGGAAAACTTAATACTCCACTCCATCCACCCCCGCTCTCCGAGCGATCCTCAACTTACTGATGGGCACTTCAGCAAGATTGACATCTGACCTCTTTTGGTTGAAAGTCAGCCTTTAGGTGCTAATACTTTCTGATCGGTTAATTGTTTTGTCGTGACTAACCGGCGGCTACTGTTATTGGCGTCGAGCATTCCTCAGTGAATCTAAGGAAAAGTAAATCGCGGTCGATGTCGAATTGTTCTGCGTTGAACCTACCTGAAAGAGAGTTTATATGATTATTTTATGCTTACCTGAGTCGCCTGACGGCGACTCGTGGGGGGGTGGTCGTTGGTTCTGCTTGGTCGGCCTTGGATGTTTGTCCCTGTATCGGAATCTGGGGTCATCCATGTTTAACGCATCGTGTAGATCGCGTAGCGCTGAGTTGTTGTGCGGTCTGATTCTATCGAACACGCTTTCTGCGTGTTCTCTCATATACACATCTAGATCCTCATTAACATTTGTAACCTCCTGCTGCCGGTGAAGATGTACATCTGCAGCCGATGTCCTGGAATCCGAATAGAATGACGAGACAAGGGTGCTGTGGTCAGCAGAGCAATATTTTGGATTTCTGTTTTTTCCAATAAGTCGTTGATATACAATCAAAAGAGGGTTGGAGACAATATGGATCCCTGGGGAACACCAGCGTTGATGGTTAAAGTATTCGAGAGATATCCATCGATGGCCACTTGCAGGGAACGTTCTCTCAGGAAGCTGAAGAGCCATACACAAAAATGATCCGACAAGCCATAGCATCGAAATTTGGCTAGCAAACCCTCATGCCACAAAAGGTCAAAAGTCTTAGAAATATCAAGCGCAAGAGCTCTTGACTCCATGTTTCTCGATTACGTTATTCCAAATATGGGTGACATACGCCTGTTTTTCTTTGTTTCCGGAAGCCATATTGATGATCGCTCAAGATGTTAAAGCCTTCCAAATATTTAAAGATATAGTGGTTTACGGCTTCCTCCATGATTTTTGATACCACTGATAGCAAACCGACTTCACAGGAAGCTGGTCACTTTCACTTTCCAAATTATCACTGTCAGACATATTTTATTTTCAACTATTTAAAAAAATATATTTATTCAGTAAAACACAGATTATGTATACAACTAGTGGAAAGAGAATGACACAGTCGCTTGAGCATGGCTACCCGTCGCCAAGACATTCGTCGCCAGGCCTGCAATCGGTTTTACGTTTCACGTCAAAAAGTCAAATACAATTATTTCGTTGTTATCATAGTTGATAGTTATCAGAGTTTTTTTTGAAATGCCAGCAATTGAAATAAACATATTTTCAAATTTCAAGCTTCCGGTCTTAGAATTCATACAAGCGGCAACCAATGATTGAACTTGTTCAATTGGGTTCACATGTTTCGACTTTTCAAGCTCTTCAACTTCTACGTATAAGCTTGTTTTCCTATGGTATAGTGTCCCATGTTATGAATTCATATCATAATTTTCTTCACATCAGATTTTCTCAATGTATCTAACAAGCTGATTCCAATAATTATTTTTTCTGGTTTCACCCCCAAAGATTATAGATGATTTTTTTAGGAATACAAGAAGAGAAACAATGCATGGTGCATTATTGGTCCTGTTGATTATTGGCATTCTAGAATACTCCCACGGTCAAGGCGACTCTCTCCGGAGTGCATTAAATGCCATTGATAGACGTCAAAGAAACTTAGCCGACTACGATGAGATCGAATATGGATATACTTTGGAACGTCCAGAAGACCTCGCCTTTCTCAAATCCCCTCCCGGATACGGTTCAGGTAAAATAAATAAAAATAATGAGTATACTCGTCCTTCGGCAATGCTTTTTCAGAAAGGTCCTATGAAAGGCCGCCCATGAATTATCTAGACGAAGAAAACTATGACACGGAAATGAACAAGAGACTATCTTCGGCGTTCCGTGAACGACTGGAAGAAGACAACCAGAAACAACTGGAAGAAATGGGTGAAAATTTCATGTCAAATATGGAGAATAGGGGAAGATATGCTGTTGAGAATGAAGATTATGATGAAATACTTAGGGAATTTTATGACAAGTACCGAAGACCGTATGAGAGAAGTAAAATGTACCCTTCAAAAGTTGAAAAACGTTACATGTATCCCCGATTTGGATTGGACAGTGTTGGACTGAGAAAGAGAAATATGTTTTCTAATGAAGGATATGATGATTCATATAGGGATGATATTTATGATTCTGAAGAAAATGAAGACTATCCATCAAACTACTTGAGAAAGCGCTACTACCAAAAAGAGAATAACATACATAGACAAATGCAAATGTATCCGTATTCTCAAGCTAAAAGATTTCCAGTAACCAAACGAAGCAGTGACTATAAGATGTCAGCGATGGAAGCGAATCACGAACATAAGAGATCTACCACGAAGAAACAAACTGATCCCAAAGTTGAGAAAGAACTTAGTAGTATTTTCTCTGGGGCTAACGATAACAAAACTACTGAGAAACCAATCACTGCGAAGTCCGATATTTCCCAAACAGACGTCAAAACTACACAGGCACCAAAAGAAGAAAAGACAAAAAAGACTAAATCCATCAATAAAGAAGAATTTACTCCAGTTGCGCCAGTAAGCGAGAAACCCTTACAAATAAAAAAGAAATCCGTAGATTGGTCAGATTATTTTGGTTTAGACAGGCGTAAGAAGTCAGAGCCGAACAACGACCTAGATAAAGAATGGTTGATGGAAAGATACCACAAGTCAATTGTAATGTCTACCAAAAAAAGAAATGCTGAACTCCCGCTCTCTTCTTTTCGAAACCACGACGAGCCATTGAAAAAAGGAAAGGAAATCAGAAATAACAAAGATATGGAGGATAAGAAAATTGATGACATGGATTCTAGGCTTCAACTAATGGAGGACAAAATTGTAGACGATACATTGAAGTATACTGGAGCTCATCAGGGAGAATCCGATCCACGTGAGATTCAAGAAATCAAAGATAGGATTATTTCTAGACTTGCAGCGGCGTACAGCTTGGAGAAAATGAGAAATGCTTTAGGAGAATATAGATTGAGCGTGGCAAAAGAGAGAGAAAGACTGAAGAATAGACGTCCTGAAATTGAAGAGTACATGATTTCTGAGGAGAAACGAACTTCGGTTCCCAGGAAACAGGTTGTTGATAAAGAAACCGAGGATACATCAGAGGCTGACAATAATATCAAATGTGCTGATGGAGATGAAGACTGTCATGAGCAAAACTACAAGACTCCGAATGAAGTAATTGAGAGCCATTTTGGAAGTGGTAAGTGTAACAATTCAATCAGTTGGTTTAGTCAACAGAGCATTTTAATTTTCAGAAGAGTGCCCAGTTATCGAGCGTGCTTGCAATGAAGTCGCCTCAGTCGTTGGAGAATATGGGCACATTTTCAAAAGCGCATGTAGCATGCACGAGATGTGTCTTCTATGTGTAAGTAATTAGGTACTCTACATCCCATTTTCTTTTACTAACCATATTCACAGACAGTAATGAAAATAATAGTAACAGCACAATACAGAAATAAGTGAATATAGGAGTCTCGCAAAAGACGAATACTTTTAGTTCAAAAGTTTCATTCCGCATAATTTGAGAAAATTATTATTGAGGTGTCATTCGATTCGTAGTTGCGAAAGCAAATAGTTTGATAAAAACAATTTAGTTAAACAAAACAGGGGGTTCATTTTTTGCGAATATCTGAAATTGTTGTTACAATCAAGCGGTGAAAATGCGGGATAAAAACGGGATAAAAACCAGTTTATTCACACAACGCTCTCTTCGGGCACTGCAACAAAAATAATTCTTTAACAGTTTAACACATTGAACATTATTATTGAGGGATGAAAAATTGGTACTTGTTGTTTGAAGCTACTCTGGAAAAGTTTCAGTTAATATTCTTGCGGAAGAAATTTGAAAATTTCAATTTTCCATTTCTGATGAATATTTAGAAATGCAAAGAAATGAAAAAAACAAATAAATTATTGAAAATTTGTTTACAAATAACCCAAGTATTTACATTTATTGACAAATACTATTACAGCATGTAATTTCAATGAATATTTTCGAAAATATTACAGATTTAAAATGCAAGGGCACAGCGGTTGCGACAGTACCGACCGGGGGGGCTGGCGGTGCGTGTTTATAAATAGCGGGTCAAAGGCGCGCTTCGCCCTATAGCACTTTATGCTGCTTTGTTGCTGTGAAATTTTGCTAAACACCCAATTGAAACATCTTCACAACACTGTTTTTGCTAGAGTATGAGCAAACGCGGCACCCAATTGGCACACAGCTTTCTCATGTCCAAATTTTCGGATATACTGTTCGACGCATTCAGTACCGCTTTGTGGATTTTCTTTATCGTTTCTGGAGTCGTCACCTCATTTGGTCGACCACTGTGATGCTTGTCTTGGCAGCTCGTATGGCTTCATGTGAACTCCGCTACCCAATATTTTACTGTTGTAAATGAAGGAGTAGACTCACCCAGAGTAGAATACAGTTCAGGTTTTATATTGATTGGCTGATGCCTTTCAATTAAAAGTATTGTACCACAAAACGATGACCAATTTTCTCCATTTTCGAAAACGCCCTGGAAGGCAATGAAGCTGCTGACTCTCTTACAAACGAGGGTGCTGCAAGCGGCTTCATTGGACCAGAACCTGTCATTGGCATCGCTTTGGGCTTTGCCAAACAAACACTTAACACCTGGATGACAAGAAGAGTTATGGAGTTCTGGCAGAATCTTCCAGGATTGGCTCACTCCAAGGCGTTTATTCACCCTTCGAAGCAGTTGTTAGACTACAGTAGGGATGAACTACGATGTCTAACAGGCCTTCTTACAGGTCAGTGTCACTTGAATCATCACATGCAGAGACTTGAACTGTAAGAAGACAGTGTGTCGCCTCTGTCTGGAAAATGATGAAACTGCAGAGCATATACTTTGTGCCTGCCTCGCTGGGGACCGAATCAGGTTCTTTGAGTTCGACAGATCCGTACTCTCACCACCTGACCTGAAAGACCACTCACCATACAAACTAATCGGCTTCGTTAAGAAGCTGGGTTTATTTGGTCGAGTGTGAATAGGTGTGAACCACAATAAACCCTTATGGGTTGCGGTGGAGGGTCGAATAGACCCACTCACTTTAGACCTACCTACCTACCTACCTACCATATAACGATAACTAATTTTCTCCATTTTCGGAAATTTCCCGAAAATGTTCGCTATTGATGGTTGACAAACAAATACCAAATAACGCAGCGTCTTCAAACTTACAATATATGCTTTATACGTTGTGTACTTTCCATTTCAAACTATTTTTTTCAAACAACTACCGCCATCTCAAGGTCAGGCCGGGTTCCGGGACACCACTCTGGTACATAAGACATTGTTTTATCGTGCAAAAGATATATTTTTGATTTCTGAAAGACAGTTCTTTCATTATTATAAAAATTATTATTATTGAACTTTCAGGACTAATATCGAATATTGATGTTTTATAGAGTAACAACAGCTGGTTCGCTCCAACGCGACAGTGCAACTCACTATTTTTAGCGAAGGCTTATGATATGTGCAAGGGAAACATGCAATGCCAAAAAGAAGCCCAACGTTCTATTCGATATTTAGCAGACGTCAATCGGTCCACACATTTGGAGACGGCGGCACTAAATAATTGCGAATTATCCTGTCCAGACACTGATGCCATACCGGAAATAAACTCACGATAAATGTAGTTGTCCAGTAGGTGTCCAGTAAATGTTTACTAGAATCTATCGCCATGTGATTTTTTACCAAATTTGAAAATACTCTATAAAAACAATTCAATTTTTAATGACTGCATGTTATTTAATATTTGGATTAAAACTTCATTCTATTGAAATCATTTCTGATGTTGATGTGGTCATCCATAAGTAATGCGAAGTCGCCATATTTTATATTCCGTTCAACATATCATTTTAGCTCTTAAATAGTGCAACAAAACCATAAACAGGACCTAATTCTAAACTCTGTGGTTCTCCAGCATAAAAGTATGTCATTTCTGATCTGATTACCACCCATCAGGTATGCCTCAAAATGTGTGTGACTAATTCCACCTAATGCAGAATCATTTTGAGATCCATAGATTCGAAAGTCAGATACCTCGTGGTTGATAGCGAATAACAATGAGAATATTACGTTGATGTTATTCTTTGTTCATTTGGATGCTTATAATACGTGATATCGTTGTCTAAACTTAGAATCAAACTCAATTGGTAAAACAGTTCTACAGCGCTAATGTTGGTGACTTCACGAAGAGGAGCAGAGTACTTTGTTCCATCATCAAAAAATTGATTCAAAATAATTAATAAACTCACTATTGAAAAAAAGTACCTAGTAAGACATCTGTTGAGGCCACCGAACACTCATCAGCTTATCACCTAAGCTGCTGCAGATAGAAAATAATGTGATAGATATACTGATGAGTAGATCGACATACACAACACAAGTACAATGAGATTGTGTTTCATTTGACCATATCTTCAAAGTTTATCCTAAATCGTCTTCCGTCACTGGAGTCATATCCAGTTGCTGCAAGTTAAAAATAATGGTTTTTGGTCATTATAGATCTGTTTAAAAAAAATCTTCCAAGAAACCTTACTTCTAGTTGAACTTCATATGTTTACAACAAAAAATACTTTTTAGAAAGTGAAATAAAGGTAAAGCTGTTTTTTCTTTCAATGAACACATTATCATTCGTAACCTACTGTAATTCCAGTAGTTCACCAATTTTGAAATTGTTGTTTAATAACTTCGTTCGAGCCATTAAACTGGAAAGATATTTTTTCATTTGATTTGAAATTACATGGACAAAATTGCCATCTCTTTTTTCCACAAAAAGTCTGTAAAGCATAAACTTACACTCATGCTCTTAATATTGAAAACATGATTCTGATTTAATGTATCTGTCAACTGATGAAATATTTGACGCTTATCATCATTGTAATCTTATATGTATAGATAAATGTAGCTTCAAGAAGAAGTATTTAAAATCGTTGTTATTCGATGAAAAAAAATGTATCTATTACCCAAATGTTTCAAAACTTTCTAACCAGACATGAAAGTTTTTATTTATTATTTGTATTCGATAAATTTCATCACTTTCGAAGGGATTTTGAGAGATTCAAGAATGCATATACAAGTTGTCATAGGAAGTGACTAAAATGCAGTCACACTAAGGAAACCTAATTTCTTAATATTTTTGTAGTTGGATTTGGGTTTTAGTGTCTATTTTGTATTGTTAAAGGTTCTAATAAACGTAATAAATGCACAGGGTTTTATTTTGGAATACCATTGCAATTTTTCTCCCATTTGACCAAATATTGATCTGATTCTGCCGTGCTTCTAAGTCAGGAAAATTATTGAACCAGATGACTGATGTACCTACATTTAATGGATTGTGATCTCTTTCAAGTTAGCTGTGGGTGGAAAAAATACCATAAAAATTAAGTACAAAGATCAAACTTTGGGAGAGTTGGTGAATAACCTAATTTGATTTAATTACTGATGTTTTTCCAATTTTGTACCGTCTTCATATATTCACACCTTGACATCATACAACACACCTTCATTTCATGAGAATTATGTATTTGCTCGCTGATAAGTAACATTGTTATTTTGAAATTGTTTCTAACGAATTTTTGCAATTGAAAAAACTTGTGAACGATGCAATTTCATGACATTCAAAATATTTACTCGTGATATTATGTAAAGGTTGTGCATTATTTTCCAAGTCATTCGTATGTGTAATTTGATATTTTAGTTCATTCTTGAGCCATCATCCCAGTATCTAGAGAGATTCTTTTTTACAGTGTGTCTCTATTTTGAAAAAATATTAACACTGGCCAACAAAATTTTAATTATTTTCTGTCACATGAAAACTTGTCTGAAATTTTGAATTTACTAGGTCCACGAACCAATAATGTATCAATGAAAATAATTGGCACATCATATTTTTTTGACATGTATTGTCGTAAAAAATACAAAAATCAACTACACTTAGAGAAATTATTACTTATTGTACAATGAATACTTATAGTTTTCGTGAATATTCGGCTTCTGGTAGGTCCCCCTTCTAAGTCTCCAACAATAATTCCTAGACTCCATTTCCCTTGATAACTCTTCTCCATTAAAGAAATGTCCTGATGGAACCTCCCTCCTAGTTCGTCACTCACAGCACCCAAATTTTCGGGAAAATCCAGATGAGAGTCCAAAAGATGTATTTTCAAGGACATATTATACCTCAAAGCTTAATATGGCATTATAAGTACATGTATTAAGTCTTTGTAATTTTTATGTCATCAGGATTCACTAAAGGATTCATTTTAAATATTTTTGTAACCAAGCTGTATTCCAAGCGACAGTGAAATAACTTTAAAATCGTCACAAATCTCATATTTTCGTAAGTCTCTTTCATATCAGAACCATGAGCAACCGGCACTGAAGGAAGTTCGTTTCCGTTATGCAGCAACACTGCTTTCAAACTAGTTTTTGAGGAGTCAATAAACATTCGCCAGTGACTTGGATCATATTCAAAATTTAATAAATTCATCACAATGGAAAATTTATTACAATAAACTAAATCATTTGCTTAAGAGAAGTAAGGTTTTATTTGATCGTCACGATGTCGAAAATAAAAAACTTTCGTATCAGGAGAAAGTAAATTACAGTCGTTTAATGTGAACCACAAAAGCTCGGCCTGTTTTTAGACAGATTCAAGTCACGTAATGAATCGTTTTAATCACTTTGTGTCAATAAGTGCGGTTCTTTTGAAGTTTGCGGTTCATAACTTCGGTCACTATCTTCATATTTCTCATGCGAACTCAGAACAAGTTCCGGACTGGAATCCCGACTTTCTGGTCGATTTGGAGGCTTCGGCACTATGTAGGATGGCAGGGCCGTCGCCATTGGGGGTGGGTGGGGGAGCCTCCCCTTCTGCTTTTTTGACTTGGGAAAAAGTTGGAAAATTTTGGACCGTGAAGATAGAAAAAAATTAATAAAAATGAGAGAAAAGAAAGGGAGAAGCAATAAGATAAGGAAAAGAACCAGGAGAAGGTTGGGAGTTGTTCACAAATTTTGAAATGACAATTTTACAAAATTCCCAACTTTTCGCTGGTTTTTCGACTTGGAGAAGTTGGGAAATTTCAGGCCGTGAAGATAGAAAAAGTAATAGTTGAAAACAATAAGCACAATATTATTTAAGTGTTGTTTCCTTTCATTTGTATTGAGTATTCCTATACATGGTGGATATGGTGAAAGACCAAGAACCTTGGTCCAAAGTAGAATAATTCCCATTATTATTTTGATAATCACCAAAATTTATTTTTGTTTGTGCATACCCTAACGGGTATAAGCATTCAGCCAATCTTTGAATAGCTAAGTAAGAAAATAAATATATTATAGTAGTAACTATTCCCTCTGCTTTCATTTTTTTCTAGAGTTGGGAAATTTTGCTAGTGAGGTTGGGAAATTTTGGATTTCCTGTCCCTCTGGTTTTTCTTTTCGCTACGGATCTGTAGGATGGGTCTGAAGGCCGAAGACAAGTTTGGATACTGGAGAGTATGTTTGGACTTTGTTGTAATGCCTTTCGTTTCAGTCAAACAAAAATAACAATCACTTACATGATCTTTTGATTCCATCCAAATCATTGGTATACCAAATGGCAAATGTCTAGGTTCTTGTTTAGCCCAATCTAATAGGAGTCTCACACACGTTACACAACATTTATGTGGGATTGATATTCAGCAAAAGCTAGTCTTACATTAAATCCCATTGCCATATTCGTTTTGAACGAATATCGCAACAGTACGTATTTATTCGATATAAAATTTTTCGTATAATAATTCATTTCAAAACGTTATGAACTCTACTTACTTGTGAGTGTTGTTCATTCTTCAAGTTCTTTTCTATTTTATTTTCATTGTAGTGACCTGAAGAGAACTCCAATATATTTTAATTAAAACGAACGGTTTCAGAGATATTTGATCATTGAGAAAAAAATACTCCAGTTAACTGATAACTTTATCAATTTTCACATGGTTGCCATGAAAATAATTATTGTTGGTATATTCGACCTATTGTCAGAGTAATTTTGTTCAATAGTTAATTTGCTTGTGACCAACTCGTCTAATCACGTCTATAAAATTTCTTCCGAATCGATACTCTATAATATTAAATCATATTCTATTAATTTATTTCAATAGTTCTGTTCGTTTTTATGAGTCTACTTTAAACTGTAAAATCTCAGTGAATACTTATTCAATTCAATCAAAATAAGAGCCATTTGAATCAGTTCACTTTGGCCAACATAACACAAGTCGATTAATTCAGTAAGCATAAAAATTGCGTGCTGGGGATTCAATAAAGTCGACAGAGGCCGTTTCTGCCTGCTCCTGATTGGCGAATCTTCTACTAGTAACAAAGTTATCTAAGTGCTTAAAAAGATGGTAGTCGGTTGGCGATAGGTCTGGGGAGTATGGTGGGTGAGGCAGAACTTCAACGCTCAATTCTTTTGATTTTCGTACGATTATTTGTGAAACGTACGGACGGGCGTTGTTGTGGAGCAGTATTGGACCTCTTCTGTTGACCAGTGCCGGCTACTGCTGACGCAATTCTCGGTACATTTCATCGATTTCCTCGCAATAGGACTCTACTGTGACTGTTTGGCCCGGTTGCAGACATTTATACTGAATCACACCAGTCGCTGACTACCATACATTAGCCATGGTCTTTTTTTGGTGGATTATCGCCTTTGGGAAGTGCCTGGGGAGCTCATCGGTGTCTAACCACTGTCCTGAACGTCTTCTGCTGTTATTCTCTATAACACTTTTCATCACACCTGAGGATCCGATCCAAAAAATGATCGTTTTGGTTGCGCAAAAGCAAAGAGGAACAGACCCAGAAACGTGACAATTTCTGTCGTTCCCCCAATTCGTGGGTCATTCATTAGTCGAGCTGTTTACCTTTCCAAGACGTTTTAAACCAGACGTGTCAAAAATACGGCCCGTGGGCATTTTACGTTTAAACACTGGGCTGACGCCCAATTCTACCGCCATCCCACGCACCGTTCGTGATAGGTCAGTCTCTACCAAGGTTCTCAAATCCTCGACCATTTCAGGGCTCATCTGCTAGGCTAAAATTTCTGAAACATAATTTCGCAAACCAGTGCTCTCAGAACAGTACGTTCATTAACACTATCATTGCCAAATGCCTAAATAATGTTTCGGGCTGTTTCGGCAGCGCTTTGGTTGAATTTGATCTCGTGGAGAAAAATTGGCCGAAAATAGCTCAACTCAGCAAATTAACCGAGAATTCACCCTGGTATTAGGGTGTCCAGTTCTGCCATATTCACCTTCTTAGGCCTCTCGTCCACTGGGAGTGGAAAGATGCAAACTGCGAAGCAACGAATTCGTGCGTACGCCGGCCGTTTGTACGAAATCGTGCGATGCACATCGGCCATTGCTCAGTATTCGTCCGGATTCGTAGTAGGTGAGATGGTTCTTTGAAACGGGTTTGGAATTTTTCGCTTTGGAATTATCACTTTTGATTCATCGTCTTATAAGGCACAGGCGATATCAACGAAGGCGGAAAATTTGTGGGTGAATCCTATTTACGCAAAAAGAACCGAGTTCGGTAAATTTTCTCATTTGTGGCATGAACTTTAAATCGACGTTGACCACCACTTTTCTCATTTTCGATTGGGAAAAGACACATTTCATTCATTTCAATATATATTAGGCCTCTCGTTCACTGGGAGCGGAAAGTTGCGATAAGTTGCGAAATCAATTCGTCAGAATTCGCACAAACGATTCAAATACATGGATTGGCAGGGGACCGCGTCCACTTGGCCCGTATCGTTCGTCAGCTTTCATTCGCCTAGGCGCGAACCCACATAGCAATAGATATTCCAGGTATATTTCATGAATATACATTTAAGGATATTGTATTATGCTATGAATATGCCATGGATATATATATCTTCTGGAGAATATTCCCTGGAAGTGCTCCTGGCGAACCTTTGATATATTTTAAGAATATNACCCTATACCAATTTATATATACTATGAACAGAATGCTAAGAACTCGTCCATTGAATAAAAGGCATTTGAACATAAAAGATCAAACAATTTTGATTTCAATAATTTAAAGCTCTCAATTTCACCCATTAGTGTGACTGTGTGATTATAGCAAATAATTCCCTGATACATATATGAATTCTGTCCCAGTGATAAGCGAGAGAATGGCAAACGTATACAATTAGCGTTGCGTGTACTATAATTGACTATAAGAGACAGTTTAAAGTGCAAGACAGATAGAAAGCGACGGCAGCACTCAATTCCGGCTTAATACACAAGACCCAACATATCCTGAGTATCTAAAATGTCAAAACGTTAGCCCCACGACAACACCGTACGCCTGTTCTATTTGGCATGCTTCGTAGAGAAAATTGATGCATGTCCTCACTGTTTGTCACCCAAGCTGATTTTTTTCCAGATCTCAGTTAGGTAATATATGAAACTTTCTTCAATTGCAGGATAATTTTACTGAATTATTGTGCACAGTTTCACTCGATTCCTGGTCATGATCTATAGACAATTTGTTTGAAATAACTTATAGAACTAATCGAATGGATTTAGGCCAGATAATCTAGGTGGCCATCTAAATAATCTACAACATCGTCGTATCCAAAGATTAGGGTGATTTTGATCTAACTCTTCGCGATGCAGGCATTTTGTATTAAACAACCATGTAAATGCAAATATGAATTAGTTGTTTCTGCAAAGGGAACTTCATCGATTGAGTCCGACAATTCATTGCTGGACGATTTGGGTGTCCTCTTACATTGAGAAGCATAAAATGAGCTCATAACATGCTTGTCATTATCATTTATATTTCATAAATCATAATATTAATATCCGAAAGCCCTGGAAAGTGGTCAGTATATGAAACCATTGTAAATCAACTCGTTCACAGATCAAACAAAAATGGATAAAGATAACTGATCTGGAACATAGCACAACACCAACTTAATCTATAGATTAGATAATTTGTGATTACGGGAGGATAAAAAACAACAGTTTAGTGACTGTAAAGTGTAGCTAAATATCGTTTCATATAATTTGTCTGTCAAATAGTGTAGTAAAATGCAACATGAAATTAATTTGTATAGCAATATGGAAGGTGAGCTAGTTCCGAAAAATTACTTCATTTTGATAAATAGAAACATAAATGGAAATACTAAATGAGCTGTTTAACAAGATATTGATCATTTATTAAGTTGACATAAAAGCATACATATATTTATAGATATCAGCATTTCAGGCATTAATCGTGTTTTTGTTTCAATCAACCAGAAATGTCCTAGGCCCAATAATACTTCACAAGAAGAATTCTATCAGGAAATCGAAATAATTTTTCCCAAACTAAACATAGTTATGTCGAGTTGGATTGATTCTGATGATAAAACATTATAATTTCAATTCTGAACCACTCGGGAAGAATCATAATAATTAAAATAAAGATTTCAGTATGTCGCCTTGAGATAGACCAATGAGATCAAACTCTGGCGGTATTGTCAGAGTTGTATATTCCATTATATTCATCACGGACTTCGATAGTTGAGGTTATTGTGATTTTGAAATTTGATAAACTATTCAGAATAACCTCGAGTCGATATCTTTAGATATCACTCGAGGTTGATAAAATGGGCCTCATAGGATCTCGTCTCATTTGATTGGGGACTATCAATTGATTTTTTTAACGTTTCTTTGAAAGTGGTTTTTTATACTGAAATCAGTTCCGTCCGGAATCAAAAAGGCTAGATCTTTTCTCAATAGAGGTGAACTTTTTAAATTTTCTGTCATATAGAAAATCATGAAGGACATTTTTATGTTTATTGGCAAGAATACCGAGAGAAAGAGCGACTTACTCAAAAGATTTGACATAAAAACTTATGAAGCAGACAAATGAACTCAAGTACGATCTCTTGTTGTATATCATATATCCTACACTTTTGGAAGTGTGCATGTATAATTTGGAACCATGAATAGATTGGTTTGTTGTTTACAAGAAAATATGATATTCTGTCGGCTAAAGACAATTTCAATAGAATAGAAAAAAATTTGATCAATAAACCCTGGTTACCTGCTCTAATAAATATGGAAATACAGATGCGGTCCGAGAAGGGAGGTTGTGTAATGCCCCCCTCCAACAAAACCGTACACGTCGAAATGACAAAACATCTAAAAATTCTATGGATTATTAACTTCCCGTTATCATCCGAATATCGAAATGATAATAGTTTTCAAAACAGTCGGCAATAGTAATAGGTGCAGTAGATTAAATTGGTTATTACTATTATCGTTATATTAGTTACCAATGAGTAATTTAGTTTGTAGTTCGACAAATGTTTAACTGACAAAAACAACATTATATTTTAAAATAGTCAGATAGCAGTTCTGGCTATTTGAAAAACTAAACTGAATGGAATAACATCACATAGATTTATAGATCGTGAATAATAATCACTGAGAAAAGACATCCAAAATATCGATAAAATTTTTAATTACGTTATCATAATGAGGGATTGTTTTTTATACGATAGGTATACTTATTTTCATGTGGAGAAGAGTCAAATTCACAAATTTGCCTCTTGTTTTATGAATTATGTGGAGCAAGACGTCCAGCAAATCCTTAGATTTCTTTTGGAAATTTCATAAGATGCGGTGAATAAAATCATCTAGAAACCTGAATGACTCCTAGATTGTGGATAGTTTCGCCGTTCAGTTAAAATCTACGTAGAGGCGTTTTTCATTAGCAAAACCAGTATCTAGTGAGTGGTGACCTATATCGCACTGGCTCTACACGAGTTCTGTCATATTTCAGTATTGGTGCAGTCCTAATAAATAATTTCAGCACAGCATCAACAACTCTATTGTAACACTGAATTTGATCTGAATAATAATTCCGGAAACCCATCTTTTTTCTATCTATTCTGTAATGTCGAGTAAGAAATAGGTGAGATATAGAGATCAAGTGGTTTTTTATCGGGGGCCAGTAAGAAATAGAGACGTGACAGTGTTTAATTATATTTATTCCTCATTAATAATGAAATAATACTCATCGAATTGTACGAAGGATGAATTAATTAAATCAAAATACACTTTTGTGTTTGTAACACTATATATAAATCAATGCAAAAAATACTTATCGTTCTTTCTCAGCTAACCACTGTCATGACACTGTCTAATGGCATTCAATGAATACATGTATATATTCCTGCCAAAAAAAGACTGAAAAATAAAAGACACTCTATTTTATTGCAAAAAAAAAGATGTTGATATTTGATATCTTAAAGTTTTTTTATAGTGCGTTCCGCTAAGCGTTCACAACGATTACGCTCACGACCGTAGTAATTCCCGTTCCACTTGCTTGCGAGTAAAGTGGAATGGATTATGGAGCGTTTTGGGCGTTCATGTAAACATTACAAATAGCGTTGTTGAAAAAATAAAGCAGAAATATAATTTAATTTTTATATATATATATATATATATAGTTTCAGTGAAGATATCAAACAATTTGAGTTTGAATGTAATCACAATGTCTTTTACGGTAATTAGATATTTGTAGATGGGCCGCAATAGTGCTCCAGAACCTAGTTCAAATGAAGAGTGGAATGCAACTTTACAATATTTCAATGGTGAATACCGCAAACATAGACCACGTATTATTGAATATGAGAATGTGATAAATCGTTATTCAGATGAAGATTTCAAAAGTCATTTTAGGTGTATGATTTTCTATCACATATTACAATGCAGATTTTGAAATTGTTTTGTCTAATTGCATACCTGTTTCCGCACGAGCAGCATCGGCTTTAGAAACAAGAACTCCCACTGGAATTTCTTCTTCTGAATCGAATAAGGTGATTTTTCTTGTCGTCATCTCAAGCTTTGAATGTCCTATTTCAAAAATTGCGCCAAAATATTCTTAACATCCACTTTGACCCACCTCTTCAGATAGATCGTTGTGAGCTTGCCGTGGGCAAAGATAATGACGTCATGAGTGACGTTTCGCCACGACCACAACGACCGCGGTCGTTCTGTGGAACGGCTAAAGGAACATTTTGATCGTTGTGAGGGATTAGTGCCTAACTCGGCCATCCTTTCAACATATATTTACTTCTGGTTTCAGTGACACTAATGGTTACAGACAGCAGCCACCTTGCACGGCCAACATACAACAAAACAGATTGCAGGATTAATGAACACGTTCATTATCAATTCTAACTAATAGAATATGTTACTGGATTGTAGGAGTATTCGGGTTGGCAGTTGGGATGATTCTAGGACGGTTTAAAACCGCTACTTGTTGAGACTTTCCCAAGTCTCAAATGTGCGAAAGCTTTTGATGAATTCAGGATCGTCCGGATTTCTAACCCAAATGTGACTTGTGATATATTTCAGCTGCTGTTTCTAGGAACTTTTTTAGTAACTGTCACGATTTTATTTAGTTTGTGTGCTAGTTTGAATTTTTTCCATAATTTTTGAAAAATCTCAATTGATGAAAAATAAATGTAACAATCAATTATTCAACTACAACTTTAACTATGTTAATGTAATCTTGTTTTTCAGAATTTTCAACCTTCACTGAACCAGTAACTAACCAACCAACTAGTGCCGGTAAGTAAAACATTATTTTTGGGGCAAGGTGTATATATTAGGAATTTTCAGGATTTCCTGGGCCCAGGAGACCCATACCCGTCTCTTTGATCGATCAAAATTTGAACCGAACGTTTGCTCCTTTGTCTGGACTCGATTTTTTGCATGATGTCAATCAACTGATAATTCAACAAAGTATAGAATTGGCTGATCGTAAGTTATGATTTAAAAATGTTGTATTCTGATGTGGCTTTAAATGATGTCTGGTACCTCTGCTGATTGTGAAACTGTTTTTTCCATGGCTGAACCTTGAGAATTTTATTTATTTGTTTTGTTGAAATGTTCCTATATGTAGCTTGGTTTGAGAATTCTCTTTAATGTCTGTCATTTATGGGTTTTTTCTACCCTGAAATCAAATAATTTGTTCAAATGAATCAAATTTAGTAATTTATCCAAAAATTTCACTGCCCTTGAATAAAATAAAGATCGGTGTGGTATACAAATTGTCAGTAATATTTTTCATTATAAATTTATATGGGCACAAATTTAGTGATTTTCCATTCATTCCTATACATTTTATGTCAAAAGATTTTCTGATTTCAAGGTTGAACGCCCCATAAATTACAAAAATAATGTACATTCCCAAAGAACATTGAAACAAAATTTATTTCTGTTAGTACAGTTCCACAGCAAAAAAATGGCTTCAACATCAAACCATTCTCTCTGTTTTACATATGAAAATGTTTAATTTTTGAGTTGACCCAAATTCTGGGACATAAAGTTGAGCGTCTCTTGATTATTTTGAATCCGAGCTTTTCATAAATCTAAAGTGTGGCATAGGCTTTAATTTTGTGTAAATGTGCTTTCTATTTGTGTTACTGAAGGACAAACATACAGGTAAGAATTAATGTTTCTTCAATTGCTATCCCTAGGATTTCTTTTTATTTATCTAGTATTATTTTCTGATTTCAGTAGTATCATCTGTGTCTTCTGAGAATAGATATACCATAAGAAATCCTAGAGGAGATACAATATATTATGCAACAGAAAGTTCAGATGGTTGTCAGAGGATGTGTTTTGGATCTGGTAGAGATTTCAGTATGAGGCTATATGACAAAACTCAACAGGAAACCCTTCTTTTGAAACGAAGGCTAGCATGTGGAACTTGTACATTCTGGTGCTATCTTCAGGTAATTTGTTTACTATACATTTATTGTTTTGTTTGAAAATTCCTAAAATTAATATAAAACTTATAATTACTCAGAAATAGCTGAACTGATTTGCATAAATAAAACAACCTTAGATAAGCATTTGAAATACCTATCAAAAGAGGAATTCCTAGACCACCCTTCCCATGGTAGCGCCTTTTGGTGACGACTTATGCAACACTACTGTCTTACAAAAAAGTACTGAAAATATTTTTTTAAATTATGTGGTATTTTGAATATTACTGGAGTTTTATTCTGGAGGTTTAGAACATAGAAAAGCACACTGGAAATATCAGAGGATTGTGATATCAAAACATTTCATGTATTTGAAGTTTTCGAAAATTATCTGTGTACATGAAGGGAGTAAGAATTGCTTTTTTTCAAGCAATTACCAGAGCCATAATAAAATGTATTTGATAATCATCAAATTATTGAAACTCTCGAAGATACAGGAAAGAATTTAATAATTTGATATGTGAACATTGCCCATAAAAACATTTACCATATTTTCCCCCCCCCATGCCCCCTCCCGGGTTGAGTGCCCCGAGTTGAAATCTCCCACACGGTGACAGTGTGCAGAACATCCCATCTCGTCCATCCACCCCTGCTCCTCCGTAGCGGTCCTCAACTTATTGATGGGCACTTCAACAAGATTGACATCTGACCTCTTTTGGTCGAAAGTCAGCCTAGGTGCTTTTACTTTTTAATCTAATGTTACCCAATTTGAAATTTCAAAAATGGGGGGTGCCCCAAGTCAGATGTCAACCTGTATAAAAATCCTATGATCATATTTTGATAGTCCATTGAAAGTTACTAAGGCAAAATGTGAACAGATTTTCGATATTTCTGCAAATTTCTGTTTTTCTCGTTCATCTACGATTTTTTGGTATCTTTCAGTAGTTCCCGAAAAGTGTCAACTCTGCCACAATCCACAATTCATCTTATTCTTTACCTCTTACTGTTGACGAGATCCCCATGAATACATTCGAATTTGTAAATTCCTCCATATAAATATGATCATTTACAGAAAATGGAGATTTGGATACCCCCTGGAGAACTTCTAGGAACCATTTCACAAAATATGTCCTTCAACATGAAACCTAATTTTCATGTTTATAACAGACATAACGAGTTATTGTATCGAATAGAAGGACCAAGTTCATTCGGGTGTTTACTAGGGAAAGCAGAAAATTTTCAGGTGATATTTTTATATTGATTTGAATATATTCAATGATTGCTTGCCTCTACTTATAGATATATAACTTTGATGGTTCAACTCAGATAGGAAGCATCATATATCAGTGGGACCAAGTTCAAGTGTCTTACAACATTTTATTACAAATGCCTAGCAATATTCGGGAAACGAGATATAAGGCTCTTCTGATGGGATCTGCATTTCTTTTGGTAATAATAATTATTCCTTGGAGTTTCATGAATATTTTCTCTTATCTGAGTTTCTATTTTTTACAGGAATATATGTTCTTTGAAAGTTCTAAGAAGTCTCGATGCCATTGCTCATGTTGATTGGCCCCTAAATTCTTGGGTTTAGATTTCTTTCATGAAAAACACTTATTTAATGTTCATATATTGTAATTGCTTGTAGGACCACAGCTACAAATAAACTCTAAAAACTATTAAAATGTCAAGGTAAAATAATTTAATGTAAACAACAAAAATGTACACAATATATATAAAATATTTTATAACTATTTGAGTCTAATTACATAAAAAACAACAATTCCAGATCGAATGAAAACCAAAGGCTTTTATTACTCTTGATGAGAAATATTGAAAAACATTTTATTTACATTATTGAATGTACAGGTGAACACAGTGACCAAAACACTCAGCCTCCTGTCATCATCTAGATGTGGTTGTGGTGCCTTGATGTTTCATTTTCACTGCTTCAGATTATTGAAGGTAATGGTTTCAGTTCAGTGGCCATGACAATAATTTATATTCGTTATTGCACAATGTAGTATTGAGTTAATTGAATCAAGGTAACTTAGTTGAATTACACAACTCAATATTGTCGAAGAAATTTTGACAGAAATTGCACATATATAAAATGATGCTTGATGATGAATTCAGGAGTTGAGATTTTTTGGTCCCGTCAAGTTTACATCGGTTACTTTTACAAGATTTCAGAATATTTACCTTATTGCAAAATTATATATCTGTTTCAAAATACTACTTAACTGAAATAGATGAACATTACCTACGAAAGGGAACTATTTTACAGTCGAAATGTTTTGAAATATATGTATTCTGAAAATATACATCCGAACATCAGTTGATTAAAGTTAGTAGACATCTTGTGTATTGAATGAAATTTTGCACACCTTCAGAGTATTTACGAATGTTGTACTTAATATAAATTTTTCACTAACTTTCACTGGAAATCCTGGTTTTCATTTCCAGCAATTTGTAGATATAAGGTTTCGAATGTTTCTAAAATGGTTCTTAAAATCATAGTAAGATACGTTTTTTTATCATGAAATTTGATTGTATTTGACATGCAATAATTATTATGGTTTATTTCCTACAATCAATCAATTTGATAACTAAATGTAACATCAGGCTGATATAATACATTTTATTAAAATTTATAACAAACTGGACAGAATAATTTAAATTGGACAGGAAAAGGTCTAGTATTTATTCTGTTGACTGGAAAATGATCAACTGAAGTTGAAATAATGATACATTGAGTTTTTTCTAAAATTCTGGACGAGTCCTGAAGTTTTTAACTCGAATCTTAGGTCGAATTGACAATTTCTGTTGTTTGTATTTTTTCATCATCATTAATACTTCAGTTACAGTCAGTGGACGACTAAACCTCTAAATCTGAGCAATAAATAAACCATAGAGACTAGATCATATTGCATTCATTACATTTACATTGATTTTCATGGAATGTGTTAATGACAAAATGCAAAACTGAGAAGATGCAGCCAAACTCACCTGCAATACTAGAAAAAAATCAACTTGAATTGATAATGTGTATATGTAGAGAATAAGATTTTCGTTCAAAACTGTAAATCATAGGTAACCTAGACAATTTTTTTTTATTTTGACTCAATCTAAATTAGAAATCGGAAAATTATTGAAATACTATTATTGTATCTATGATGTTATCCTTAATACTAAATTTTTTCTCTCTAAAGACACACAGAATTAGTTAAATACTTGTAAGCTACATATTTTTTGTCTATTACAGTTACATATCTCTATTTTAATTCTGTTCAGTTATACAGCACGCAAAAAATATGTATAAAATTCACATAAATTAGAACCAAAGTGATCTGTGTACACTAACTATATCACAGAAAGAAATGCTTAAACTAAAACGGTGAATAGTGTTTCGATAATGGGAACCAGACAACACATAATCAGTGCACAACTTTGTCCCTTCCTCATTCTTTCTCCATTATTTTTTTCAAATAATGTGAAGAACTTTTGAAACAGACACTCTATGATGATCACTTGCCTGAAGGCAAATAGATTAGAAATTGACTGGGGCATAATTCGTTAAGTAACATTTGCGAATGGTTTGAAAATCGTTAAATGTTATGTGGTAGGGGAACAAAGATGTTATGGAAAAATGAATATTTAAATTAGTGTATGAAGAATAATATACTGATGGATTCAATTTATGTGGTGGCACACATGGCCAACAACAGCACTGATATTTTGTACTGTTTCCCGAAAATAGAGACCACAAGAGATATTCATGTTTTGAAAAACCTACCACAACCTCCTACCAGCACCCATCTGTATAGTTCTGAAAGCTCAAAATTGACTTAAAAACAATGAAAATCTAACTAAGGACTCTTGACCAACTCAAAGGAGGTAGTATCTGGTTGAAAACTCAAGTGGTTTCTATGCTTGTGCAACATAATTCCAAAATAATGGTTGTATATTTTCTCATGGTTTTGAAAGGTTACAACGAGAGAGTAGGTAAAAAATTATATCATCTTGTCCAAAAAATATTTTGATTCTCGATGTAACTTTGATAACATGAAGGCATTTGTGTGTGGAAGTTGTAAGAAAACTATGACAGTATATACCAAGCTAGTGCTCGCTTTTTTTCAAGTGCAACCAAACAATATTACATCGTGACAATATTTATATATGAAATGGCAAGGATGAATAACACTACGCCATGTAGATGGACGGCACACAGATTTGTGTCGTAAAACACGGCAAATGGCAATAAATAGGGTGGACGACTAATGGAAAGGTGGTCGATGCTTTATTTTTCTCATTCTACTTGGCTTTCGAACTCGGCCGAGTCCCTACTGTGTTCAAACCATTTCCTCGTGATCGAGATCTTGGCAATGTATCTACAAGAAATTTAATGTTAGTAAGTGGATTCTGTGTCAGCTTATTCTAGATTATTTCATTCTAGATTATATTGTTATCGCTAACCAGCTGTTGAGCTTAGATCGAGTTATGAGCTTGGACTGTGTTTTTACAGGCACTGTTGGACTTTGACCAAACACTGATCACCCATCCAAACGGTAACCTGAGAATCCTGGCACTCAGTATAGTCATTATAATGCCTCTAGTGCAGTCTGGTTATATTCACATGCTTCATTACCTATATCCACTTTATCATTGAGAGGCTTGAAGTTTGTGTATTGGAATATATTTTTATTGAAACTTGAACATTGTAGTACATATTTCTATCATCAGCAGTAAATCTCTGTCATCAGTTATGTTGACATTTGACCTAAGTAGAGTGTTTGATTCAGTTGATCATCACCTACTTATATTAGTAGAAAAACTACACTGAATTGGCATACAAGAACTTATAAGTGAACGGATTGCTTCATATTTTCGTGACAGACAATAAATAGTGGGGATGAACCGTCAAAGATCTACAGAAAATATTGTTAATGTTAGTGTCCCTCAAGGGTCATTTTCGGAGTCCTTTCCTCCAGAGTTTTCATAAATGTTTCAAATATACAAAAAATCATTGTATATGCTGATGATACTATCAGTATTTCAATTTCTGGGACTAAGGCCAACATTTACTTAACTAACTATTGAAGAGAACAAAATCCGGGGGCTGGAAGGCAGTGGTTGAATGGACCTCGAAGTACTAACCGTTTGATCTGCTACTGCAGCAGACATCATCAGCGGTATATGCGTTATATATTGAAGTCTCAGCAAAGACTGTCTTTGCTGAGACTATCAATGCACAGGTTCCATTCGACCACAGCTATCCACCAGCCCGGAGTTTATTTCCTTTAATCCTCACTCTGGCTGTCAAAGCCTTTGTACTTATAAGATACCATTGTTCAGTTACCCTTTGGATTGATCTGCATAAAATTAGCACACTAATTAGGTCAATTTGTGTTTGTTCATGACAGATAGTACTTTCATTAAAATTCAAAGTGGTTGCTATCACTGAAAGTGTAATAAATGAAATATCCTGTGGTGCTATGGGTATTTCTGTTTATTTTCTTTTTCTATACATGTATGTTTCTTCTTTGTTAAACAATATATTTAGTAAAAGTTAGAACTTGAACTTCCAGAATATAATAAATCCTATAAAAACACTGCTCCCAAACTCCAGAACTGCACCACTCTTTTTGACGTGCGTTTCAGAAATCAAGTTAGCAGTTATTAGAAGATAAACTTTACTGTTACCTGCTATCAACAGTCACCTCTCATGATATATCTAGGTAGGTACCTAGATATAAAAAAATGAAGATATAATTATACAGAATTCAGTTGTCATTGAAATATTAATGAATTCAGAGTGAATAAAATACACCCTGGCGTCTTGACACCTGCTTTGTGTGTTTTTCAACCACTCGTAGCTGAGTTTTCATTAGTATTTTTGATATCATTGACGGATGGTCGTGGCAGTGCAAACATTCTATAATTATTATCAATTAATGTTTTTTTCCTTTTATTTTTTGATAGGTGAGGAGTCAAATGCTATATGGAGAAAAAATTGGATATGGATATTAAATAATTTTACATATATTGGAACTGTACACAGTTTATAACTAGAATTTTTTATTAAAGTAAATTGCAGAGCGTTGGAGTTTCAATAATGAACTTTTTGTAGTTGGATTGTACTTGTTACTTATTAATATTTTTCTATTCTAAGTAAAGTAAATTATATAGTTTTGTTCTATAGAAAAAACTTAATTGTGTATAGTGGAGTTTTGATATTGAAACTTTCAAATGACTTGGCTATATTTATCGAAGAACAAAATCTCTGCAGATTGGAGGACATTCATAAAATACACTAACAACCAAACAGATCCCTCTTGAATTGAACGTTTCAGTTTCTTCATATAATTCAAATGAAGCAAAGCGTCAGTGCCGTTTTCAACATAACTTTTATCGACGAATGTGGCGTTGTTCCCAAACAGTTGATGGTAAATTAGAAGTGCTTATCCAGACAACACTACGTAGTAATATTGATTCTGCCAGAGAGTTGTATGGAGTGAACATAGTAGCCTCATTCTTTTCTCATACTTGTTCATCCCACCTCAGATACTGACCAATAATAATACCCAATTTCTTGATAGAGGTTACCTTTCATTACATTTTTGATTGACCATAGCAGATAGTCTTATGTAGAAATAGTACTGGAGTTTTATGCCGACACATAAAACACCTCGACATTTGTTTCGATCACCAAGTGATCATCTTCAACAGGAAGATTAATATTCTTCTTCAAGAGGAATATTAATTAATCAAGAGGAAAAAGCTTCCTCTTGAAGATGATCACTTGGTGATCCAAACACTTGTTGAGGTGTTGAAATAACGGTTTGGTGTTGGGAAAAAACTCCAGTAATATTCATTACTACACCAAAGGTTCCAAACAGTGTGTCACAAAATTATGTGGAGTGAATGAGAATAGTTCATCTACTGTTAACGCTGAGAGGGGTGTTGGTAGTTCTGGTGTGAGAAAGCAGTGTTTGTATTGAATATAGTCATGTTACCCAGTGACTGACAAAATATTTCTTTTTTTACGGAGTATTTTGCTCATAAAATAAATATACACCTACTTTATTGTTCTTTCTATTAACCTACCTTTGCTCAAAGAACATTTATTGCTATTGGCAAGAGCTTCAGCCTTATCAAGTCTCATTGCTCGGCCTCTTCTATCCAATATTAGTTTATCAGCCCTCACAAACATACCATGTTTTGGCTTACAGTCGAAATATCTTATACCCTTTATGCTGCCATCGTTTTTTCCTAAAAAGACATTCGTGATGAAATGAGCCGATGAAAATCGGCTTACGAAACCATGTGTTTCACATTTATTAGTTTTGTAATAAAAATTAATTTGTATGCAAAAAACGCTTTCAAATAATTTCCATTCTCTAATTTTATGCTCAAAGTCAAGTAACTGAATAATACTGTCATAACAGTTACTATTTCAATAAGGAAAGTAGAAATAAGCAGGAATGATATAATTTGAAAGGTCTATCATTAATGGGAATAAAAAATTTTTGGGAGAAAGTGGTTTCTTACAGATACAAACTGGAAGAAAACACCCTTTCCAAACAACTACTTTCACGTGAGCGTTGAATCACAAGAAAAAAACTTTTTCCCCAATCAGTTCATACTCCAAATATTCGTTATGGAATTGAAACAGATAACATTCACAAGAACGTTACACAAAATGTCTATCATTATGTATTATATATTAGTACAATTCCAATTTTTCGAATGAAGATTGTTTCCATTGATTTCTTGAATTGGCAAAACAATCTCCCCAATTTATGAAAAAGGATCCGAAAAAAATTCTGAAAACTTCAGGCAAATATCAACTTTGCCTTGATTTTTAAAAATATTTGAAATGATTTTTTATAATCAAGTAGTCGATTACCTCAATAAGAAGAAAAACCTGAATCCTCAACAATATGGTTTTAGGATAAAAACTTTGGATGCTATCAAATCTTCGTCTCCGGTGATAAAAATTGTTTTAAAAGAAAAGAAAATTGTTTTGGAATTCTATACAAACTTAATTGCAGCTTTTGATTACGTCGATCATGATATATTGTTGGGAAAAAAAGGAGTACTACAGAATAAGAGGCATCAAAACTGATCCAATCCTATTTTTCCAACCGTTCTCAAGTAGCTTGTATTAAGAATCAGAGAAATACTCCCCAATCAATAATAAAAGGAGTTCCTCAGTGATTAATATTGGGTCCTCTTCTCTTCATTGATTTACCAAATATTCCCACCTCAAATGGCAATTGTGTATTCTGGTAAAACTACACTTGGCATTAGTATCAGTGAACCTTGCGATCCTTGAGAAGGTTATGGAACAAGCAAAAAGCTGGTTCTTGACAAACAACCAGTTATCAACAGAAGAGAAACAAATTTTTTTATTTTCGAAAGTATAATTGCGATATAAAAAAACTATCCACACCTACTACATCAATGACCACACACACACACCATGCGTGCTAGAGCCGCTCAAAGTTAGAGCTTTCACACATAAAACAGTGCTATCAGCCTAGATTCGATTCCCTATCAAACCTAGTATGGGTCACTATATCAATAATCTAACCTCAGATTCTGTAAAATCGCTAGTTATAAGTTTCAACCGTTTTTCAGGAATATTCAAAAATTGACCCAGTTTCGAAGACCCTCAGCCCATTTTGAGGGACCCATAATCTAAATAAATAAATAAATATGGGTCACGATATGATAATCTGACCTCAAATTCGTATTCAGTGACCTCATTTTCTAAATAGTTTTAACTGTGAAAATGTTTATGTATTTACTGTTTCATAGCAGTGACAGGTCTGGTCTTTATAATGATCCTTCAAATCAACATAACTTTTTTATTTATGGACCTATTGAAATAAATCAAACAAAATGTTTGGTGGAGCTTACCAACACATTACTTAAAACCAACCGCATCCAAATCAGTCAAGCTAATTTCAAGATTAGCAGGCATAAACAGTAAAACATTCTAGAAGTCATTGTTTTGGTTTCTATTGTTTTAATAAAGATCCCTGATAATAATGTTTCTCAAATATCTCTCATGTACAGACAGCTATCAGTTACACTTTTATATGAGTATTCTTGTAACAAAAGCCTTATAATGGGAAACCCCTTGAGTCCTTTGCTTGCTGAAATTTTCATGCATAACCTAGAACCCAAAGGATAAAATCCGTAATAATCAGCTAATAAACAATTTTTTATGGTACATATACGTAGAATGACATCTCAGTTTGTTTTATTGGTAGACAGTTGGACAAGTTTGTCGAATTTGTCATTACCATCCCCTGTTTGATTATACTCAAGCGTACATAAGTGGAAGCACCCACTTGGTGTGACACTCAAGTTAGCTTGCATTGGTGGTTTGACCAATCTTCGAAAACGACAACTGCGTTAGCAGAAATTTGAGAAGCTATCCTAGAATGCCAGATTTTATAATTTCTAGAAACATGGATTCGTTTTCCTATGGCATTCCAGGATAGCTTCCTAAATTTCTGGCAACGCACTTTTCGGTTTTCAAGATTGGTCAAACCACCAACGCCAACATAAAAACTTGACTAGCTAACTTGGATGTCACACCAATAGGTGTTTCCACTTATGCCTCGTTTGCTTTCACACAAAGGTTTTTATCAAGTACTTGTCCGGTTTTTCGCAATTTGTCTTCAATCAAGAACTGCTTGAACAGTACTGATGATGTCCAACAGGCTGAAACAGCTGTCTACCGGTGGCTCTTAGATCAAAATCAAATTGTGAATCTGTTCTAATGATGACCTATTCATTTTGTAGAAATTCATATTGAATATAGGATAAAGAAAATACTTTTGTCTAATTTCTATCAAGTTTATTAATTGTTACAACCGGTTTCGGTTTGTTAGACCATTCTCAAGTAACTGGTGCATTCGAGAATGGTCTAACAAACCGAAACCGGTTGTAACAAATAATAAACTTGGTAGAAATTAGAAAAAAGTATTTTCTTTATCCTATATTCAAATTGTGATGGTTTGGATAAGTTATCATCTATTTATCTTTCCATTTTCATGGAATAATTTTCCAGCAGCTTGAATGCTAACCTTTCTTCACTACAAGAGAAGCACCATGTAGAATCTAAGGTTAATACTGAACACACATGAACAAGCTATATAGTGATACACGTTTGTGATTTTGTAAAGTGATGAGTGAAAATATCATGATAGTTTTAGTTACAATATGTTATCATGGATTCTCATCGAGTATTGGCCAATCCCATTGCATATTATTTATATGATCTATAGCAGATTTAATCTGTTGATCCTGGATGAGGTGCTTTCGTACACAAGTTTATAAAATATATATTTGGGAAACTCACCTTTTGGAGCATCCAATGCTACTCCAATCCATGTCCCACTGGCAAACTCGGTGCCTCCAATATAAGCCACAACTCCCGATGAATTGTAGGGCCTGATTAGCACACTTTCACCTAATACCACCCAATCAGGGACGGGAACATCATGAATTTTTGAAAGATCAGGACGAGAACCAAAACTATTTTCCTGGTCATCTAGAAGTCAAGGATAAAACATTATTAGAGACATGATTATAACTTCTGTAGAGTTTTTGTTACCTTCTAATCTATCTGTAGAGCTATACAAACTCTCATCTTCTGTAGATAATGTCAAACTATTTTTACTTAATAAGTTATGAGCAGATTTGCTTTCGGACATATGTAAACGAGCCTGTGGAAATGAAGCTCTGTGAGCCTGTTGATTTCTGGTTTGTTTTTTCCTGCGTACAACTCTTCCAGGAGATAAATTGGTTTTTATTAAAGAACTTGATTCTGTAAGGTCACTTCCAGTTTGATTTTGATTTGAATCGCTATCCACACCATTAATCAAATCATCTGAGCTCTCTTCGTTATTTGTAGACCCTTCAGCTCTGTCTTCCTGAACAGAGAGTCTCTGAAATGAAATTAAAATAATAGGATTCTTAACATTCAGTTATAAGTCTTATGGAAGATACATTGTTGATGTTACTATTGAGTATTGGTATATCCAAAGGAAGAAATTGCTGAATATATTCAAGAGAGAAGTAAAAATAATATATTCTGTTGTTTCTTATAATCTCAAAAGAGATATTTACATTATGATACAAAGAATGAAAGACAGATTTATTGATTCTTTTTGTGAAATTTACTTTACTTGTACCGTTATCAGTTCATCTCTCAATTTGTGCATATACGCAATTATTATCGGTTTTAGGGGTATGGAAATTAATTCTCGTACATTCTTCTGGAAGCTTTCAACTTACGTCCAATTCTGCATTTACATCAGCTACTTCTGACACCGTCTGTAAATCGTTGTTTGCTTTGCACTCCAAATCGGGAGTTTCATTCAAACTTTTCAAGGAAATTGAATCATCACTTGAAAGGTTTGTAATTGAAACTGCCTGTGATCCATAACCACTAGAACTTGATGAGGGAGTATTAGGTTTTGGTGCAAACTCTGTTAATGAATCCAACGTACGTGACATCGGGAGGGACTTCTTGGCATGACTCTTATTTTTCTGTATATACTGAAAAATCGTTTGAAATTGAATAATGATGATGTTTCCGTATTCCGAAAGTTCAAAACTAATATTACTATCTATGTAGTTTTCTTATAGATGAAATTTTCTCTCTTAATTTCTTGCATGTGAAATGAAGAGTATATATTGAAAACTTACATGAACTTCTGTTTTTCCATTAGTTCCTTCTTCAGTTTGTTCTTCAATAGTGTCATCCATCAATAAATCAAAGGAATGTTTGCGTGGTAGTGCTTTCGTAGGTTCTTCATGCAATGTTGTCATTCTCAAACCGAGTTTTGTATTGGCTGGTGATGGCATACCAGAAAATACTGTAAAGAAGTAACGTTGTCTAATGGTGTTAGACCAACACTTGGCAATGAACTTGAAAACATGGATTATTTTGCTGATGAAACTAACAATTACATATCTGAATATGAGTGCTTCATAATCATTTTTCAGTTTCATAAAACTGAATGTGGATGATTTCTACCTAATTGAAGCATTATGGGACTGAAAAAACTTTTGATGAAATTGACAATGTTACATAAATAATCCCAGCGTTTACCTTTCCAAAAAAATCCCACCTTTTTTCATTGGAAATTACTGATCAACAAGCGCACTGTTAAAACAGTCATTAAACTGATTGTTGACAAGTTTTACTTTCTTAACATTTTGAATTACTTTGTTATTCACGATACTTTCCGAAAATTCAATTTATTTTTTAAATCCCATTTTTTAGACAGATATCAACATTTATCATCATTCATGAAACAATAAAACTACAAAAATTACATGCCGCATAAAGAAAAATAATCAAAAACTACAGGCATGAACAAATATTTTAAATTCAGTCTAAACAAATATTCCAAAAGCCTAGATCATTTTATTTTCAAAATATTTGTTCGGAACAGAAAGAAGTAAACAAAATATGAAATGTCATTACACCAACATTTTGAACAATAACATACGTTTTGTACTTGTCGGCTGTTGTAACCTCAAAGAATTCAAGTTTATGTTGAGGTTTAAGAACGTAGGGCGGGCTGAAATATCAGAAATACATTTAGAAATCGACATTTTCTAAATTTTACGTGCGTTTAGACACAACGATCCTTTCTACAAAATTTGTACATTTAAAATGATACTTATACCATTTTAAAGCCAAAGAGACATAGTTCCAATCTAACAGATAACAGATCATGCAGGTTATTGGCCAATTGGTTATCGAGTATACCAGTCTGATTACTGAAGCATTCAAATATTTACATATTTTTCGAGTCTTGTTTTCGTTCTTGTGTTAACATCAGAGATGACGAAGTCTCAAAAGGCAAATGAATATATAGATTTTCTACTTTTCATTAAATTATCCCCAATAATGCTGAAACTTTAAAATTTTCGGTTACCAAAATTCCAAACCTCTCACAAAACATACACAATTATATACAACAATGCTGCTATGAAAAAAGAGGATTATTCGAAGGTTGTAGAGGAACTGAATTATTATTTTAAAACTCTATGGATACCTACATATTGAATCACCAAATTTGTCACTGAAGGAAGCATTTTATTTTTGCCAAAAGTCGTGTTCAAAATCTGATGTGTAGGTTAAATGTGTTATGCTACTTAAAATATCTTCTTTATTATTATCATTGAATAATGATTTGAGTAATGTGTTTGCAATGCCAGATGTAAATCAGGGTATACACATCTTGCACTTATTTTAGTGTTTATGTCTAGAATCACTACACATGCTCAAAATGCACGCGGAAAATTTTCAGGTTAGAATAGTCTAAGTCTCTGTGACTTCATTACAATGAACAAAATATGTTACTGATGAAATTGTATCGACTACTTTTGGCCATTATTGTTTTACGAAGCACAGTAGTCAGCTAATTGATCAACCGAATCAATTTCGAGGCGAAGCTAGAACTAAATTGGCAAATTTTACCCAAACCATGCTATTTATTCATATCTACATGTTTTCTAACTACATTTTCACATAGATTTGAGATGCAGTCAATTATCTCAAAACTTGTTTTGATTGTTCTCAAGCAAATGATTCTGTCAACCGTCACATCATGTTATCGACATAATATAGCAGTCCCAATAGGTAAGTCTCCATTTTACCTGATAGAATGGAGCCTTGAGGTTTGCACGAGGAAAATCAAATATAAAATTAGTCACAATTTGTCTCTTAGTATTGATTTTAGTGCTATTTCTTCTAAATTTAGAAACAACTGAAATAAGTGTGTTGAAACTATTTTTTCATTTTTGCTAGAGGAAACTGGTAACAAAGTTTTCATTCTATGCTTGTTTTTCTATGGAACGTACAGCAAAAATCTTATCTGCGATATATATCACTCTAAAGTAATTTTGATGTTTGAAAGATCTCTACTGTTTTTGAAGCATTGTTTTATAACCTCATATTCTAGTGAGATTTCCACTAGACAGTTTACAAAACCATAACCAATGCATGTTTGAAAACGCTTGAAAAAACTATTATATGGCGACAGTTCACATAACACGTGTTGCAGTTTTGTAAACTGTCTAGTGAAAATCACACGATAAAGTGTTACCAAAATAGGTTATGGATCTTCATCAAGTATTGGCCAATACCATCACCCAATGTCCAATCTGGCAAAGCCAATGCCGGAGAAAAATATGTAACAGAAACCTAGAGAAACAATATCCTTATGGAGAGGCTTATTGACAGTTAGTGATAATCAGCTATTGAAATGACATTTATTGAAACCTGCACGAGTTTTTTTCATTAAGAACTGTTTTTCCGAGATCTCCGTTTAAAAAAAGATGGTAGTTAGTTTTCTCACAACAGCCAAGAATGTGAAATAGTTATATGAAAATGTTATGTGTTCTGAACCTGTCTCATGAACTAACTGAACAAGTTTCGGAAAATCTTTTTTGAACACTCAAGGTAATGGAAAATGTAATGTAATGATATTTTTGAGACAAGATTCTGGAAGTTCCTAGACCGAAATGAGACCATGGAGAGATGTGGAAGGCAGATTTGAAATCTAATGAAAGATTAGAAAAGCAAGGGAAGTTTGGCGCACAAGTGATTAGTGTGTTCAAACGGTGACATACATTTGTTAAACTGTTGTTTTATTTGTGAAAGTAAATAAAACAGTGTCAGTTTGTTTCACTGAGTACTTATCTCAGAGGTATGCATTATTAAAAAACGTACAACAATATGAATTTACTCTATTGCATATAAATTATGCAGACATGGATAACCTGTTCAAGATTTTGGTAATTTTTCGGTTATAAGGTTGTTTGTATTATTTTGTTATACCAAACATTCTCTACACACAAATCCTACACAATTGTAGTAAACTTTTCAACACTATTTCACTTATAATAACTATTCATTGTAACATACTAATCTATATTCGATTTCATTCTGATTATGAACTCTTCAATGAAACCAAATGACGTTTATCTAAATTTGAGTATTTCTATAGCGTAAAATTTCTATCTTGAAAATCTATATCTCACACAAAGCTGACTTACCCAGTCCTCCGAATTTTGGCGAAGTTATTTCTGGATCTTTTCCAAAGGATGATCGATTTCTCAGGGGTGTTAGGTTTGATTCAGTGTTCAACTCTGATACGCTTTCCGATCTTGACATGCAAAGAGATTCTGTGCTTAGATCGAGTTTCATAAGCTAAAAACATTTCCATATTAGAGCTCAATTGAAATGGAAACAACCATAGACAGTATTTTTGGCAAAAATTGGCTAGAGTATATCATCACTGAAGGTAAATAATAATAAGGTGAATGTTCAAATTTCGCGGGCTACGCATATTCGATTAACTATTTTTCATGTTATTTTTTTGTTGGTACACTACTGGTCTTGAACATATATCCACAGTTTCAACTGTTCCAACATGTTTAGATGCATCAGGTGCGAAGTTATGCGTCGCTTGTGAGAAGACATAGGAAGAAAACGTCCGGTATTGTGGCTTTTGAATCACGATAATGCACCTGCTCACTGGTACATTGGCTAAAAACAACACCGTAATCATGCCTCAGCCTCTGTATCGCTGGAAGAGCTCAGAGACACACCAAACAGTGCATATCGGAACTGCTTCAAAGATTGGAAGAAGAACTGTTACAAGAGTATTATATCTGAGGGGGACTACTTTGAAGGGGACAAAATGGAAATTGATCAATAAATAAATATTTTTTTGATAAAAATGAAAATTCACCTTATTTTCTGAACAGACCTCGTATTGAGGGGAGAAGTTTCCCAAAATTAACATCATCTTGTAGATATTATTCTATTTGCTGAGTTGTTGTTTGCCAAAAATATATCTCATGTGATTATTATGTAGAAGAAATGAAATAGAAAGAAACAAATCACTTTGAATTTAGATTTACATGCATAATGTGAATTTGAAAGCAAGAACATCAATTTTGAACCTACCCCACTTTTGGCTTCCAGAGTCTGTGCAGCAAAATAAATAGGTTGTTATTACTAGTAAAGAATCTAAGGTGTATGTACTAGAAAGCTTTTTATGTATCGTGATTTATTTCATAAACGTAAGGTGATATATGAACTTTTACGACTATTGTTAGAAGCTCCAAGCAATCAGTATATTTGAAAATAATCAAATTACTATTCTGTAACTAACTAAAGAATCATTTTCATCAATGCGTCTAGAATATCGTGGATTCCAGTGTTGAAATAATCACGCCGAACCTAATTTTTAACTTTTGTTAGTTACAAAATAACATCCAAACACAGTTACATTCGTTAATTATGTAATATACAAAACAACTAACTGTGCAATTTCAGAAATTTTCAATTTACTCCTATTTATCGTCCATATATTTTAATCTCACCTGTGAAAAATTGGGAACACTGACTGTCTTTCTCATAATGAGCGGTTGACCTCTTGCTTGAAGTAATTCTTTAACAGCAACACTTTGTCGTAACTTGTCTAAGGCTAGAATACTTTCCACTGCGCTAACACCCCTTGTATATTTCTCTGCAAAAATGTATTTGGAATACCTTCCATTTGATACTTACAACTTTATTTACCTATATATGTTTCTCCATCACAAAAAGAAGAATTTTCTCCCGAAGCTGCCAATTGTGCCAGACTCTCTCTACCTTCTAATTCCTCACTAGCTTTAGGAACATTTGAAACAACTAAATATGTAACACCACAAGACGTTACTAGATCACTGCGAGCTATTTTTGATTTTATTTGATTTTTTATTCTGTCTGTTATGCTTTGTCGTTTATATACATTTAGAGCTAAGCGTTTTCGCAGAACAAGTTCCATAGGAGCTAGGTGTGATAATCTTACGGTCACTCTTAAAATCATATAAACTCTTTCATTGGCTAAAAATATTATATATGATAGACTTTTCACACTAGATTTTATTTTACTACTTACTTTCTGTGACTTTATTCAAGTTTGGACTGTCATGAATGGACGAATCCCAACTTGCTATAGCACATACATCTTTGTCTAAATGATTGAGGATGTGAAGACTATAAAATTGCCGTCCATCCTCTTTGGGAAGAATGGAATTGACGCCAGCAACGGTAGGATGTGTGGATAAGTCATCAGCTGAAATAATTTTTGGAAGAATTCACTTTATGCGTAGGTAATAAAAATTTAAATGAATAATGAACATAGTACTTCACTAATTTGAGTGATTTCAGGTGATATACTCACCATTTAGGTTTAAAAAGAGTACAGGTACATGTGGTTCCATTCCAGGGGGCGGACTCCACATTGCCGGAGCACCTGGTATTCCACTACCTGGTTGGGGTATACAAACTGCATTGCTTTCTTCAGTCAAGTTGACCAATTGCTCCATCAAACTCTTTTCTCTTTCTATATCTTGTTCAGTTTTATCGCTCTTTTCCAATAAATTCTGAAGCTGTTGGTTCAAATATTGCCTTCGTTTCTGAAGAGCATCATTCCATTTTTCCCTTAAAACGGTCAAATCTTCCTCTTGGTATGAATCTAGTGCTTTCTGTAATCTACTTCTGACCATTACTCCCCCTACTTCAATTTTAATTATCTGCTGACAAATGATAGGCAATGTTCCTGAATTTTGAACTGGTTTAACTCTAACTTGGATTCTTCGTTGTTGGCCTTGCCGTAATTGGTAGATGCCACCTGTTAACATGTCTGTTCTCATAGCAACTTCAACAGCCGCATATTCCCCTTGTTCATTGAGTTCTTGAATTTCCACCCATAATTCAATTTTTCTGGTCAACTCAGACCACCGATCTAGCAACGATCTTGCTGTTGCAAGTTGTTGTTCAACTACTTCCCACCCTGGGGTATATTTTGAAAACCCTGCACTTCTGTTGCCCCATACTTCTATTGAAAGTGCACCTTCAGCACAATGTTCTAAAAATTCCTCAGAAACATTCACTGTGAAATCTAGGGAGTGGTCAAATTTCACAGTTGTGGGTTGCTTGTTCGAATGAGGGTTAATGTCTGGAACGACTATTGGTTCCGGATGCCCCCAAAAATGATACTGACAGAATACAAAGTTTGCGAGGGACAGAGGCAAACCTGAAGCTTGCTTTATGTGAACACGTATGGTAACTTGGGAGATGCTTTGTTCTTCTTCATCATTACTGATTTCTGATGAATTATCTGAAGCCGATTCATTGTCGCGGTCTTGAGGAAAAGTTCCAGAAACTCTACTGAGCTCAACCTGAAATCATACATTATGAATTAGAGATTGTGGGTAGCGAATGCTAGAATGAAACCCAACAATAGCCTCCCTTAATATGTGTTGATCCCGTGAATGGAAATAATCATCTTACTTGCAATCGACCTGCAACTTCACCCTGTTGACTGATAATTGGAGTATGGTAATCTAAGGTGACATCATGGAAAAGACTTTCTAAAAAAATATTAGCGACTCCTATGAGGTTGTGGTTTTCCTGGGACTCAAAAAATGGATCAGATCCTCGTAGTTCTCCTGGAGAGTCCTGGTCAGACTTACTTTTCTGATCTTCGTAAAACTCTCTCATGTCTATTATTTTATTTTCTAATTTTTCCATTGACCATACTTGACTAGAGTTATTACGTTTAACTAAAATTGCAGGTTCGCTTACAAAAGCTCCTTTCTGAAATCAAAATGAAATGATGCATAAATAAGCATTTGGATAAAGAGACTTGGTTACTTACTTTTCTATTAGGACTCAAGTTTGCTGGGGGAATTTGTAAAGTGACACTAAATTTAGTCTGCCTCCCCATTTCTTCTGCGAGGAAACTAGCTTCTTTTACCAAGGAGTTCGCTCTTAGGATATCTTCCTTCAATTTTACTATACTTCTTCGGAACATCTCGTCACTTTCAGGGGCCCATCCATCAACTTTCAATTGGGTTGTAGGGGTACAAGGTGCAGTTTTGCTCAAACCTACTCTGAGGGGGTCGTATGAATGTTGTGAGTAGGGGGTTGAGGGTGACACCATGTTACGTAGCTGTTGGAACTGCCTTTCATATTCTATGCGTTGTTTTTCCAAAGCAACTGGATAATTAGAAAAAGTAATAATTAATATATGGAAGATAATACCAATACATGTGATTATATTTCTAATTCAATTTTTAAATGAGCAATTCAAAGAACTTGGGGTGTAGGTTATGAGGAATGAAAGATCTCTATCTCATACTTAGGAGAATCATTACTATGTTTCGTCCATAACTCAAGAGTACCAGTTTGCTCATCGTGTGATTTTGAACAGATTTGATCCGCTTGTTATTGCAGATTTATAATTCAAAATTACAAACCTTGCTTGTCTTCTTCATGCTGTTTTTCGAGTCGCGCTATTGCCGTTTGAATAGGATCGTTGCTCATCTCATTTGTCATAAGTTCATCTCGTGCAAAATTATAATCAATATTTTGTGCTGGTGTATGAGGTTCTGATGTGGCTGCTGAAATAGGTCATAGTCAAAAATGTTATAATATTATGTGCGTTATTCTTACATATCGATCTTGGGCAGTTTACTCTGAAATAGTGATGGTTACCCCAGACTATCCTATCGCCGTGACGAAGTGGAGTTTTCTGGCTAACTTGAGAACCATTCACGCAAGATCTGGCATTGGCAAGGGGTTCAAGAAACAGTCCATTGTCTTCTATGGTAATTATGCAGTGCTCCGGTTGAATTCCTAACCCCGACAATTGAATATCTGGTTCCACGCCAGAATTATTACTACTAGCACCAACTACAGTAACATCTTTCAAATAATAAACTAATAATTCATTTAAGTAAGGGTCTGCATTCAAATTAACTAGGTAATATTTATTTTTCTCGACTTTTATACCAGAATCTTGTATACTAATTCCCATTTTTTCTAATGCTTGCTGCCTTTCATTTTGTATTCGTTCGGTTTTCATAAGTTTCTCCTCCCACGTCTGGGAAACTTCCTTGTATAATTTCTCGCTCTCGCTCAATTTTTGATGAATATCGACTCTCTGAATGTCACCTACAGGCGAACCCTGGAATTGCTGATATTAGAAGATCTTTCAAAAACACTTTTCCCACAACAGAACAAAATACTCTCTCGAGTTTCGCGTGCAACACGCGTCGAAAAACCGTATTTTGTTATGGTGTGAAAAAAGAGTTTTCAATATATTCATTTTACGCCAGAGGTATCAATTCTACCAATTGAATTTGAGAGAGGATATGTAGTTTGTTCCCATCGAAAAGTATTCACCCCCAATATCTTAAGCAAGTTCTGAAATTCAACAGAAAATTTCTCACTGGATTGCTTCAATCAAAAGGAACACCCCAACGTTTCGAATGAACCAATAGATGAATCCTTTGGATCAATCGATGGACTCATCGGCAACTTGTCTTTTTTGTAATATAAAATTTTGATACACAATCACCAGTGGCGTAGCTACCTTGGGTGGGACCCGGTGCGGAAGTTGGTGGTGTCACCCCATCGAAAGTAAAAAGCAATAAATTTTATATGATGAAAGTCATTGATCATGTATTATTATCATTTTATTCAATATTATAATATTGAAGAAATAACAAAACACAATAATAACTAAGACAGAAAAGGAATTGTTATGCAATTAAAATTTCTTGTTTCTAGTTTTGACAGCTGCAAACTCAGCAATAACTTCATCGAAATTTACATTTTGTATTGCCTCGTGTTCTATGGCTAATATACCAAGATTGCTAAGCCGCGATTGGGTCATTGTTGCCCGCAAATAGTTTTTTATTAATTTTAATTTACTGAAACTCCTCTCTCATGAAGCTACGGACACGCAAACCGACACGAACAATTTCAGTGCAATCATAAGATTTGGAAGAGATTCTGTAAAATCCCATTCTATAATAAACAGAAGTAATTCGGTTTCTGAGACCTCATCATAAAAATCAGTAAATTTAGATGTAGCTAATTTCAGTTCTGCAGTAGTCGCCAAAAGCAAAGCATTAGTTGTACGATCTCGAACAATGAAGCTACTACATCTTGAAGAGACTTCGATCTTGTTTGGAGTTCAAATTTGAATCGGTCAAGACATTCCAACATATATTTTGAAGTTCCTCTTTCAGTGTGAGTTCTGCATCGCTGGCCATCTCACCAACCATCCGTTTTTTACGCCGAAGTCGTTTTTCTGTTGGAATATCGTAGTCTTCTGATTTTTTCGTTGCAATGTCTATTGCCTCTTCCACAATGTGATCCCGTTTTTCTTCGATATAAAAACGAAGTGCCTCTATTTCTGTAGCAGTTTCGTCAACAGTCAAGCCTTCGCTTTGCAATGCAATCTGTGCAGCATTTATTTCCCGAAGAACATCATACCAGAAGAAAAGATAACATAAAACAGTATAATTGCACACAGCAAGCATGAGGTTTTGTGCAGCACCTCTGGTGTCTACATTTTCTCGTCCATCACACAATTCCTCAATTGCGTCTACAAGTCCATTAAAATTCTCTGCTAGTGCTTTTACTGCACGATAATGAGCACTCCAACGCGTTGTTGAGAATCTTTTAACACATAATTTGCTGTGTTTCATAAGCACTTCCCAAGGGCTAGTGAAGGCGGGAAAAAAATTGTCTCTACCGTTCCAAAAAATGTAACGCGTGATACATTTTGGCCAAATGAATGTTGACCACACAAATTAATCGAGTGATCAATACAACCAATAAAAATTGGTTTATTGTTTTTTGTTTTAATAATGAACTGTACTCCTCCGTGCACACCGCTCATAACAGCAGCATTGTCATAGCCTTGGGAACGACACATCATAATATCTAAATCGTCTGTCTGAAGCTTGTCAAGAATTTCATCGCTTAGGTCAGCAGCTTTTTTTCCTTGCAAAGGAAAAAATCCAAGGAATGCTTCTTTGACTTCCACTTTCCTATTTTCTATTTTCACATAACATATCACTTCAGACATTTGGTCAATATGTGAAATGTCAGGTGTGCTATCAAACATAATACCAAAATATTTCGCTGCTTTTAAATTCAGCGCTTGAATGTGTAGTAATTCCAGAGCTTCAAAGAGTTGTTCAAACTCAGCTAGGGGAGTCTGAGGAGGTATGTAAACGTTCAGCAGAAAAATATGTTTATGTGAATAGGTTATTTTAACAACAACTATATATATCAATCAGTTTGAGCGTGGGGTTAGAATCCGATAGATTAATTTCTGAAGAAATAAAGTCTTCATGTACTCCAATAAGAACAGCCCCTCCTCTTGTTAAGGAAGTACGTTCAAAGTTGCGATCCATTCTATATATGTTAAAGCTTGTCGTTCACTTGTCCGGCACAGCACGGCGCTGTCCGTCGCCTGATGGCAACGGGTAGTAGCATCGCCCACTTGTCCAGCTACAACTAGCATAGTGAAGGTGCTGTTTGTTCGATTTCAAGGAAATTTCACTTGAAATTTATCCTCGTCCATTTTCATAGGTACCGTCTGACACTGCTATCAACTAATGGAATAGCAAAACAGAAAGACTGAAACTTCCCAAGCACTTTTGGACAAGATGATGCTGGCCGGCGACGGACGCTCTTGGCTGTGCCGTGCCGGGCTAGTGGGCGGTTATCCATTCATTTTCATTGTTCCACTCCTAACCGTATTTTGACGGGACGTGCCGTGCTGTGCTGTGCCGGACAAGTGAGCGATAAGCTTAAAGCTATCCGGAAATAATTCTAAATTAGTGATGGATGAGTCGAGCCAGGTTTCGGTTAGTGCAAAAACGCGATAGTCGCTTAGAAATACAGAATTCAGTATCTGACCAGTTTTTGTCTTTAATCCCCGAGTATTTTGGTAAAAAATTGATAAGGTGTTCGTATCTTTACTAATACCTGGCTTTGAAGCTACGGGGGAAATATGACAATTACCCTTTAGTTGCTATTGAGAATTTAAGAGACTATTCTTAAATCTTTTTAAAGTTTCTGCGTACGAGACGCATTCATTTTTTTCCCAGACTGCATGATCAATATTCACATCTTTCCTAGTTAGTTTCATGCAGTTAGAGCATTTTTTAACGGATGATTGACACTGATTTAATTCATGGACACCCCCCCACAAACCGTACAGGAAATTGATTTATGGCGCTTGCGAGAGGAGTGATTGAAGTGGTTACACTTTTAACAGCGGTACACATCAATGTCGTCATAAACAGCACAGTTATCATAACCAATGAACACGATTCCAGAGTTGAGAGCCCGCTCATAGGCTACCTTATTTACCTGAATAATTGACTGCCAGATATTAGAGTTTTTTTTTCGTGTGAAATATTTTCAATATTTTACATTCTGAATCATGTGAAAAAATTTCGGAGTTACCATTTACCAAAAGTTTCCTAAGCTCATGTTCTGGGTAATTTTTCGTCATACCTACCACTCGTAGTCGAGGATGCATGCCAGCGACTTCTTTAACATCATAAGAGTCAGCCATTTTCTCTTCAACCACTTTTCTAATTTTTTCATTGTCAAAAGGATTACAGCAACCGCTGAGGATTCCTCCATTTTTAATCGTCTTGACCTTTTTCAGTTGAAGATTCTTGGATGTTGGGTCAATATGACGCAAAATGTCGGTCTTTGTTTTTGATACTTCCTGATTAGTTTTAGGGCGAATAATTACAGCTGGGTTCGATTTATTTTTCAGTATCTCTGAGTACCTGCGTGGTTGAGAAGTAGACACATTTGTGGAAGCTTTCACAACTTCAGATTTCACAGAAGTAACATGACTCTTTATTGACGAACAGCAGTCTCTAGTTTGGCTTCGATAACTTTATGCAAACGCTCTTCATTTATTACAATACATGAGTTCATGCAACTCTCGTTCTGCTGATCGCTGAGCGACACGTACTACAATTAACTATTATGAGAAAATCGTATAAGACAACCCTTTGATTTTCACCAATTGTTTTTGCTTGGACACAGATAATACACAAACTGAGCACTTCAAAAACTTTTACAATTTTTGCGCACTTTATCCAACTGAAAACACTTGGTTTTTATTTGCACACAACCATTTACTTTCTTTTCTTTAATGCATTCAACAATTCACCACATCTGGCATCGGTAAATGACGCCATAAACTGTTTCACAGGGTAGGTACTTCGAAAAGACGTCCGACCCGTTCGACTGTCTACACTGCATACACGTTTAACAATTCACGCCAACCAAACACAACACACTTCACGAAACAAATGAGAAATGTTGCAACTGAGACGTCAAAAATCGCGATTATGGAACGGGGAATCTCTCACGACAGCGACAGGCTCTTTTGCGGGAATCCCCGAATCATACATAGAGCTGAGCTAGTGCTAGTGGAAGAATTCCCGAAAAAAAAAAATTGTGCTAGCGATTTTTTTTGTTTGTACATTGTTCTTAAAGTTGAGAGACCGGGTGGGTGTCACCCCAAAAAAAAGGTGACACCCGGTGCGGCCCGCCCCCGCTGCTCCCCCTTTGCTACGCCACTGACAATCACTACAATCCAGGTTTTGAAAGTTTGCAACAAATTCATCTGAACTAGAGCAGACGCAATATTTTGGTTCATAAAATCATGAAAATGAAAGTCAACATTACGAACTGAATTATGTGAACAAGTGACTAACAAATCACCATAGGATAAAAACAAGCTTAGAAAAGGAAATTATACTGAGAAGTTTCAAATTACAGGGACAAATCTTTGGGTTTTGCCAATATTTCTTTAAATTTTGGAGATATTTGGGGTGAACATTTCTCCAATGAACAAGCATATCCAAGATATCCAAAATCATCACTGAGAATACTTGATTATTTTGTGAAAAAAACCTTTAAACCTCAAAATAATGTTTGACGAAAAAGTTACGATACCGTTGCATGTTTCAGCATTTCCTTCAGGGCCTCCACCTCCTGAGTCAATTCTCGAATGATTCTGGCATTAGGATCTTCATTAACAACTGCGTGATTGACTATTCTCTTTGCTCTGTCAGCATATCTTAGGGTGGACAGAGTTTCTTCAAAATTGTCAGCTGCTGGTGATATTGTTGCAACCATTACTGTTTTACTATTTCCTCCCAGATTATCCTTTAGCAACCAAGTTAATACAGAATCTCGGTATGGCACGAACTTGTCTTTGTTTTTGCTACCTGATGATTGATCTGCTAATTTCGATATGACTAGACCTAATGTCGTTAGAGACCTGAAAACGAGTTCTTTGTTTCAAAGATGACTTTGTTGTTCATTCTATCTGTTATTAATACAATTTTTTATCTCTGCTGGAAAAGAAATTTTGAAAAGAATGTTTCAATAACAATCAATAAAGTTTTTTCAAAAATATTAATTTCAAGTTCAATTTCAGCAGTGAATTATATTCTTGAGCTCGGACTTGAGGTATAACCTGACTATTTTATAAGAGAACAATAACAGGGTAGTTTTGGTTATACCTAATGCCATTTTTATCGACAGTTCAGAAAGATTTTCCGTCAGTGAATAGTGTTACGATAACACTATTACTGGTTTTACATAAACCGTTAATAAGAAGCCCATAAGTTGGGACCAATCACACTTCTCTGAGGTAAGCCTGACTGTCTCGATATGTGAAGATTACATAACGATTATTGATTGTACTTACTTATTAATATTGGAACCTTCTTTAAGCCTTTCCCCAACTGCTCCTGTTTTCACAGCCCTCTCAGAACCCGCTAGATCGACAAGCGACATTCTGCTGACTTTTTCTCCACTAACCCCATTTTTTGAATCTATTAAAGTTTGGGTTAGTATAACAGTGAATACTGCATGAGATCTAGATGATTCACTGTTCATATTTGTCGCAGCAACTGTCCTTGATTTGTTACCCTCTGCCATCAAATTATCGATATCCTGTAAAAGAATTGCAGAATTGTGAAAGCACAGTAAATTTTTTACAAAGTTTAGCCGATTAGTTTAGCTACGACTATTGTGGCCGTTTCTTGTTGAGTAATTAAGCAGTGATCCCATAACCCACATCTTCGAACCAATCATAGATGACTATATTCATAACTCACTACTTTCCATAATATATTCTCAAACGTCAAACCTATTCACTGAAGAACTTCATTAGTTCGGGCTTCCATTGTCTAATATGATATACCTATAAAGTTTTTAACGAAAAATAAGATCAAAAGCATGGACTCGTAAAGTAAAAACTAGTGTATCCGAACATGACTTTGTAATTGTGATGTGATAAAAATGACATCAGTTTGAAACTCAACCGTTTTATGTCACCAATTTGTAAGAACTTCGTGGAGTAGTTGTTTATTCTCGTTGAATAATATATTTTCAACTGATGAATCGCCAAATTATTAATTTGGCGATTCATTAATTTGATCATCACAAACTTTATTTTCAAAAATGTTTCACATATATTATTACAGTAGCTTTTTCGTTGTGAATAACATACTGAAAGTTAATTCTTATCAAAATTAACTTTTTTTTCGAAATTAGGTGTAGTCTATGAAATTACTATGGATCTCATCAAGTAACGGCCAAGTCAATCAAAAATATATTGTTTAAACAGTATTAATAATTGTGTTCCCTCTTCAAAGGTTTTTGATTTCGAATAAGAAACAAAAATTGAAATCTGTTTCCGATTACTTCATTTGCCATTCATGTATTTTGTTGCTATTATGTATTCATGTATTTTGTTGCTATTATTCAATTGAGAAATCAGAGTAATGCAGAACACCGAATTGAAGGCCATTAAAACCCAAATGTACTGTATCGATTCACGTATTATTTTTGATACGTCAACAGGAAAAATAAAGGATTACCACTATAAAACGTCACCTTTGAATATATTCCGAGTCGTCGGGGACAAGGATCGCGTGCAGGGAGTTCCTCTGAATAATAGATATACTTACAAAGAATTTGATGAGCCATGTGGAGATAGGAAAATTTACTGTTTGTCGGGTATTGATTTAAGTAAATATTTCTATAATAACACGTTGCTTTTTTATATATTGAGGGAGATTCTTTTCTGAACAGGACAGTTTTATTCGTTTATATAGGGTCTTCCGACAGGGACTTCCGAATGTTGACAATTGATGACGGCAACCTTATTGAAGCTAAATCTGTCAAATTAGTCGTCATTCATTCTGCCTGTTTTGCCAAATCACCATGGACGGATATAGCATTCAACAACACGTGCAAATAATAAAATTGTTTTATCAGAATGTGTGTTCTGTTCGGGCAACGTACCGCACGCTTCACCCATTTTACGGTCGCCATAATCATACTACCGAGAGGACTATTAGACCAGTCACTTTAGCAAATAAAAGGGGTTAACCTCGGAATGAGAGGTAATAAGCTAAATATTTGTATATACCTTTATTATGTCGTTCTAAAAGCTGTCTCAAAAGTCTCATATAATCTCGTGTCTGTACCGGAAGTTATACGAGGTCAAAGGTAAAAAAAAGTTTTTTGCTTTTTTGCGGTTATTTCAGTTTCTGTTGCTCCAATGATGTTAACAGCTATAATAAAAATTGGAAAGCATACAATTTAGGATAAATTTTATTTGAACCTTTTTTTCATGCGTTCAATCGTTTTTGAGATAGAGGGCGGTAATTTTCATCGAAAAATCATCTTCAGCGATGAGACTCATTTCTGGATGAGAAGCGATACCAATCCACATGAGATCCAAGAGCGTCCAATGCATCCCGAAAATGTTTCTGTTTGGTGTGGATTTTGGGCTGGCGTCGTCATCGTTCCATATTTCTTCGAAAACGACGTTGGCCAGGCCATCACTGTCAACGGCGAGCATTATAGGTCGATGATTACCAACTTCTTTTGGACGCCAACGACATGTGGTTTCAACAGAACAGCGCTACGTGCACAAAGCTCATGCCTCATTGGATATTCTGTACGAGCATGAGGGCATGGTCAACTCACGTGAAGTTGAAAAACAGAGGTTGCATCTTTTGATGCAACCAACTGATTTTCAGCCTTTCCCGTTTCAGTAAATGCTCACATTTATTTATTGTATCATTATGGGAATAAAAACCTATTATTACTATTTTCACCGTAGTGTGCGCTGGTCAGGCCCAACCCCTCGAAGACCCGATACATTCAGGAGGGTGCGCCAGCATTATCCACCAATGACCACTCCCCACACCGTGGGGTAAGTGATCATTGGGTCCGAGAATCATGTGCTGTGAGCAAGTGCAGTGAGCCAAGAAGGACAGCCTTCTGCATCTGTGCGGCTAAGATTGCTGCCTTAGTGCGGCAAGCCGGTATGTTTTTAAGATTTGAGAGTAGAGAGGACAGCATTCCACCAATGACTCCAATAATTAGAACAACCATTTTGACAAGAGTGATCTGGATAGAGTCTGCAGAGTTCGAAGCGAAAATCTCGATATTTTATCCTTTTTTTCTCCACTTTTCTGACGATATTTGTCTCGCCAGGAGCTGAAAACTCCGCGACAAATATCGTTTTGCTCTGGTGGTCGAGAAGGACTACATCAGGCTTATTAGCTTGTATGAGCCTGAGGGTGGGGAACGAATATTTCCAATAAATTCGGCACTTCTCGTTCCCCACAACGGATTCAATATCCCCCGGAGCGTAGGGCAACACCGGTGTCTCGTCAATACCGTAAGAGTGCCGTAGATGGTAATATATCACTCTTTGGGCCGCGTTATGTCGATGGATATAGGCCGAGACCGCATATGCTGGACATGCCGATAGCAAGTACATTAGGGTCTCGGACGCCTCGCGGCAGACCCTGCACCTTGTGTCAGGCACTTATATACCCATCACGCGACTGCGGTAGACTAAGGTGTTGAAGACACAATCCTGGCAAGCCATGATGAACCCCTCAGTTTCCGATTTCAGCCCACTCCACCTGAGAAAAGCGAATGTCAGGCGCTTTGATGAGCCAAGGTCTCCAATGTTATTGAAGAAGACCCCATGCAGTGGCTTGTCCTTGTGTTTCCGCAGAAGTAAGGTGATCTCTGTGGCTTCTATCTGAGCTTTTTGCTGAACGGGTTCCAACTCGGCGACAGATTTGTGGTCACCTCGTTCAGTGTCGAAAACCATACCGAGTTCATTAGCTGCTCGGGCAGCTGCCCTAAAGAGAAATGCTCCAATTCCTGCTCTCTCATGGTCACGGACCATGCAGAGAAGGAGATCTGAACTCCTGACGACTTTACAGGCTGTATCCAGTACCATTATGTCATGTAAACACTCCAAACTCGAAAGTCCACGGCCTCCCTGTTGTCGGGGGAAGTACAACCGTGGAACGGACGATTTGGGATGCAAACTCCTATAGAGATGAATATTTTTTCGGGTCGTTACGTTGAGTTGATTCAGCTCCTCCCGAGTCCACTTCCCTACTCCAAACGAGTAGAGTAAGATTGGAACGGCAAGCATATTTGTTGCAGCAACTTTGTTCTTCCCCGACAGTTCCGATGACCAGATCTGTCGAAGTTTGTGCTGATACTTGCCGCGGAGAGAGTTTTTTACTGCTGTTACCTCTTGTAACGTGGCGTTGTTCCACCCCGAGGTAAGTATTCGTCTCATCGGCATCCAGATGGTGTAAGATGCTTCCATCTACGAGCTGCACATCCTCTCCGTAGTCCCCGCATCGTCCTCTTTTGAGATGGACCATTGCACATTTGTCTATCCCGAATTTCATTCCGATAGAATGTGTGTACTCTTCAACCAACCTCAAGGACTGATGAAGATCTTATCTTCAGAGGCATAAAATTTAAGATCATCCATATAAAACAGATGGGTGACCTTGCGCCTACCGGTTTCCGGGGGTGCCACAGTTATACCCTGGAGTATTTCTGAGCGCAACGGATAATGGCAATAGTGAGATGCAGAAGAGAAGGGGACCGAGGGAATCACCCTGAAATACACTCCTTCTGAAAGTGACCCGCCCTGTTTGGACCCTTGCTTGACCAGATGTTATAATGAAGCGAGTTCGCCAAAGTGATATCAGTTGTTCAATGCATCTCACTATGTTGTCGGGTACCGCAAGGCATCTGAGCAAATGCAAGATGAGCTCATACGAATTGTATCAAATGCCTTACGGTAATCGATCCAGGCCATAGAGAGGTTACGCTTATATTGTATCGAGTCCTGCGTTACACATCTATCGATGAACAGGTTCTCTTTACATCCAGCGACTCCTCTCTTCGGCCCTCTCTGCTCATATATTATTATTATGTGGACTGGCCACCGAGATCGAGCGATATGTTTTGTGGGGTTTTCTTATGTCGCAGGTGTATACGAATAAGCCACAACCACAACGGTCCTATAACCCATACCATCAGTCAAATTCAGCGGATAATGGTCGATTATTCGACCATATTTGAAGGGTGTAAATATCGTAGAAAGGGAAGGAAATCATAAGAAATAATATCCTTCATTGTGGAATGGAGCGAAACAGGGAATACACAAAGCGAGACCACATGCCACACACTCAACACTTGAACGTTTTGGTTTTTTCTGTGTACTACATCTCGTGCATCTACGAGATGTTGTGTGTTTCGGGATATGATCACCAACATTCGTCAGCCTCACACTATTCTCGATGCTGACAGCTCTTCCATCTATCTTTTTCATTTTATTTTTTCCAGATAGGTGAAGATTCCTGCACTGACGCCTGTCGGATATAATCCAACGTCGTCAAGCGATCTATCAAGGCTTTTATTTTATATAGTTTATCGAAGGAGGGATCATCTTTTTTGGTGCAGTTTCATCATTAGATATGTGTAGATACCTGAGAATTTTCAAAAATCTCTTGAGGGGCATTATGTCTGCTATTCTCGATTTATGGAAATTCATATCAGTTGACCAATAGAGGCGTATGCTAGGTAATGGGCTGAAACCCACGAAAATCAAGATGCCAAGGAATGCTTTCAATTCTTCTTATGACAAATTCAACTCAACACCTTTTTGAATGGCAAACCGATTCGATTCATTCACTTTAGGTTTGTTCTGGCTCTAACATCCGAAACTGTTTGGAAACAGCGCAAGACATGATGCGTACAAGCAAAAAATCTCAAACCGTCCGAAATAGTCTCGGACACTTGTTTAAACCAGAACGCTTTTGATGAGACCACTGTGCCACCTACATATATGAAGAGATGAAGACGAGAAAATACTATTGATCATGTCCATTTTGTTATGTAGCGTATCCTTATAGTCAGTTCAAATGTTATCTAACCTCAATCATCAATTATTCAAATCAAGTAAATAAAAAAAACATCCAAGCAAATAGCCCAAATTTCCGCATAAATGTGCATGAGCAACGGGAACAGTTCTCAACAAGCCTCGAGAGCAAGAATGATTCGGGACAGTTCAAAACAGTTTAGGATCATTTTGCAATCGAAACCAGAACAGAGGATTCACCAGTTCGAAATTATCCTCAATAAAACAGAACGCTCTATGCCAACTGCGCATGTTCCTGACGTCCTAGAATCTGAATTTCGTAGAACCAGAACAAACCTTATGATATCAAGAAGTTCTTGACCAAATAGTGTTAGTAATACATCGAGTGGTGATTCAGTACTGATTGGTATTTTCACAGAAAGGTTCTTTGAAATTGACTGTTTTGAATGTATGACTGGAAAATGGTATCCTGGTCCAATCAAAAGATTTTTGTTCATTTGAGTGAAGGTTGTTCATTTTCATCGGAAAATTAATATTCTACTGTTCATTTGGGAATTGGATCGAAATCAGGGTCAGCTATGGAGTCATCACTGTCATATATATTTCTTCTTCATCTTCCAGACTTCTCTTCAATCCTCTGATAAATGAGGCACTTGGAGTCAAAGAATGAGGACAAGCGTCGTCTACGTCCGAGTCGCCTCCAATATCTGAATTATATACTTGGTCATCTGTTATACCATCAATGAAGTCGAATACTTCATCAGATTCCATGATATTCAATTCTTCCACATTGATAACATTTCTTGCCATCGTGCTGAAACAATTACCATTTTCGAACAACGAATCCTCGAAAGATTTATGGTATTGTGATGACGCCATGAGGAAACGAATAGATACGACTCAAAATTTTCACACTTATTTTAGGTTATGTAGGATATGTTTTCATGAATCAATGAATATTATCCTAGCCCAAACTATATATGATTCTATTTCATCACTACCGTAATCTACATATATTACAAGGTATACTCACCAATTATTACACAAAACTGTTACTAATATTTCATAAGAATGTAGCGATGTTAAAAACGCGCGATCAATTTGCTTCTACCTGAGAGCATACTGGTCGAATATTCCACCACTTAAGACTGTTTCTGGAGTTACGCACAAGCGGTCTATTTTCAAACCAGAAAACGTCTGTAAAATGATAAACAAGAAAACTGGTTGAATTTCAAACCTGAAAGTCGCTGAGAAATAGATTTTCTAGACCTGGTTAAATAATCGACCAGTAACCTATAATGGGTTAAGCGACAGAAAGTAAATAGTACAATCGAATGGAGAACTATCATCCAGTAAAGAGATCTTATGTGGTGTCACACAAGGCTCAGTTTTGAGTCCATTTTTTTCTATTTAAATCATGTGGCTTTCATTCCAATTATAGGAAATTTTACAATTTTTGCAGATGACACGACCATCCTCTAGCATAGAAAAAATGTCAGGCAGTTGAAATATACTATCACTAGTTTTTGAGAAAGAAAGTTTTTGGCTTTCTACTACTCCATCTTGATACAAAAAAAGGGATGAGGGAATCTTCCAAAGAAAGGAAGGAAGTAATCAACTTCCTTCCTTTCTTTGGAAGATTCCCTCATCCCTCTTTTTTATCAAGATGGAGTAGTAGAAAGCCAAAAACTTTATTTCCCAAAAATTAATCGCTGTAAAAATATAACCCCTTCAATTCAAACTATCACTAGTAATCTTGAAATGGTAAAAAATGATGTGTTCATATGTATATTCAGTATCAGCAGTGCATCAGCATTTGTAAAAATAATATATAATTTTTCACCTTAAATGTGTTGTTCTTATTGTCTTTTAATTTGACAAAAGGTGGTAGAATTTGTAGTATGGATACTTTAAATATTTATTTTGAATTTTTTCCAGTCCTTTCAAGTTCGTTTGATACTCTCCGATCCATATATTTGAGATGAATTTGTACTAGGCTAATAAATATCTATCTATTACTCTAAAATTATGGTGTAGTTAGATTCCACAGGGAATGTTTTTTCTTTGTTAAATGAAGGGCACACAAACTATCATTTGAATGCAAATTTAACTGAAAATTATGGCCTAAAATGGAATGTTGAAATCCGAAATGAATGAGTTTTTGCTACAAAATGATAATGTGACTTTATTTACTCTTCAGTATAACAGGGTGGAATTCATCACCCGCATAAGAGAATGTCGGTGATTGGTAAAACTTTTTAAAATCACGATGATGCAATTAAACTATCACACACACAAAACCAGAGTCCTCGGACAGGGTGGTGAAACAATGTTCCTTAAAATATTTATGCTTTGAAAAAAATCAATATTTCCAGCATCTCCCATTAAATTTTTTCGAAGCTATTCAAAAGTAATATCGCAACAGTTTTATGGTAACACTTCATCATTTATTGAATTTGTTCCACAATGACCACAGACAACCAACTAGAGATTTATTGTTTCGTATATCCTTACCCTGAGCAATAAATTTCAGCAATTCATATAGGATGCCTCAAGTAGATAACGATATAGAACTCAAGCGCGTTTTGACATCGTTCCAAATCGCTTATACGATAAGTGGAACAAGTATTTGCAATATCTGTCAGATCAGATATTATTAGTCCGAAAGAATAATGTATTTTATTCCTTCAACTTTCATTTTCGATTTGTACCAACAACTTAGTCTAATGCATAAGTTGAAACTCGTGTTCAATTTTTTTTTAAGGTCAAAGCACAAGCACTACAGGAAAATCCTTGAAACAGTCTAAAAGCGGTGCATGTGCGAAAGTAACGATTCATATTGGATTTGAATCGCTGAAGATTGAATCCATTTGGAAAAACTTTCTCAGGAAGTTTATTCCACATAAGCGCAGTTCTCCAATTGAAATAGTTCTCAAACAGTGAAGTTCGTGGTGTACTGAGTTGAACCTCAAAACGATGAGCAGCCACAGTCCGTCGCATATTTCTGATATGTACCGAATAGAATCAGATGTGCCAAGTCACTTGAACAATCCCCGTGCAAGTATCTATAGAGGAGGGACAAATCTGCAACCTTTCTTCGATGTTCCAGACTGCCGTTGTTACTTGCGAAAACGTTTGTATTGGTATTTGTGAAAAAAGGTTTTTTTTTAATGATATCATCTCAATATGTTGGTAGCAATTGCATTTTTTTATGTGCATTATACATTTTTCTTCATGTCATTATGAATCCAAGAGTTATCGGTCGTGTTTATAGAATCATTATGTGTATGGAACATGAATTTCAACTTGTTGTTCAAGTTGTTGGTACAAATCTTGATGAAAGTTTAATGGATATTATTTAACAAACGGCAAAACTTCATGTTATACTGCTTGTTTAATTGGAATTTTCTGATAAAATTTGAAATACTGAAATAAGGCAGACCGGGCCAAATTTGTTATATGATTTTCGAACATTTCACAAACTACTCTCGACAGGAAGTATTTATGGATGACTATTTTTGGTTTTATTAGTCAACCCGTGTCCAACAATCATCAGGCGTCATCATCGATCGTTTGCATTCCATTCGATGTTCGCTTGTAATCAGATATCCGACATGAAGTCATCATTATTATGCTATCCGACTCATCAAACTGTTTTCAAATGATGGGGCTTCTAAGACCATCTCTACTCTTTCATCAAATTTGCTCCAGTACAAAATTTTAATCAGCGTATTCGTGATTTCAGTTGAAAACTAATTTATTTAACTGAAACCCGCCGCATACTGACAAACTTTTTTTAATATGTTCGGGTTCTCATCACTACGTATTATACATTGAAAACAGTTTTCACTGATAGACGGAGTGATTCATAAGGAAACTTTCTATGTATAATTTAATAATATTTTCTGTGGATTGGTTGAAATAAGGCGATGATATCCGTGAGAAGTTGGGTCGGTGGTACCACTCTGCGAGCTTCATCGAAAACGCTGCCTAATCCCTTAGATATATAACAAAACTATCAATTACATGTTGTTCTTCTGTTATAGGACTACAAAAAAGTCAGCAATGGCATAGGTCTATCTTTTGAGGATAACTTATTATACCCATTTTAATGATGAAATAATGGCACATTCAATGTATTAATTGGAAATCTACTCAGACAAATACAGATCTATACAGTGTATTTCTTTAATGTCCTTCCGCCCTTTTATTTTTTGATAAAAAAATTGAAATTTGGGATGATGAAATTAATGGATGAATACTTTATTTTGAAGTGAAACTGACAGATGAAACTTTCAAGATGGCGATTGGGCACCATCTGAGGAAAAAAATTAAATGGAAAGGGGGGATCTTGTGATAAATCATTTTGAAGAGGATTACATAAAAGTAATTTAAGTGTATCAAATACTTAAAGGCAAATGTAAAATACAATGAAACCACGTTTAAAATAAACAAACACTGGAAATCAGTAAACAAATTATTTTAGTATTTAAAAATTAAAATTCGTAACAATAAGTAACTTATAATCAGTCCCAGGAGTTTAACATTCGTACCTTTTTTACCAGTATATGCCCATAATGTAAAATTCTGGTTATCACCACGATGCGGCTCGTTATTCGGTTTCATCAATGAGTTTTTGAGCTCTGTGGGTTTATTGTGGAAGTTCGAAAGAATGGAATCGTCTGGAAACAGGATGAACATGTTGGAAATTAATTAAATGGAATATGTAATTTACCTACATGTACTAATAAAAGTAGAGATCCCAAGATTGACCCTTGGTGCACTGCACTTTCTACGATAGCAATATCAGATGTTTCTTCGTTAATTGAAACCAATTGTATTATTCTATGTTGATTCTAGATAGTCTTTGAATAATTTGAGGAATAATCCTCTTTCATAATGCGTCATGAACAGAAGTTGAATTCTCATGAATAATAACTTACTTTTAGTAACAAAATATGACTTGGCTCTTCAAATTATATCGTTATATCCCATTTCGATCTTTCGAATGAATACAAACTGAGTTCACGTTTTAAAAAATTATTCATTAGATGATTTATTGGGAGTGGTTGAAACAATAACAATCTTCAGTGATTCATTCAATAATGACTATTTTGTTTTGTCAGCTGCAGTCTGTCCGTTGGAAGATGACGAGCATTTGTCACGTATAGAAATGTTATATGTTATCTTCAACTATAGGATATCAATACAAAGGATTTTGCATATATGACCGAAAAACATTCCACATAATCATGACAAAATTAACATCTATTCTTTCCTTGAAGTTTTTTAAATATGAATTATTTAACGAGGTTTGAGATTACATTGAAGACAACATTTCTTTGTAAATTTTAAAACTTCATGTTGATTAACTATTTTGGAACTCTTATCAGGTGATTATGAATTTTATCATAATCTTGTAGCTTTTTTTACAAAAATAGAACACCGCTGAATGTAAATATAGGCAAGTAGTGATCTCTATATCATTTGAGATAATGGTTTTTATGGTATTTTGAAAACGGTTATAGTTCATAGAGGTATTCCAAGATAGGGTTACTTACGAAATAAGTATACAGTGCGCACGTAAACGTTGATATAAATTAATTGAAAATCCTCAGACACTTATAGATATTGCATATTGTTCTTCTTTTGTAGATCCATAAAAAATCCGTGATGGCATATGTCTTTCAAGGATAGCCTAATATATCCAGTAATATACCAAACTATGGTCACATCATGTGGTAATTCGAAAGCTTTTCAGACGGATACAATAATAACCAAATAAATAAGTTGGTTACTTTGGTAATTCATACATATTGAAATTATTTTCTAAATCATATACTTGAAATTGATATCTTAGAAGTTATCGCGCGAGAAAATATATTTAAGCGGTCTGACAAAACATGGGACAAGACCTTATTTTTGTTTTGTTGCCTGTAGGTAGATTTTGGTGCATATTTTTGTTCGAGTTTAATTTTATTCAAATTTATTATTATTAGATACTAGTTGTGGGGCACACGGCTTCTCTCAAGGATTCGATATGAGATTCGGTGGTGACTGGAATGAATAAAACTTCAAATAAAGAGAGGTTGGTGGATCTTGCTTTATATTTGAGTAGCCTCACCAATAAAAAATTATGTCCGTCATCTTCTGAAGATGCTAACTTGCTTAGGTAACGAAACACGCGTCAAGAGAGTGTATTTTTTGTTCTGGTCTAGAAAAAATGTTTTCAATAGAACAGAAAAGTCTTCGAATGGTTTGCAATGCTCTAGAACATTCGAGAATGTTCCGAATGTTTCAGACTCTATATCTTTGAAAATTTGCTCTTCAGAAAAGAACATGAAACTTCTTCCTGAACAAGCTGATATGACACCATGACAGAAATAAATTTTTGTTTGCTAGTCGTGCGAAGCTGGGTTAGTTCACTAGTTTTAAATAAAAACATCACACAAAATCTTTAGACAATGTTGATATTTGTGTAAAAACCATATTTATTAATCTCTTTGTTTCTGGTGGTTGATCTTAATATACGTCTAAGAAAGAAGACAATGAACATCATTGTTCAGTTAGAATATTCTCATTTAGTTTTCGGTTTTACTAGTAGAAAGGTACCACGTCAACAATCTCTAAAATGGTCAATTATCGTCCATTGGAAGAAAAAATTGAAAGAAGAAGAAAGAATGTATAAGTGGGTATGTGGTTTCAAATATTGTAGAGATCGCAAGTTAACTGATTAGGAGGTAATCATATCTCATAGCTTCAGTAACTGATGAAGCTACTGTCTAGCGAAGCGCGCTTTAAATAAAATTTATTTTGAAAATTCTATAATCATCATGGATGATAGTGATATTGATTATCAAAAAACGGTTCAAAGTATTCATGATTATGAGGTATATTTATTTGTCAGAAAGTACCAATAAAAAGTCGTTACTCGTAGTACTGCGAAATCATTCATAATTTACTATTAGCACTTCAAATATTTGTATATAATGCTGCATAAACCCTACATCCGCTATTAGAGTATATCTGTCGCTAGTTCTCATTGAGAGGCAAATATTTATTGATAGAAGCAAATATTAAAGATGCTGTTACACCATGAGATCACCTTTCGAACCGTACTTAAAAATTAATTTCTGGATGATTTCACACTGGACAAATATAATGGTTTGATCATTTATAATAATAATAATATCATAATATAATCAACAACCGTTTTTTTCTTTTGAAGGAATCGGAGTTTTTCATTGAGCTTTTTTAAAACTTTTCCCCTTTCACAATCTGACGAAAACTTAAAAAAAATGTATGGAGAACTTTATAGGCGTAGAACTGACAAACTTCTAGCTGATCAAGTTGTTAAATTTGATGAGCTGTACGTTATCATTGGTCTAACAAGGCACCAAGGCTTTTTACAAATCTTTGGACATGTCCATAGGGATAATAGGGCTTTATGTAAAAACTGTTCCAAGTTAACGTTCCCAGCTAGGTATTCAACTGTCGCTCACATATTGTGCAGATTGGGCACAAAATGTGAGCTTCGCCTTGAATATTTATATACACGGACGTAGTCGCTAGGCTCCGTTAATTTTTAGTCCCAAAAATTATCACCTTGGACTTTGTTGGATTTATGCGTAAACAATATTCCAGCAGGTTCCACAAACTTATTTATTCAATTCTGTGTTGATAAAAACACATGCATTTCTTGTTTTTCCGTTTGGAAAAGTGTAGTAGAGAGTTGAGTATATTCAGCCTTTACATGAGCTTGATAGTATTTGAGATTAAATAGCAGCGCCTCGTTATGGCAAAAATTACTAACGAATGAGTGCGGAACATCTTGCATAATATCACCCTATACACCAAAGGTGAAAATTCAGCCAGGGATGCTGTCGACTACGCGCAGACAATTATTGATTAGTCCTACTCCTGCTCTGACCCGCCATTGCAACGTTATCCAGTTAGTTTATGTGGAAGTTGCTTCTGGAAACTTAGCTGAAATAAGCAAAAATTTCAACCCAATTTATACCTTCACTTCTCTATATTTATATTATTAGTACATGTGAGTAAAATAATTATAAAGCAAAAATACTCACCCGCCAATTTTTCATTTCAATTGGTTGTTAGCAGTTTTCTTTGTTTGGCACTTTTTTGCATGACTAATTTTGCCATTTTTATGTCAAGAATTGATTCAGTATGGGTTAGAAAGGAGTGCTTCAGTAACATGCAATTATTCCATTTCATATTGCTTAAAATGGGGGTCGCATATTCTTCGGACACTTCTTAACGAATTGCGTGATTTAATGAAAATATGTTTCTCATGTTGAAAATCACAAACAATGGGCAGAGGTCTAGAGTCGGTATACATTTTCGATTCGTTATATCAATAAAGACTGTAGTGGGAAATCAGCTGTTGCGGCAATGTCATTTGTCATGCGAAAAGACATAACTTGTACAGTTGAAGACAAAGGAACTAAAATAATGGATAAACCAACAACGATTAGGTTTTGTAGAAGGGTGTAAAATTCATCTGCCTTGAGGAAATCCGTCAAAATTAAATTTTTGGTTTATTGTGTGTGTATTGTGTGTGTATTATTCGTTAAATTTTATCATCAGGAATCAAGTTTTGTCGAAATTGAAAGTGGGGTTTTTTGTTACTTTTTAGTAGTTCTAGCGTAGGTTCAGAATTATTTCATTTTAATGAATACTTTGACCCGTTACTTGATAATTAATAATACTATCCATGATAATAATTATACAATTTCCACAATAACTTTCATTTAAGACGCTTTTCGCTACACGGTAGCTTCATTAGAGAAGCCTGAAAATTGTATAATTATTATCAGAAATATGTCATCTTTAACGAATTGTCACTCTGGTTTTTTGTGTCAAATTTCTCAAAATATGCGAAGCTTTTGAAAATTTAAAATTCTATAGATCAAAGTTTATGAAACCTAAAATGTCAAATTAATCGTTACATAACTTTTTTTATTTAAATATGATCACATCAGAAGTTGAATTGAAATTGTAGAAAAATTAGCGATCTCGTCTAAAAAGTTTTTCTTGAATTTCATAATGAATGAACCAATTAATGAAAACAAAATCATTACTGATGAATTATAACAAAAACATATTGTTCACATTTAAGTGCCACCCTTATCCACAATCTGTATTACTTTAAAAAGTTCCTTGTTCGTTCTCTACATCTATCGAGAGTGCATCTCTTCTTCATCACCATCAGTGATTACCTCTTTTTTTTTCACCCCATATCGAAAACTGAAGGTCATTTCTTTGACATCAACGCTTGCTTGAAAAAGCTATATGTTTATAAGGTGGTCTGGAGAGAAGATGTTTGAGCCCGATCTTGCTTTTTATATGTAGATAGATTGGAAAAAATCGTTGGTAGCATCAGCATATCATGGACTTGAAAAGTGGGTGATTTTTTTCATAGTTCCTCACCATGTTAATTTTTTTTTAAATGAAATACGAGGATCACAGAATGAAGTTTAAACATAACAGTCGAACATGTTCCATACTAGATTTCTTTAATGTTCTACAGTTTCGGCTTCTAATATGTATAAATTCGTTTTAATTGAATGGGTAGGGTGAAAATAATACTTCACAATTTACACAACACTGATCGAGTTATAACTTGCTCAGAAGATAACATAGTGTGTTGAAACAGTTGTTGGCATTGTGTAAATTGTGAAGTATTGTTTTCACCCTACCCATTCAATTACATTGCTCAAGTCTAAATTCCACTTCTTATTCCATTCATTTAAAGTCAATGAACTTTGCAATGACAAAATCATTATAAATTACTCCTTTTTGGCAAAACATTTTCTTTGTGTTTTCTGCTATAAATGAAGCATGCTAAAGAAGCCAATTGCTAATTTTATCGAAATCAATTTTGTCTTCATTGGTGTATGCTAAGAGGACTCCAGACCTAAAGGAGCTAGGTGCTATTGACTTTAGATTCAGATAAGTATCAACCAATATTGTTGATACTTTAATATTGTTTTGACTGCTGTGAGCTATACAGTTACATTTGGTATAATGCTCTTTAAAATGATAAGATTGAATTACCCTTCTCTTTTAACTCTTGAACGAAATTAGATATAGTCTGACATCACATGCCGCTGAGAGAACATTATTAGCATTTTTTTCAAATAGGAATTAAAAAACAAAATTTAAAACAATGGTAAATATAGCACAAACAAACCATTCACAAAAAGCTAACAATATCGTAAATCTACAACAAAAATTCTAACTTCAACACCGATATTAACAATTAACAGTCCCTTCTTATATGTTATTACTATATACAACTGTAATAATATCACAAATTATTTTGTAAAATATTCTTCTACACTGTTAAAACATCTAGATTTGAAATATTGTTTCATTTTGATTTTGAACTGACAAAAATTAAGACTTCTTAAGTTTGACGGAATTTTATCATGTATAGATTCAAGTTCAAAGAATTCATTTTGGAAGTTGTGAAACGCAGTTTGGGTATTTTCAATAAGTCGCAAGATCTGGTACAGCAGTATTTACTGTGGTTGATTGCAAAACCGTAACACTAGGCTTATGGTATGAGAAATAAGATACATATGTTTTCGAATGAAAATTAGAAATTTATTTAGAGAAAACTGCATCGATTGTTGTTCCATCTAAGAGTTGTCCATCTTCGGACGCGAAATTGATATTGTAATAACACGCTAAAATTATGGCAACGTATGATAATTTTCTCTTTTCTCCTAATTCTTCAGAGCTTACTCGACCGTAAATGTGTGTTCGTACCTCTCTCTCTCTCCTACCCCTACAGTAATATACGAAACGTAACTCTCTTTCTCTTTCTATCTTCACTATTTCACTAACATATACCTCCCTCTCAACTTCCGTTCGGCTCGCCCAATCATATACTTTTCGTAACACTCTCGTCACGAATTCAGCAGCTTACTCCCCAAGTCAAGCGCGCTTAAAGAAGTTTTACTTCAAAATACTTTCGAATCAACTACTTTGAAGATTGAATTATACAAAAAACACTTTTTCCTGTTCAATTTGTACTTTAAACATTCATTATGGAATTGAATCAGATATCATTCCTACACGATATATATTTAATATTTCATTAAACCTTTATACTGATATTTTATTTTGTTTCCAGAACTTATATCTTTTAGGACAGTACTATAAAGACGGCTTTCAGCTGAAAACTTCAAAATTGAAATTATTTTTCTGAAATTTCACAAGTAATCTCAAAAAATAGTAACATTCAGAGAGTTTTAGAAGTATGTAGAATGTGTTACACTCAAAAACAATCATTGGTCTATGAAAAAACAACTGTTTTTGTAGTTATTCGAAAAATTTTAAATAGGCACTTAGCTTAACAGGTTCAATCCTTCGACATGTGACACATTCAGCATTGAAAATTTGAAGACTTCTCCAGTTAGGCCATTATCATCAAACAGTAGGGGTGTATACACTGCAGTTCGTAATGAAATATTTATTTTACTTGTTCTTTTTTTTGTATCGAAAAACAGACGGGTTATCAATATAAATTTCAAAAAAGGAATAGGATGTTGAATGATGAAACTTGTATGAATAGATTTGGCATTTGGCTTCTGGTTTGTATCAGTTTACGTGATTCCAACTAACATACTTATTTCACATTCCAGAACTCTCACACTTTTTTGGCGCTAGTTTCACCAACCATCAGGGTATACCTAAAATACTAACTATTGCTAAAGTCTAAATTAACTTCATTTATATCCAACAAAGGGAACCCCCACTGTTACTTTTGGTCATGATCATATAGCAATGATTTCTTGAGTATGTACATATAAACTGGAAAGTTCCCTCCAATTTTTAGAGAATAGTCCATAAAAAAATTAACAATGGGTTTTTTAAAATAGGACCTTTGTCACTGTACGTAGTTTCTTTAAAATTCGATTAAACCTGTGACTATGAACCATTTGTAAGCCAATAAATCAATTTATTAAGCAACATACAATAACTACAGAAAGTGTGAAGGATATTCTCAGGATCAAAGGTTTAAATGAGGAAGTCTATGAATACATACGGCTCACACAAATTTGAGTGGTACAGATTGGTTTTCAGTAAAACTGTTTCTACGGCACGGGGACAAGACTTTAGGAAAAGTAAAATTATTTCTCGAAGACTTGGATCAGGCATACGGATGAATGAAATGCTCATACTGCACCTACGGTTAGTTATTGTAAAATGTATACAAGGTAGAAAGAATAGACTACGTAGTCTACACCGAAAAGTTGTGCAAATAAAAACGGTTTCATGTAATAATTGCATCAATCAGCCTACATTAGATAGATGCAAGTACTACATGCAACTGAATATAAAGAAAATTGATTTTTCTTAAAAGAATTCGATAAGCTGTAACAGTATTTTGAATTGTCAATAAAACTAAATTTAACTAATTAACCTAGCAGACGCCAGGTACAGTCAAAATGATATCATCTTATAATCATTCTGTATTAATTTTATATCATATTGAATGAGGTAAATAATGAAAAGAGAACGCACATATTTCCATAATACAATACTCAATACAGTGTGAGTAATAAACCAAGAAAAGAAAAGCAACATAATTTGTAGGTCGAGACGATTTGATGTGATCGTTAGTAAAAACATGTTTAAAATGTGATGTTGCTCCCTTACGAAAGACAACCTGAGGAACAATACATTTTCAAAATTATGAATACCTGATCATCAGTCATTATTAATTTATTAAGTTCTATAATTACGGTTGTGTAAAAATAATGCAGTGTGAAAGTACCAGTTCAACTGAAGAAGCTACTTTGTAGTGAACCCCGTTTTCAGTTAAGTTTGGAGTACGGAAACTGTTTAATTATTAAACAGCATTTTTGAATTTTCTAGAAATATTACACACGTGATAATATTAGTTGTTTTTAAAATAGTGAATTCATATTGGTTTTATAGTTGGTTCTGGTAATTGGAAACGCATTGGTTGGCCATGTGCCACCATGTATATCTAACGTACCAACTACTTTTTATATATGTCCGAAATCGAAACGTAGAATCATTACAGGTGGGTCTTGTGATACCTTGATTCAAATCTGAAGTTAATACTGGATCGTGCCCTGTTGGGTCTGGTCTTCCTGCTCCCAGTTTTTAAAAACATAGTTTCACCTCGAACTGTTTTTGTTATTACTTTGCTATTATCTCTTCTTTCATACTATCACATTATATCAGAACTCACTTAGGAGACAAAGTTTATATATTATCATTCTTAGATAAGGTGGAAGACAGCATCTCATGCTGACCTTGAGCTCATATGACTACAATAGAATTTTATTATTATTATTGTTAAGTTTTTTCTGTGGGTTTGACAATAGACTACAATGTTCAATTAAAAACTTAACTTCAATTTATCTCGTTGTTACACTAACAATACAACACAAAACAAACACTTTAACTGAAACTCTGATCTGCATGTTGGATCTTGTTTAAACGTAACTGAAAACTCATTTGGGTTTGCCAATTATTCAAATCAGTAGTTAGATAAACTTGGTCTCTTAGAATGACACTTTTTACATCCGCATTGTATAATCGCCACTGAAAAAAAACTGTAGTGTGAAGTATTTTTTAAGAAATAAATTTTTGAGAATAACTTTTTAGACTTTAACTCGTCCATTAATATATGAGAAATGGAAAACTTTCGAGAAAAGAAAGAAAATGTGAACAGAAACTCATATCATTAGATTAGTCTTACAGAGTGTACATTTTTTTTTGAAATCACTATCTGTTTCTTTTGTTATCTCTTTTGTTTCGCAAAAAATCATCAAAATTGCAAACAATAAGATATATTTGTGACAAGTTAAAAATAGGTTGAAGAACATTTCCTTACATACGTGACATATACAAAAGATAATGTATTCCTAATTTCTACCATTTCACAATATCGACATTTTCATTACTATCAACACTGAGACATTTTTATTACTATCAACAGTGGCTGAATACAATGACTCGAAACCTCATGTGTCATTGGATAAAAAAACATCGATGATAAGAATTTGAGTATATCTTATTTTTCTGAAATTTCGGCTGGATTCTTATAAATATACTTACGGTAGCAAATTGCAGTTATCTACCCATCCGTTGATAAATAATGAGATATCTGAGATTTCTCAGCTATTCTAAGAAGATATTAAATTGAGATTGTTTTCGAGTATTGTAATCGTATTCTATATATTGTTCTGTTTATATCAAATATAAACATTTTATGACTATTTTTGAAAGATTCATGTACATTTTGCATAATGACGTTGAATTACCAAAATAAAATCCAACTTGGATTATATTCACCAACAAAACATTTAAATATCCAAATAACCGTGCGACGAGGGGGCGTTAGATTACACCTGTCGAGACATATGTTACCAGTGAAGGCTAAAGATTTCCTAAATAATGTCTCATCCTAAAGTGTGTTTATCGTGCCGAAAGGATGTATGCCAATGAGCCCACTCAGTTTCACTAACCTGACCTTCGAGATAGCGAGCGCTCCCTCGTCGTAGAAATCTATGTCACGGTAATGCGGGGCTCTGCCGTGATTTACCTCCTTTCCATCATAGCTATTCGTAGGACCTCTTATGGATCATGAAGAAACCAAAAAATATGAACCTGAGTCTACAGTGAAGATGGACATTGACTGAACCACCCCAACTGTCCTCAGTGTCACATTAGATCAAGAGCAAGAGCTTTACACTTGACCCTGAACATACCTAGCAACCAGGTGGTGCAGTCAGGAAGCTTCTCATGAGAGAATATCACATAAAGTCTGCTTTGCACTATATTCTTAAGCAGACCAGCAATGCTTACTTTTGAACGATGATTCACTCAAACCTGAGACGAAAACTCACTGTATGACTGAAACTGATGTATCACCGCACCGTGTATAGCTGACTTACAGATAGTAAGGTTGCTTCGGTCATCTTGCACCTTAAACATCCAACAACCTCAATATCGAACAATTACCTAGATTTTTTTTAGTATGCAATTTTGTCTGTCGCGAAGACGCGAAGGTGGAACTGCACTTCCGGCCTGCATGGCTACAGGTTACATGAGAGGATCAGATCATCTGGTAAGCAGTTGCAGTAGGGATGATAAATGAATGCGCATACGCCATCAAATTGTGCATCAAGTTTGTACATCCACAAACTAGTCTGGGTTACACGATTCTTTTTTTGGAACTTCTGTACAAGGGCACCGAAAATTATGATCCAGGGCTCATTCGATTCGGAATGATCTCTAGCACCTTTTTGAAAAATTTCAAGAGGGACTCGAAAAAATTGCAAAAGTTATNGAAAACCCCATGTTATGGTTTTGGGTCACTTTCATAAAACCTATCAGCACTCCATTAATATTCCTATAAAATATGTTCATTTTATTTCACATTCTTCAGCTCCGATATTTAGCCAGTTAAATTTTACAGTATGCGAATTACTGGACAGTGCAATTGTGAAAACAACTACTTGGGTGGTATAAAAAAATTGAAACCCTAGAAACTTTTCAATTTACAATCTGTAAACAATTTACTGTATGAAACGGTCTGAAATTCAAGATATTGCCGACGATTCACGTTTGGCAGAGTTCTACTCTTGCCATCTGCACTGAAAGATAAAGTAATCGGTTTCGTTGAGAAGCTGGATTCATTTGGTCGAGTTCGAATTGCCGAGAGTAGCAATAAACCTTCGCCGGTTGCAGAGAAGGCTCGAATAGACCCACACTCTTTGGACGTACATAGTCCCTTACAATCTTAAAGTTAATAAATAGAATACAGGTAAAGTAATAAGGTTGTGTTTATGAAAAACAGTAATTTTAGAGTTATAATGAAAGAGGGTTATCAAAAAATGTGCAAATATCATTATATATGATGATGATTATATATGAAGTATATAGAACAGACATAAGAGTAAAATAATTTTACTATATTTGTGTAGACTGGGGAATATTGTTTTCGTTTTAAGTTCATGAAGTTACAGTTGAAATTAACTATCTCTCAAATGTACATTTCCCGAGTCAAAAATCACTAATGTAACAACGGAGTCTTGGACAAACTCAGAACTCTAGTTCCCCAAAATGGATCCCAGGAAGGATTTATTGAATATTGGTCCTAAACTCATTTCAACAGATGGTATTTACCCAGTATGCTGCAAAAATATCAGCCGAAAGTGCTACCTCAAAAACTGTTTTTAATCAATCAAGCAAGTTTGGCTCTGGAAAACATACCTAAAACATGGGAGACTGGAAGAGGATTTGTCGAATGCCTCAAGACTAATCAGTCTCATGTTGACAGGCATGTAAGGGACGTATCGCTGGGTTATAGATTACCGAAACAAATCTAATATGTGTACAGGATAGTAAGGTCAACAGAATAAGCTTCGTGTCGGGTCACTGGAAAAGCAGAATATGCATACAAAAACAAGGTAGTACTTCTGGGCACTTTCTGACCATACGTACTTGGAATCATTCATCCGGGTGTAGGGAAGAAGAGGAATTGACCAGACAAGATTCAGATGGACACACTGAATGCATTATAATAAGGGGTCCAGAGAAACAGAAGCATAATTTTAGCCCATCCAGATCGACCGTAGTAACATTTACTAGCGGAACCAAAACGGGCGATCTTCAAAACTTCGATGTTGAGAAAAAGAAGAAATATTACGTCTTGGGCTGACCTGGAACTTATATCTAGAAAAAATAAAAATAAATCTGGGAAGATGCATCAAAACCACGAGATGTATTATTGACAGTACAGAATGGGAATCAAAACCATGATAACATATGCATGTATGATCTGGTGAGAGACAAAAATGAGACAAATGAACGCTATTAACAAACTAAGCAGGATGCACATACTTGCTTATTTGGGAATTGCGGAGCAAGAAGAATCACACAAACAGAAGTATTGGAGACACTCTTAAATCTACCTATTGTACATTTTGTTATGTAGGGGAGGGGGGAACAACACTGAGCTAATTTAGGCTGGATATTTCACCAAGCTATGAAACAAACGAAACTAAAATCTAGGGCCATCACAAAACGGAACGAACATCAAACATGTTCACGGATCACTCGAAAACGAAGTATAAAAGTTTCCAATGCATTGGATTAGCAGATGACGTGTTATTGGATGACATTTTCGGTCACCAGATTAGTTGCCAATACTTTTCTTACTCACACAATATACCCGAGCCACTCAGCTGTACTATCGCACTATGAATGCCATCCTTTCTAATCAAACATTGAATGACACAGAGGTTGTCTAAGTAATCAAATTCTGAATCACTGCCAACTGCCATCATAGACAGGTATGATACACAATTGTCGACAGATCAGTTTGTTGACATTCAAAAACAAAGTGGATTCACAACTTTTTTTCAACAATAGGTTCCGTGAAAGCCCCTCTTCTTTATTCCACAGGAATTGCTTTTATGAACAGAATCGTCTTTCAATTTGTAGATCAGTGGAACTTCATATGGATGTAATCTTTCTATTTCAGAAACACAATTCTGAAACCAGATGATTTTTTTCAACTTTAAATGAAATCCTACCTGGTTTGGAAATATATTTGGTGTCCGGTGTCACGGAATTTCTTTTCCACTCTGCTTACTATGGATTGAGATATTTGACGATCAGGATATTTACTATAGAAAATGTTACTTTAATAGGTTATATAAGGTCCAAAATACAGTCCAAAAACAAAGAATTCGTGATCTAATACTAGACCGTGCGTAAACTTCCTGTCATCAAAGGACAAGCCTAAGTAAGAAATGGCGATGACATCTTCCCTTACGAAAACGCCATCTATGAAATCGACAGAAGACATAATCCATGAATGTTGAACATGAACGATGCTTCCCCAAGACAGTCGGATGCAAAATCATGGTGTGACATCGACCGCCAAACGAGATTCGTCCTTTGTCTTTAACGGCCTACACACGTTACGATTTTTCGTACTGCTTGCAGTACGATATGAATCGGTACTGCTGCAGTAACGATAAATTATAACGTGTGTAGGCAAATTGGGTGTTTTGCAGTATGCAGTCGTCGAATCGTTCACAGTACGGAGCTTCCATAAAATATCGTATTAACAGTCGTGTCGATTTGTTCTTGTTTCGTCAATTCGTGATTCGTCACCTGCCCCAAAATTTCTTGTTTCGTCACCTGTACCTTTTTGACCTTTTCGCAGGTAATAATTTATTCCGCATTCGTCAACTGGGACTACTAGGGCCATAAAAGTCCGTAAACCTAAATTCTTTTTAATGCTNATGAAGAAAGAATGAAATTGTTGCAAGCTATTATCGAAATAATGAATGTGCTAAAGCTGCTGCAAGAATTCATAATACGAATCATCCAGACCGCAACGTGAGCCATCAATACGTTGAACAGTTAATGGATAAGTTTCGAACTTCAGGTTCTGTTCACAACAGAAAAAATGAAGTATCCCATCCTGTCAGAAATGACGGAGTTGAAGTTGCAGTTTTAGGACATGTACAAATGGATAATCGACAATCTTATCAGACAAGTAGCTAGAGCGTCTGTTATATCAGCTACTAGTGTTTTTCGGATTTTGAAAGCCTACAAATTCCATTCTTTCAATAAGGCCAGTTCAGGGATTAATCGAAGATGATCCTCATCGTCGACTTCAGTTTTGTGAGGTGTTCAGCAAGAAATTGACCAGTAACCCAAACCTATTATACAATACATGTTTTTTAGATGAAAGTTCTTCCATGTTGAATGGTGAAGTGGATATACATAATTGTCGTTACTGAAGCGATGTGAATTCTCATTTGGTGATGGAAACACATTCACAAACTCCACAAAAATTGAATGCCTGGGTCGGCATTTTTGGTAATCATATTGCTGGACAATTCTTCATTGAAGGTAATCTCAATGGATACACATACTTAAATCTATTACAAGACTGTGTAGATCCTATGATTACACACATTTTAGAAAATGATGACAATTTAGTAGAAAATGAAATAACATTCCAGCAGTATGGTGCACCCCCACATTTTGATGTTCGGGTGAGTTTTTGAACGAACTTTTTCCAATGCGTTGGATCGGCAGAAGGGGTCTAGTGGAGTGGCCAGGTAGATCACCTGATCTCACACCGATGGACTTCTTTCTGTGGGAACACCTGAAGTCTAAAGTGTACTCTACTAAGCCTAAAAATCTAAAAGACCTGAGACAGAGAAATGTTCGGGAATGCCGATTGCTGAATCCGGACATCTTTAATAATGTACGAAACGCTTTCGAGAGTAGACTGTATTATTATATGGAACTAGGTGGAGGTCATTTTGAACAATTTATCCGATGATTTTGTTTCCACTGATATTATTTGTTGTTGATTTCCCCATTAAAATGAGCGACAGCGAATTTTCTGGTTTTTCTTAAATAAAACGTTCAACATTAATTTTCCAATAACGAATGAATAAATTTCGAAAAAAAATACAGAGGTATTAAAGGGACAAAAGACCTTTCAAATGTGTATCACTCGACCCCCATGCTATTGAAAATAGAGGGGTGGTTGCTGACCGCAGAGGGGTGAAGACGATGTTTTTTTGTGAAGAATTTAAGGCATTTTGTCGAACTACTAGGGGCAATTGAAGTCACACAGGAAGATCAACTAATCAGTTTCGACGTGGAAATCCTTTACATCAACGTTCCGGTCGAAGGAGCACTACAAAGCATGCAGAGGAAGCTATCCGGAGAACTGAAAGATCTTCATTGAAGGTAATTTCAATGGAGACACATCTTAAATCTATTACAAGACTGTGTAGATCCTATGATTACACAAATTTTAGAAAATGATGACAATTTAGAACAAATTTACCTAACCTATAGAAGTAATTATGAAATTGCTAGGATGATGTGTACGAAACTGTTATTTCCAACTGAAGGACGAACTCTTTACACAAGATGAGGGACTGCCAGTGGGATCGCCACTTTCACCAATCATAGCCAACATATATTTGGAGTGGTTTGAAACTTTGGCCATTGAAAAAGCCCACAAGAAACTTCGTGTCTAGTTGAGATACGTTGAGGACACCTCTATAATATGAAACCATGGGAATACTGAACTAGACGCCTTCCTGAAACACATCAACAGCGTAAGACCTTCTATCACTTTCACAATGGAGAAGGAAGTCCACAACGTATTGCCATTCTTAGACGTATTGGTGAAGAGGACCGACGACACTAAGTGAGAAAACCCACTCACACGGGACAGTATCTGAATTACGAATCCAACCACCATCAATCGACTAAAAGAGGAATCATCAAGACTCTATTAGACCGTGCTTTCGGGCTCTGTAATACGAAGGAAGGTCTCGAGAAGGAACTAGACATCATCAAAAATGATTTTCAACGGAATGGCTACTCCAAAGCGATGGTGGAACAGACTTTGGCTAAAAGACAGCAGAAGTCTCGCAAGAAAGAGAAGCCGTCACAACCAGTGCTTGCACTTTCCTACATCAGAGGATTATCGGAAAGGATAAGAAGAATTGGATCCAAGTACAACATCAGAACCTGCTTCAGATCCGGGAATAATAGCCGTAGTAGCCTCCAAACCAGGTCACCAAACGCGAACTGCGATTACAAGAATTACATTTATCGGATACCCTGTGAGTGCGGAAAATCCTATATCGATGAAACTAAAAGGCCATTGAATGTTCGCATTGCCGAGCACAAGAAACACACACAGGGAGGGGAAACCAGCAAATCAGGAATAGCAAAGCATGTTTGGACCCATCAACATAACATCGAGTGGTCCCGAACTATCATACACAGAGAGGAGCATTGGTTTAGGAGGAAATTCAAAGAAGCCGCATACATATTGTCCAACAATGTATTCAGCGAAAAATGGCCAACTCCCGCCAAACGGTCATCACCCACCACACCGGTGAAGCGGAAAAAGGAAAGCGGAATAGTCATCTCTCGGAAATATTAGTCCAGTAATCACCCGAAGACGATTGTGGATACTAACAATCGAAACGTCATGAAGTAACTTGGCTTGGAATATCTCAACTTTTTATTTTTAATTTGTGTTCAATTGATCTGTTTTTACTGGTATTTTATTTCGCTATTTCATTTCAAGTTTTTTTTGCTCAATATAATTATTATTTTCAGCTATCAATTTTCAATTGTTCTTTTTCAGTTCTTGCAGGGATTTCGAATCATTTTATATAATATCAGACAATGGAAGTCCGAATTAATGAAATTCATCATGAAACATTGTCAATCACCTTCAAACAAAATACCTAATTATAATTTTGCTCTATTTGCTATAGTTCAGAATATATTGAATAACATTTGGAAAAATTTCATTTTACCTCTAAAAAACCGAATATTTTAAAAATTTGTAAAAAAAAACATTTATGTTCATGTCAACGAGTCTCATGAACAGGATTAGATTAGAATGAATCGAATCAGTCGTTTGAGAAATCCTTCTTTTGAGTTACAAAACATGAAACCACTATTCAGTTTACATTTGGTGGTAGTATTTACATGTAAAAATCACTTGTTTCAAGATTTTTGAGCTCTTCAGCTTCTACGTAGTGACTTCAAAATAAACTCTTATCTCAGGTGCATTTATTTGTTACAGTTTGTACACAAACTGTAACAAAAAATGTTAAGAATATCGCCTTCTTTATATTCGTCTACTGCGAAAAGGGAAAAATCTTTTGAAACGCACTGAGAAATGCGGATGCGCTTCAAATCAAAGAGAAACGGTACGAGTATAACCTAATACTCGGAATCGTGATAAATCTTTACGTCTTGTTCTTTTGATGTTAACGTAACAAGTTATGTTGTCGTTTGAAATATAATTGTGGCACCTATGTCGCGTTGTTCTTGAGATATTTTTGTTCTATTTGAAAATCAGAGTCAGTGGAGTAGCTAATTGTTTCTTGCAGAGATTTTCTAAAAATAAGTAAATCGAATATGAAAACAAGAATCTCCTTGGAACACATTTTATTTGTTGTCGGTATAGCTCAATATGAATAACATAGATTGTTTCATTTGCTTCTACTTTATGAAAATAATAAGAAAAGAATAAAAAAAATCTTTAGAAGCACAGGCCCTTATTATAACTAAGTGTACTATCAATTTTTTCATGTATAATTTAACAAGAATGTATATTTATTACGAGAAAAATTTTCAAAACTAACCGCAAATGAGTTTGTAGCAATATGTAAAAAAACAACCACAAGTCCACATCTCAACCTTTATGGATATCTTTGGAAAACGGATCAACTCAATCCTTGCAAAAACGCAAAAACTTTACGACTATGTGACGGAAGATAAAACAAATTTGCTTCATCACAATGCCAGTTTGTAAAAATCATTCATACAAATAATTAGTTTAATCCCAGTCATAGGAATTCCATTTATTGACGAATAATTTTGGAAAAAACTTTTTTGATTCTCTCATTTTTCATCAATGTATAATAGTGGTACCTACCATTTATTTGAGTGAATTCACAATACACAGACGTACGTGTGTCTTTACCTGTAACTAGTCAATTTTTATTGATAAAGCCCAAAATCAAGGCAATCGTGATCCAACACCAGAGACAGTACAAATCAGTAAAGTGAAATGAGTTATGAAATATACCAGAAGATTAGATTTAAATTCATTTTTGGCCCCTTTGGCCACCGGAGACCGCCATTTCGACCCACCATGGGTGTCATCGGTAGGACATACCACGAATTAGTTACAGTACGAGATTTAAAGAATTCAAAAGAATCGAAAGATTTGAGATTTGGACTGAAAGGACTGACGAGATTAAAAACCAATCCAAGTGATGCAAAGTACTCAGTATGATTCAACAGGATTCAAAATTGAACCACATTGATTCAAGACTTGAAATCCAATGAATATGACTGGATATTGAATCAAATTGATTGAAGGACTCGTAAACTAAACAACATGACTGAATGCATTTGAAAATGCAATCATATGACTCAAATATATATATTATATTCACTTAATTATCCCAAAAATATCGCAAATAACTCGGTCAAATAAATAAAAGTCGGAATAGAAGTACAGATATGAAAATTCCATTTATACTCTCAATCGTTCCATCTGAATGAAATCTACTTAATTTAATTTTAACATTTTTCTGTTAGAACAAATCAGTAACGTGACATGAGTCATGAAATATACCTGGAGATTACATTAAAATTCTTTTTTGGTCCTTTTAGAAGCGCTTATTTAGGGGTATTAAACTATTAGAGAGGAATATGTGGAGAATCAGTTGATTGAAAAACAAACTCAAGAATAAATGAAAATGCTGAATAACTTTATAACATATTTTGGTACTCATGTCAGACGTTTTTGGCAGAGTTTTTGACACCCATCACTGTAATGGGTAAAGAACTCGGCAATGAACACCAGAAAAATAAAAAAAATGGCTGGCGAATAAATACTCAATATAAATTACTGTGTTGACTATTAAAGTTCANGTGTTGAAATAACGGTTTCGTGTTGGGAAAAAACTCCAGTAATATTTATTACTATGCCAAAGGTTAAGGGTTTAACCCCATTATCAAGTATAAAACTTGTGGAAATTAGACAAAAGTGTTTTTATTCATTTCATTTATAAATATATGTTGATTCTCCACATTTTTGGTGCACTATGATCATCTATCTGCATAGTTAAATTCATATTTGAAGCTGCATTTAAGAGGTCGTTAAGAAAAATAACAAATAGGATAGGAACCAGGATATTTTATTGAGGGATACCAAGGAAAGCATCAGAAAGTATTTCACTTGATATTGTTGTCATTTCTGTGAGATACAGAGTGGGGTACTTCCAAACAAAGGAAAAAAATGAATATATGTACTTCCTTCTACAAATGTATCAGACCTTTTTTGTAGAAAATTCCATTTCAGATAGAAAAGGTGTTATTTCAATCCATTGATGATTCGATAGTTTTGGAGATATTGTAGTGTTATCAATACATATTATAAATTTAAATCTCCCACTGTGTATGTCTGTATGAGTAATACACTCAAAAACTGTCGAACGGATTTCCTCACCTATTCCCTTTGAGATATAATAAAACAATTCAATTGTATAGGTCTATAAGAAATGACATGTGTCTATCTTTTAAGGATAGTTTACTATACCCATATTAATGTTTGAAATAATGGTCACGTATTATAATGTGGTAATTGGTAAGCTATTCAGGCGAATGCAATATTACTCCTATATTTTTTCAAAGATCGTTATTTTTTGTTTATTATAGTGGTTGGTGAATCAATCTGAAAAAGATGTGAACCCTTCAACAATAATGGAACATGAGAGAGGTGATGTTTTCTGCATATCATCAAGAACTGGTTCGAATCGTACTTGAGAAATTAAATTTGTATACTTTTTTCATCAGTCATGTGGATGATTCTATCAATATACCAATTTTCTACATCTGCTACTGTACAGTCATTTTAGATTATCAATTCCAATTCCGTTTGTTCGAACGGACCTGATTGTTGCTGGGATTCTGTTGATGTGCTATTTGATTGGCTCTTCTGATACTTCAGTCATTGGTCCTTTAATACGCTCAAGTCAATCCGGCACCCAATTTATGTAAATTTTCCTCCAGCAACCAACATGGTACCTGCTTCAATGTTAAGAATATTTTTTGATAGATGAATTGAAGAATCTCAAGTTGGTTCTAGGAAACAATGGAAGGTAGAATGGGAACCTCTGGTTTATAATGAATCCAAAATAAGCACTGGTCCCAAACACCAGAACTACAACACTCTTCTTTGAAGACAATGCCTCAAGTCTATGTCTTCATTTCATATCTGCCCAATTTTGCATAATTTCTCAGAATCCATGAAATCTTCAATAAAATTATGATACTAAGTGCTTTCGATGAAACTTAAATAGGGCAACTATAATAATAGATCTTTTGCACGATTGTCATCTGATCATGGAGTGGAGGAGTCTGTGTAAAGATTTGAAGGCATCATTGATAGATTTACAGGAGAATTTGATGATTCAGAGATTTAAATCTAAGATTTAAAGATTGATACCTGATGTAAATTCGAACCTAGGACTTGAAGATTCAAAGTGAAAGATTTAAGATTAAATAAAAACATTTAATTATTGAATGATTCAAATTTGGATTTGTAGATTGGCAACAAAGATTTGAGGATTTCAAATGGATTCAAAGATTAAAAATATTTTTTTATACGAGATTCAATAAAGATGTTTCCCCTCGAGTCTCACAAAGATGCGTCTTCGTAAAAGCGGGGTAGTTATCGCCCCTACTAACTCAGGTTCGTCCTTCAAGTACAAAGCATTCAAGCAAAGCATTCCTGGTTCAGCCTAGCACTACTAATGAGGCCTATGGCGGGTCGAAACAGCACTGTATGTTTTTGGAACACGAATGTTTTGTTTATGTGCTTTGGTTTCATCTAGTTGTCTTGTAGTAATAGCTGTAGTTGAATACAGAGGATGAATCTATTTCAACAGTCGGAGCCAAAGTGTGGCTTTGCAACGGACCACCTTGGTGAGCCTCGTTTATCTTTGATATTCGTGGAGTTTACTTCTGTGTCGATCCCATAGCTGACACCTTCGTAAGGGGAGTTGTCATCGCCTCTACTTACTTATGTTTCAGCTTGATAGTATACGTGTTAATGGAATTCATATTCGAGCAATTTTGAATTAGTGCATGCTTTTGAAAATCATCAGGATATTTCTACATGATTGATCATGTCTCATGTAACGAATTAGACTCGATATTAGATTTTTTTTATTAACACGCTTTTATAAGCTTCACCTGTATGTATGTATGTATGTTTGTTTGTTACTCTGAAGCGTGGGATCTGTATTTGAGAGAATTATCGACATTATTGCTTCATCTATTCGCGGGCAGATGGCGCTGTGGTAACCTCCTTGATATAATTCGAACTCACTTAACATGTATTTAATCATTTGAAAAAGGTATTTTTTTTATTAACACGCCCGCCTGCTGCCTTATTTGTGACCCTCCTTTGCGCGCCTGCTGCTTTGAGTTTGGTAGCTGATTCTCAGGCTCCCTCTCCGGATTCGAAAAATATCAATGGTCATTTTTCTAAACAATATACGGCTGATTGATCCCAAAGTTTAGATAAAATAAATATAGTTTGAAAAGACTAAAAAATACGCTTTTATAGCATACGAAACTAAAAAATGAAAAATAAATATAGTTTAAAAAACTAAAAGACACGCTTTCAAAGAACATCGAACTAAAAAGTTAAAAATATTTTTTTAAATAATCTTATAGTTTACTATACCCATATTAATGTTTGAAATAATGGTCACGTATTATAATGTGGTAATTGGTAAGCTATTCAGGCGAATGCAATATTACTCCTTATCAAATGAATATGTTAGTTCTCCCTAGCATGTCATGCAAATTTTGATTGCCATGAATACAATACAGTTTATATTAATATATTTCGATTTATTGAAAAATTAAAACTATGGCGCCAAAAAATAATTTCTTGCGGCCTGAAAAAGTGATGCAGATGCTCAAAGTCGTGTTTTGTGTTGTCGTTGGGTAGATAAGTAGGTACTAACCTATTTCGAAATCAAAATTGATAGTTGTGAACAGATCTTTGTAAGAGTAAATTTTATCTAAGGTAACTATTATTAATTACTAGCTGGGCTACTTGGCTTTGCTCATGGAGTTGTTATGAGATCGTGTGGTAGTTGTAATGAAATGAAAAATTTCAAATTCCAAGAGATCAATGGACCTTAGTGTATATGCTCCTACCAATGGGTAGCCCCACTTATTCAAAAAAGGTTTCGAATGGTCTACAATGTTCCGGAACATTCCACTGCATTCAAGAATGTTGTGAACATTCCAGACTATTGCTACATATTCCACAGCGTTCCAGAATGTTCCAGTAAGTTTTAGAACTTCTGAATGTTCTGAAATACTGTCGAATGTTTCAGATTGTTATAGAAATTTCTAGAGGGCGCCCTTCAAATGATAACGGAAACCTCATTTTTCGATGGGATATGATCAGATATGTTCTAGGATGATCCCAAATATTCCAGACTATTTTCAAACATTGTAGAATGGAATGTTGTGGAGTGTTCTCGAATAAAATTACTTTACAATCGTTTCCTCAATAACTTCTCATACTACAGTATGAAAACGTTTGAGGAAGCTATTGTATAGCGAAACACGTTTTGCGGCTTTGTAAACTGTCCCGTAAAAATCTCACAATGAAATGTTTCAACAATTTATGGATTTTCATGAAGTATCTGCCAATTCCACCACATATGCCTTTGAGGTTGATATCGTAATTCTTTCATATATTATATTGGTAGTGTTTTCTATGGAAATGTTTGAAGTACAGAATTAATAGGAAAAAGCGATTATCGTTTAATTCAATGTTCATATGAAAGTAGTTATTTCGGGAGGTTTTTTCTTACAGATTGTATCTGAAAGTAACTTCTACGCATGATCTGCACATCATTGTGAATCGTTACGTGAATTGTTACTTTCGCACAGGCACCGCTCTTAGAGCGCTTTAAGGATTTTCCTGTATTGCTTGTGTTCTGTCAGTTTTAAATTTAATACAAGGTACTCATAAAAATGCAATTTCTCCAAGAATTAAATGAATTTAACAATAACTGCCTTTAACCATTTTGTGAAATAATTACAAATAATCCCAACAATTCCGTTGTTGGCTTCTCAGACTAATGTTTATTTTTTTCTCAATAGGTCTGTCAATCGACATAACTGTCGTTATTGATCCGACACGAATCCAATGCATATTCAAAATCCTCATAAACATAAACATACATTTTGACTGGTATCTTGATAACTATATCGGACTATTTATCTTAACGAATAATTCAAATGGAGATACTTAGTAAGATTTATTGGAGAATACCGCCAAAACAGCGCTCATCGAAATTATGGAAAACGACCAACGTTACCATAAAGAAAATCCAATATTCTAGCAAGACGAAGCTCATTACCATCATACATTACATCTACGGCAGTTTCCGGAAGAAACTTTTCCTGGTAGATGGATTAGGAGGAAGGGTGCTATCGAAAGGCCCAGGAAATCACCCGATGCAACCTATCCTGAATCTTCAAGTTTTTACAGAACTACATCACCGATGGATGACAACAAATAACACCCGACATTCTTCGCAATTTTTTGTAATAAGATAGCACGTAAATACATGTCAGTAAAATAAATTAAATGTTTGGGAAACCCTCGGCTCAAAATCAACAAAACCAAGCGCCATTTTGAAGCAAATTTAATGTCCTTTCATCCCATTAAAAAGTAAAGGTGAATGTTGCCCCCGCCAAGGTGATGGAATTTATGTGTGAAAAACATACGTGCTTGAAAATCTCACTTTATTTTCACATTAAAGCCATGAACATTACTGGAGTGTTTTTGATGGACCATCCTATAGACTGACAACCTTAACATTGCAGGCTCCTCTTTATAATGTAACAATGAGTGATGTATATGTGCCAACATTGGCCTGGTCATGTTCTATTTCTCTTTCAATTTAGTCCCCTATTGTGATTGATGAGTTTTGATTGTGCCTGGTAACCCATTTCTCTTATTTGAGTCGCGATATGACATTTTGTCGGCCACCGTCCGTGCTGTTCTCTTTTGAATTCATATATAGATTTCATCAATAATCTTTCTCAATGGAAGTTGAAATGTGCTTGATAATATAGAATAATAACGACCCAACCCTATGATTGTTATACTGTCTCATCAGCTTGTCCATGAAGAAGGTTTACTTGAAGGGCGTGATTTTGTAGATATTAGGAATGGCAGTTTCATCTTCTAGAAAATTCTAGAACCGTTCAGAACATTCGAGAGTATTCGAAAAGATTCTACATTTCAATACGTACTGGAATGTTCTAGATTGTTATGAAATATTCGAAAAAAGACTGGAACATTCCAGATCATTGTGGAATGTTCAAGGGAGTTTTATGTTGTGGTAGCCATTTCTCAACCAAGAAGAAGGGTTTCGGTTTTCTTGAAGGGCGTGTGTTTGAAGATGTAGGAGCTGGAAGTTTCACCCTCTAGAAATTTTTAGAGGAGTCCAGTACATTCAAGATCATTTCACAATATTCCAGAATATACCGGAACATTCTAGAATCTTGTGAAAAGTTTGGGAATAGTCTAAAACGTTCGGTTACACCCCGAAACATTACATATCATTGTGACATATTTCAGAACAGTTTTGAATGCAGTGGAATGTTCTGGAACGTTCTGGACTTTTCGAAACGTTTTTTGTATAAGTGGAGGCCACCTATTAGTAGGGGTATATAAAGCAATGTTCTGGCACATTATAGACCATACAAAGTGATTTTTGGTGTGGGTGGGGGCTACTTTCAACTATCACACTACCTCATCTCAATTCTCTATTAAAACCGGGGACTCCAACTACTAATAACCACAATAATGACCTTGAATAAAATTCATTCAAACAAAAATATGTTCACAACTATCAATGTTAATTTTAAAATAGGAAAAATTTCTTTTTAGCGAAGCTGATTACTTTGTTTGATGAGTGCCGCGGCACTCGCGGCAAGGGGTTGCCTCATGGGAGAGTTTTGTTTTCACTGTGGAAAGGACAAGTTACTACGTCTTAGAGAACATAATAGACATACACTATAGTTGAAAGTAGTTGAGAAAGCGTTCTACGAAATATCGTGCTATAACTCATTCGTAGGGAAAGCTCGTCTCGGCTCGAAATCGAGCCGACCAGACCCGCGGAATTTTTTCGAGCCCGAACCCATGCCGGAGGGTCTCGAGCCGAGCCTAGCTTTCGAGTGTTTTTGAAAAATGAAAGGTTCCTGATCCCTTTTCACCCTTTGGAGATAGATTTATACAAAACATAAAACGTGTATCCAAGTATCTTACTGAATGCAATTAGAGGTTTCAGCACCCTTATCAACTCCTCAAGGGTTGATTTTTGCTAAACTACTACATTACATATCGCTACCGAAAGTTTTAAACTGGTTGTCTATTTGGTGGAGAAAAAATAGCATACAGAATAGTCAAAGCAGTATCTAGGAATAATATTCATTTTTAAAAATTATTATTTTTGTGAATTTCACGCATGCTCAAAAAACTGCGTAGATCTCAATGTTACTGTAATCAAATTACGCCAAACTTCTTAAAAGAAACAAATATCCACAAATGACAACTTCATCTCTAAAAACGTTCTTTGTCTCTCCAAGAAAATCGTACATTTTGGAGCTATTCAGTTCACAAGCTTCGGTATCGATATGTTTCCTTTTATGTCATGCTTATGTGATGATTTTGAAGATTGGAGGGTTGGAAGTTTCTTTCTCTAGAAAGTTCCAGAACAGTTCACAAAATTATAAAATATTCGAAAGCAATCCATAACATTCCAAAATATCCCGTGCTGGGAATCGCACTTAAATGATAACACCTGGTTATTCTTAGCTCGCACAAATTTCTTCTTTTGAGGGTTGTCGTTCGTAGGGGCGCTGTAGGTAGTTAACGGAAAACGGATTTAAAACAAATCTCGAAACATTCTGGAATGTTCGGAATTGGTCTAGAATGTTCGGGAAAATCTCGGAACATCCCAGATCATTCCAGAGTTGGTTATATGATATGAGTAGCTCCCTATTCTCCATCCGCGAAGAAGGTTCAGATTTCTACCTGTAGCATGTGCTTTTGAAGCTGTGAGTTTCGCCCTCTAGAAAGATCCAAATCATTTTAGAACATAGATATTCTGGAATGTCGTGGATTGTTCGGGAATAATCTGAAACATTCAACAGCATCCCTTATTACTGTGGAATGATCAAAGAAGTTATATAGGGTCCTACATCTAACGTTTTTTTTTCAACTAGTGCTTATTTCGTGAATGGTAACACTTAGCTCATGTTTGATTTGACAGATAATTAGTTTTATTCTTCCGCTGAACGAATATGGTTGTGTATACGCTTGAACAACGCTGGGAAATATTGCGACATTACTTTGAAAATCATGGTAATGTTGCAGAATGTGTGCGAAAATTGCGTACGGATTTTGAAAGAAGAGAAGCACCGTCAGCTCCGTATGTTCGTTATCTTGTGAAAAAAGTGAAAGAAACTGGCATCCTCATCGATAAACCAAAGCGTGAAAAGCCAAAAACAGTGAGTACACCCGAGAATATTGTAGCTGTGGCAGAAAGTGTGCGTGAAGCGCCATCAACATCAATTCACCGTCGTTTTCAACAATTGAACATTTCGGAGACATCATTGAGACGAATTTTGCATAAAGACGTTGGTATGACGCCATACAAAGTCCAATTGGTTCAGAAGTTGAAGCCAACTGACCATCCAATGCGTTTTCGCTTCGCTAAGTGGGCCTGCGATCGACTTACACAAGATGCCGATTTTGCAAAAAAAATCACCTTTTCAGATGAAGCTCATTTTGACACCGTTGGACTATTATTTGTGGGGTGCCGTCAAAGATAAGTGTTACGCCGACAAGCCAGAGACAATTGACGCTTTAAAGGACAATATTCGTGAAGCTATTGGTGAAATACAGCTGCACACAATCGATAATGTGCTTAAAAATTGGACCGATCGTGTAGCCTACTGCATGGCCAGCCAAGGCAGCCATTTGAATGAAATTATTTTCCATTATTAACCGGAAGGACTGTACTTTCAAATAAAAAAAGGAATTTGAGAAAATATTCAGTAGTTTTTTTTATAGCATTAAAAAAAGTTATTTGGCGGACCCTATATATTGTGGTATATTATTGTGCTGCTCAATATTCGGGAATAGTCTGGAACGTTCAGGAATATCCTGGAATATCCCAGGTCATTGTGGAACGATCAAAGAAGTTATATGTTGTGGTAGCCTTCTACCCCTATCCAATTAGAAGTACTGTTTTGTCTGAAGGGCATCGTTTTGAAGATATATGGGTTGGAAGTTTCACCCTCGAAAATTTTCTAGAACAGTAGTCTCTAATGCAGTGGAATGTTCTGGAACATTGTATGGATGAGGTTATCCATTGGTAGAGGTAAATAAAACAAGATCCGTTGTTTTCTTATAATTTTAAGTTTATATTTTTATTCTCAAGTATACCTACCATACAATCTCATATCAACTCCCGAGCGAAGCGATGTGCCCCAGCTAGTAACTGATAATAATTACCTTAGACAATATTCACCTATACAAAAGCATGATCAAAATATCAATTTCACTTTTGAAATAGGTAAGTAGGTACATCTGGTTAACGGAAAAACATATTTTTTTAAACAGATATACCTAAAGGCAACGACTAAAAATGATTCAATATCTAAAAACGGAATTGAAACCTTTCTTCAACCCGCGTGTCACATCGGTTTATTGGACCACTCGCATTTATTTTCTAGTGCGATAAGTTTAATTTTGCGATAACTTGTGAGATATTAATTTGAACGAAATGCTGTAAATGACAGTTATAATGTGCATGAAATGCTTAACTACCGTAGATCTAGTAACTACTGTAGATCTAGGTATGAAAGAATAACAACATGTAATGTAATGTTTTGTGATATCTCAAAGGGATTAGGTAGCGTTTTTTATGAAAGCTCGCACTGGTATCACCTTCGTCCCGACTTTTCACGTCTAAGATCTTCATATTTTAAACACTTCTTACAGAATTTTTATGAAACATACACATAAACCTTTCTCGTGCATCACTACATCTATTGGTAAAAACCGCATGAAAATCTGTAGTGATACTTCTTGAGTTGATCGCGTTCAGACAGACACATAAGATACAGGATTTTAAATTATACTATATACGAGTATTGAGTGATATGCAACTCTTTTCAGGTGTATAGTTGTCGTATGGGTCCTACTATCAAAAAGTTTGGGCTCTTCAATCTAAAAAATTACTACTTATGCTGTTCTTGATTTCATAAGGATAGTCAGGAATATTTATGTAAATATGTATGTGTGCGACGTATCGCGTATCAGTATTTCGGCGAATCCATATTTCTACAGTCATAGGATAACCTTTGCAATTGGCAAGGGCATTTAACGTTTTTAATTTTTCTAGGAAGAGTATTTAAAAAGTTGATTAAATTTACATGATATGACTTGTAGTTTTGTATTGAATAACATTAAAACCTTGCGTAGGATTTCTTAGGAAAGGTTTTTTGTTGTGTTTTTAGTGTATCAATGTTTTATTATTTGAATAATCAGTTTCAGTGTTTTTACTTTCTGTCAACGATTGCTTGGTTATTTTATTACAGACATCACTACATGTTTGCCACTTGTACCAAAAGCAAAAACAATGTTAAATATTATACTGATCGAAGTATATAGGAATGAAAAAAATGGGAAAAGATTTGTGATAAATCCAAATTTTTATCAAACCAACCTTGAATACTGTGATGTTCATTTTTAATTTTAATTTTTACCACGCAGCTCAAAGTTTCTACCACTCAGACAACCTTACAAAATTAGTTTTCAAAATAACTACAAACACATCAATGATGATAGTATCAAGCTGCTCTATCCTCTATTCAAGAAATTGTTTTCAAATTTATGATTCTTAACTAATGAAACTGTTCGCGTTACACATGTTCTTTAAATCTTATAAATAAAGTCTAGTTGGTAGCGTTTAGGCAAGAGATTACAGTTTTAGCTATGTCCTAGCCCTTTTTCTTATGAGCTACAAAGTTTTAAAATCTCAAGGAAAAGTTAATTTTTCAGCATAACTCTAATAACTTCCTAGATGTGTTTATGAAATTTAGCACATGTGCTCTAAGCATCAGCAGCAATTTTTTGACGTAGATTTTTTTAAATTTAACCAGGCTTCCATACAGGAATGTAGATGAGATATTTTTGAAAAAAGTACGCCACTGCTTCTTCAATTAAAAACTATTTTTATAAAGCCCATTCATTCTAGGGCAAATTTGATATCCTTACTTTTTTTGTCCTACATACGATTTTCGCATTTACTTTTTTCTCTATTATCCAGTTATCCAAACATTCCAATATTCCGGCACCCTCTGGTTTTGATCCATGAAAACAAGGCTGTTGAGCATGCAGACTATGCCAAACGGACAAGTCGGTTGTTGCGGAACACGCATTCAGTGAAGAAAACCACAGGATTCTGTTTGAAAACACGGAACTCATTGCCCCCGACCAACGATACCATAGTCGACTGGTTCGGAAGGCAATAGAAATCCACAAACACACGGATAATTTCAACATAAAAGAAGAATGTGTAAACCTCAATCGAATATGGAATCTCATTCTAAGAAGTTCTAGAATAGCAAACACCATGACGGCAGGTAGAAAAAGGTCAACGAATGTTGACAATTTACCAAGTCCAGGTATGGAAATTATCACACCAGACAACCTGAATCAACATAAATACGCTTTACGAAATTTACCTATACCAGGTACAGGTATTAGCACACCAAACTACCTCAGTAGTCAACATAAATACGCGTTACGTAGCCGTAATATCCAGTCATCGGAGATATTAACTCAGGATGTATAAACCTGAGCTAGCCACCCGCGCCAGCAAAACGTCAGGAAGAAATTCCTAAAATCCACGGCTTTCAAACCCGAACAATAGTGGCAGTTTTTTTTGGTCTTTTCTCTTTTTCAGTATTTGTTCCTCTCCTTGATTAGCAGACAGCTCATCAAGAGCTGTCCCCCTTCTGTCCCCCTTCCTGGTGATTATGGTTCTCAGTAGAACCATGTCCTGTATTCTTGATGAAAACCATTAGTGTCCGTTCTTGGCGATTGTCCTTCGTGATTACTATTCTCAGTAGATGCTCCAATATGAGCAGTATTATAGCTCTCAATAACTTCATGTTCAAAATCATCATCTTTGAGCATCGAGTTGAGGAGTCTCCTTCAGAGGATGGCTCATACAGATCAGAACTACCGCTGCTAAACGTTATTTCATCCTCCTCGCTAGTCGGACCCAGCTCTTAACAAACAACCAGAATGAAACAGTAACAAAAACATCAGTCATTTGAAAAGAAACTTATGTATGAACTAATGAATTGTTTCTCCTTTTAGAAATCATAGTAAATATTTATCTGATAATTAGTCTTTCCTTGAATTTCACTAGTTCGGACTTCCATTNAGTTATTGATATTATAATGAAATTTTTTTTTTCTCAACACCTTGTAGTTCAATAGTTGAGAGGTTTGGGATATAGGTTTATTGGAACTTCTTGTCAAAATATTAAAAGGATTCATACTCTTAAGGTTCAATAACTCATGTTGAAACGCTCTCTTCAGCATCCTTTTCTTCCATAAGTGAGAAAATGAGACAAAACAGTTTACATTTGCATTCAATCAGAGAAAGCTCCCACTTGGATAATAGCTTGCACTCAGTACATTGAAGAAAAGTAGGGCGCTAATGGCGGTTTTGAATCTCCCCTCACCATTATTCTCCTCAGTACCACCACACTGGCGGACCTTGCCACTATAATATGCGACTGGTAGTCTCATATTATGGTGTCATCATTGAAAACCAGAAATCAGCACTCAATTCTGCAACACTTAAGAAACAGATTCAAATAGAAACATCATAGTATTTTTGTGAGATTTATTCTCTTTGAGATATTCTACAATCAACTCAGCGTGAATCACGTTTGCCATTTATCGCTTCAATCTCTAGCATCTTATTCGTGGAATTTCATATATAGTATAACGGAAACAGTGCAAGTAGTTTGGTCTTTATTCGCTACAAATTAGTTAAATGTGATCAGAAATTGTGCTCAAGAGCATATATTGTAACTTCGAGAGAGATGATGGCTGAAAATCGACAGACCAACTAGAACTAGAGTTTATGTGTTCCTTTCATCTGAATTACTTTGTTATGGTATGATTGCAAAAGAGGATGTGTATTTTTTAAACACAGTATACCCGTTTCCATTCAGAACAAATTGTCGAAAATTGGGGAAGACATTAAACAGAAATAGATGTATATGAAACAAGACAAAAATCAGTCAAATTATCATATGTAACGAACGATATTCTGACAGAGGGGAAGATCCAAATATATCAGCGGGCTTACTAGGATTTCATATGCGTGAAGATGTGACAGTTGTTCAGGGTGTATGAATACAAGAAAAAATGAAAGTAGATATGACTTCAAGAGAAGAAACCCAGTTGGAATGATATTCCTAGGCACCTCAATCGAAATTGAAGCGATTTTATCGTGAAATAATAACACCGACACTTGAATATCGAGGAAAAAGTAATGAAAAGGGGATTATGTACAGGTTAAAAGTAATATAAACAATACTAGATGATACCAGTGTATATTATTTGACATGAAAAGAAATTGCATTTTCGAAGCCAATGAATAAATATTATGTATATTTACTACAATAATGACGAATTCATGTCAAAAAAGACAAAAAATATTGATGTGTAGAGTAAGCACTGAATTAACGAAAGAGGGGGTAAAGTCATTGAAGATACCCATTACTTATGAGTAAATGAATGTCATACAGGTGTTTGGTGTAATGGTCAGGAAATGCAACCAATTTAAAAATATATATCAGTTTTATGTCAAAAATTGACCAAACGCCAATCGAGAACACCCAATATAAAACGCGAAAATACACTAGTATGACGTGGAATTACGACGTCTGTGATATTAGCTACGGGCTTCGATATAGATCTTGAAGTATGTACTCAATAGATATAAGGTCCAGAGGAATAATATCTGGTCTACATTCAGGGTTAAACTGTTCACCGTTGCCCTTATGTCTGTTTTTTTTTGCCCATGAAATATCACGAGACATTCATAATATCATCACATAGTTCATTTTATTTTATATATTGCTCACCATCAATATAATTGATTTGTTTTAGGTTTTTGATTTGAAGCTATAGCTTTACTATCTCCCAACTTCTTTTACTAAAACCAGAAATTCTCATTGATAATGGAGACGTTTGCGTATTTTCGGAACTTATTGCTTATTTTTCCATCTGATTACTTTTGAAGGATCGTAGGCCGTCGAAAAGAAACTCTGATTTCTCGGCTGTGACATTAATCCTGCTCTTTAATTTTGAACTACCTATTCTAAATTTGTTCCAACTGACGTTTTGGGTTGTATTTATAACCAAAGAATAACTTAAAAAAGTATAACAATTAATCAAAACTTTCTGCAATTTTTCCTTATCTTCAAAATACATTATGTGTAATAAAAAAGTTGAAACACCCTATTTCGATATTTGTCGAAACAGGATGTTTCGACAGGATGTTATCAGAATCAAAATTAGATGAAGTGATTTGACCAAAGCGAAAAACCAAAATAAAAAAATATGTTGAAAGATGAATTGGATAAAAAATCAGTTGTTCCGATCTTTCTGACGCGCAGTTTAGAATGGTCAGTCACTTCACATGTTTCCTACTCTTGCAGCAATTTCATAACTTATTATCATCGCTTGGCATCCCTTTCTATTTCAGTTCCATCATTTAGTCTTTGAAATCGTGTGGTCTGTGTCTGCTCTAGAAAAACTAACTGTTACAGCTCTCGATTGGACAACTTTTTGTGTTTTCTCTATTTGGTCTAGTTGCTTTAGAATTATTATCGGTTCTACCCGTGTTCTGATTGACTAATTTGAACAAAAATATGTTATCGTGACCTAACTATAATAGATACATAGCCTCTCGAACTTTTTTCTTTTTATTGGTGTATTTGCTTCAGTGCTATCACCCAGTGGCGTTCCAGCTTACATTTTTCCTCTTTTGTTTGAAGGTGATTGACAATGTTTCGTGATGAATTTCACTAGTCCGGACTTCCATTGTCTACTATATAAAATGATTTGAAATCCCTGAAACAAGTAAAAAAGAATAATTAAAAAATACTATTCTTTTTTAATTATTCTTTTTTACTTGTTTCAGGGATTTCAAATCATTTTATATAGTAGACAATGGAAGTCCGAACTAGTGAAATTTTTCCTCTTATTTTACGCAACTGACATACTATTCAAAACACTTATTCGATCAGAATAATCGATATTTTGTTTGCTTGAAAAATTGAGATTCTGTGCATTCGAAAATTGTCACCTATTGTGAAATAGGTGCTGTAAGTAATGTAACAGAGCTGTAATAACAGATTCTTGTGGTAGTTTTATGGATATTTCAAGACGAAAAAATAAGTTCAATATGAACAGACAAGAATGAGAAAATGTTAACATTATGATGTTGAAAAAAAAATAAAATGTGTTTGTTGAGAACTAACGAGACCCTATATTTCAACGTGCGATTCCTAGTCGTTGCCTCATCGCCTTTGATATGTCTATGGCAGTTGAAGCCAAAACGTTAGTCATTGAAACCTGTAAACCACGGCCAACAAACCAGAACAGTATTAATATTTTGTTAATAAATATTTGTTATTTTTGCAGATTACTCGAAACTGTGTGTGCAAAAAATTTGAAATAACAAGATAAAAATATTGATACACACTCCAAAGTATAAAATTGTTTCCGCAAATACTAAAAATCTCATTTGGTTTTCAGAACAACCAACGCAGTAGTTCCAGTGACCTAACCTTCAAAGAAGAAGATTCGGCCATCGAAGGAAGTGGATACAATGGGGAGGTGACCCATGACCTCGAATCGAGTGGATCTGGCTTTGGTCCAGATGATGAAGACGACCACGAACCTGATGTTGAGAAACCTCGAACAACTTGTAAGTTATTTATATTCATATAACTTTATATAACTCGCTTGCTGGTATTTTTTTCCAAAAAATTAAGTATTAACAGCAAAGCAATTTGTATTTGTTAGTGATTAATATCAAATTAGTCGTAGTGGACTTATTTAAGCAAGTACTGAAGACGTCAACTTGATTGGTGAAAGGCAAGTCGAGAAAAGTGTTGAAGTTCTCATGTTTGGGAGCAGTGCTTGTTTTAGATTTTCCTAAATGGCAACCATAAAGAGCAGGAATTAAAAGATGCAATTATGAAAAATTTTAAATGCAAAGATTTTGGAGAAGCTAAATTTTGCTTGTGATTGAAATCCGAGTTGAGTATGGATCAAGAAAGTTGATAGAAATATTATCATTAAATTTATTGTGAACAATTGTGAACCAATGAAAACTTCTATGGACCCTAAACAAAAGTTTACACGTCTAGAAGTTAATCAGGAAGAATTAAACGAATTACGTTTCAATGTGTACTTGGTTCTCTAATGTACTTAGCAGTTTCAAAAGAGACCTGATATCGCATACGTTGTTGGTGTTTTGTGTCAGTTCAACTACTTTTAAAATAAAAAAATTGGAAATGGGCAAAAATGGTCTTAATGCACTTGAATCAAAACTCTTGGTAATGGGATCAAACCTAAAAACCAGTCGTATAAATAAAATTTTCAAGTGGTTTTTAGACAAAAGTGTTTTTATTCATTCCATTTAAGTGATCATGAGTTACCATAAAGTAAACAAGTCATCAATCACACATATTAGGTCTTTATGCACTTGAAAGATACACTCAAATGTACAATGAACATAGGAAGGTAGTGTATTCTGTACAATACTATTAATATTGTCCCTAAATGATGTAAATTTAGCTCCTTGCCAATGAACTCCAGTAAGGCGCTTGATAGGTAGGCCAGCATAGGATCATTCCATGCGGTATCATCGCATGAAATGGCAAGATTAACCCAGGACTATGACCGTCACCAAAAAAATTTTGAAATGGAGATGCAGGTGCTGTGGAATAGCCATATGCAATTGTGGCCCACAGAGGGCGTGAGTTCTCTCAACGAAAGTTTTCGTAAAGAACATCCTAAGCAATATATTATGTTGTATTTGAGTAAGATTTCCAAAATACTCGTGGCTCCTATTTGTAACAAATCGTAATTAAAATTACTTCTTTCAGATATCAACCAAAATCCAGTATTTGAACCAACAGCGCCAAGAAATCGACCGGACGAGTTAGACATTGACAAGGAAATTCCTATAGAACCCAAGAGAGCTCCAGAACCTACTCCAGATACCAGTGTCAGGATGAACCCTAAACCGGATGATCGTCCTACTTCTTTCTTCGCTCAACCTGGTATATTAGCAGGTGAGATTATTTTATTCCCCCGAAAATCTGTAACCTGGAGGTAAAGGATACTATGTCACATTAATTACATTTCATGAAAGAGCCATTATAAGATATGTGTTGCATTTCTAAGTAAAGAGAACTGGACTTGGTGTTCCTTCCACATCTTCTAATCGGCCATGTTTAGATGTCGGGGAAAGTGTGTACATAATATTGTTGTTTTCCTCCGCGATACAGAAATATAATTGCCAAAGTCTTCCATGAGATTTCAAAACTTATTGCTTTTTGAAAATGCATGCTTTAAATTTTCAGTTTCTGAGATATCAATTTTGCAACTTTTTTAAACATTTTCTCTACAACGTTATTAATTAGATATATTAATACATCTTTATGAATACGAATAAGATTCAACAAAAACAAGTATTCATAAAAAAATTACCATCAGTGTCCATAATATGTTGTTAGGTCGTCTAAACCATATACAAGTGAAAGTCCTGAATACCCTATGCTTGACATGCCGCCTTCATGGCCTAGGTGCAGTTTATGGTTTGTTTTTGTCTATCTGTAGAGCTACTGTATCAAGTAGGTATAACCGTAATGAAAGCTATACTCAGACTATCGAAACCCGGTGAACTATTTTTAATTTTCTTAGAGTTTCCATCAACAATTTGGAAACAACATTCATTCTCACATGTTCTATTATTTTCATATTAGTCGCTTATTGGCATCAATATGTGGTATATTATTTAAAAAATGATTATTAATGATGTTAGGGGTCTTTAAATGTTTGTGTAATATCAGCTTGCGGTTTTTTTGATATATTCAGCAATTTCAAATTTCTCCATAGATTTTACCCTTGGTGTTAGAAATTGCTCAAAAATATTTTCTTTTTTTATCTAGTAATGACATGGTTTGTTAGATTCCTTAAACGCTTGTATTCCTCCCAGTTTTCTTGTGTTTTTTTTTGTATGTCTTGCTTTTGCTTTATCTCTCTTTCATTGGATTTTTCACTTCATCTGTCAACCAGGGTGAGTTTTTTTGTAATTCTGATAACTTTTAGAGGGAAGTGTTTATTGTAAAGGTTGATAAGCATTTCGGTCAAAATTTGCACTTTATCATCAATATCATTAATGTAAAAAGTATTTTGTAGATCTGACTCCAGAAAGTCACTTAGAAATTGCTGTTCATCAAAATTTTTACAGTCTCTGATAGTGAGCAGTTTTGGTTCAAATTTGGGTTTTTTACAATTCATTGTACAACCTATGCATTCGTGACAAGAAAAGTCAGATTCATATATAACAGTCGAGTCGATTAAAGTATCATTATTACATAGAATTACATCAATGAGAGATTGAGATGTAGGAGTTATATGTGTTGCCTCACTAACAAGTTTATTTATTTCAATAGAGGAAATTAGCACAAAATTAAATTCTTTGTACAAAATTTTGTACAAATAATTGTTCTATTTCATCTGAAACATTAATTTCTTGATACTGAAGTTTACTGTGCACATACAATACACCAGACCACATACACCACCCCTCAAGCCTGTGTTTCGATCCTTCCTTATGAGCACATAATTGTCCATTGCTAGTCTATTTGAGTCAACACTGTTATTCAGCCATGTCTCAGTTACTGCAAGAATATCAAAATCATGATGATTTTTATAATTGATCAATTTATTGAACTTAGGAATTAAAGATTGAATGTTTAGTGACCCAATGTTAAGAAATCTTCGCGATTTACAGACATCGATATATTCTACAGTTATACCTAGTGAATGATATACATTTTTTATCCATTAGATGTTATTTTTTCCACACCATTTTCAGTTTTGACGAAAATCACCCCTTTAAAAGTCCACACATTTTTGAATTCATATTTATCTGATGCCTCCTTAACCAGGTTCAGTCTCTCTACCGTGAGGTCTTCTTTCATTACAATTCAGCAACTTCTTCTTTCTATAAATGATATTTTTTATGTCCGCTTCATTGATAGCAACCACTATGTGACGAGGGAGACCATTATAATTTTTGCCAACCCTGTAGGCACCAACAATTTTATTGTTAGTATGTACTTTTAGTTTATCAACAAATAGTTTCCTGGCCTGAGACAACGTTTCATTATCGGATTCCTTGATGCCTATCAGTCAAATATGTTTTTTTGCTTGCTGCTCTAGAGTCCACTTTTTGTTTCAGTTTCTTCTGGGTAACTCCTGATAAATCATTTGTTGGTTGATCATTGTTATGCGAGTTCAACAGTATAATCTCAGCCTCCAAAGATGCTATTTTTGCATCGTAGGAATTGAATTTTTCAGCATTTTCTAGTAATTGAGTTGATGATGGCATCAGATTGATGACATTGTCAGATTTCAAAGCCTCGATGAGAGACTTCTCAAATTCAGATTTTTGTCTCGTACTCATTTTCACTCAGTATGATTAAATTAGAGATGTCTCTTCACTCACACTGAATTTTATTTTGTTGGTAAATGATGATAAAGTCTGGCCACTAACTGTAACTCACAGAGCACATTCACACACGTCCGTATTCTGCGACGATCATGACAAAGTGCAGGGCCTGCCGCGAGGCGCCCGAGACCCTAATGCACTTGCTATCACAGCATGTCCAGCATATGCGGTCTCGACCTATGTTCATCGACATAACGCGGCCCTAAGAGTGCTATATTACCATCTACGGCACTCTTACGGCATTGACGAGACACCGGTGTTGCCCTACACTCCGGGGGATATTGAATCCGTTGTGAGGAACGAGAAGTGCCGAATTTATTGGAACTATTCGTTTCCCACCCTCAGGCTCATACAAGCTAATAAGCCTGATGTAGTCCTTCTCGACCACCAGAGCAAGACGATATTTGTCATGGAGTTTTCAGCTCCTGGCGAGACGAATATCAAAAGAGGAGGAAAAACTGATAAAATATCGCAGACTCTATCCAGACCACTCTGTCAAGATGGTTGTTCTGATTATTGGAGTCCTTGATGGTAAAACGCTTATCGGTCAAAAATTCTCAAATAGCTCACTATCCCCTTTCTTATAGATGGGTGTTATCAAAGCAACTTTGAATTGTTCGGGAAAAATTTCATGTTTAAAAGAGTTATTATTTAAATGGCAAATAATAATAGCAACATTATCAATACATAATTTCACCAAACTAACTGGTATTTCGTCATCACCACAAGTATGTTTGTTTTTAATTTTCTGTGCCAAATTCTTTATTTCATCTTCGATTACAGGTTCAAGAAACATTGATTGTGAATTATTTGTGACGTCACAAGTGAATTCAGTTTTATTTATAGTTTCTCAAGTGGCCGTGTTTGTTGGATTCCCTTCAAATACTGGGTTTGTAGCTTTATATTTGCCTACTATATCTTTATGAATACTCCACATACATTTCATTTTATTATCAGATGTGAGTTTTTCTTTGTAGAAATTTCTCTTTTCTTTTTCAACAATTGATTGTACTCACTCTTATGCGAAGGGACCCTCAGAACAGTAGTATGGCGAGTATCCCGACCGTGAATGCTCAAGTTTGTTATATACAAGTCAAGGTTCCTGTGCACAAAAATGACACATTTCATATATTGCGGGTGCAGAGGTGTGGTGGAAGTAAAAATGACTTTTATTTTTGTTCAACGGTAGATTATTTTTTCTGAACCATATATCAGTATTCATTTGAGTTTGATTTGTATTGCGCACCCAATTCCCCTGGATTTTTTCGTATGTTATAATAGTAGTGTCATCGGCAAAAGCAACACAATTGTGACTTGACATGTAGGAAAAGATATCATTTACATAGATTATAAATAGAAGAGGACCCAGAACCAAGCCTTGGGGAACTCCACATGTAACTGGTTCGAAGTAGGACACATTGTTTGAAGAATCCAGTGTCACATATTGGTATCTCTTTGATAGATATGATGAAAAAATAGAAGAGGGTCCTCTTATACCATAGACTTATAATTTTTTATAGTAGAATGGAATGAGAGACCTAATCCAAAGCTTTTGTTAAATCACATAAAGCAGTAATGATGTGTGGTCCTTTTACAATGCAAATTATTATATTTTCTATTCCTTTTTTACCGCACTGGGATGACTTCCTTAATTCGAATTGATTTGAGTTGAATAGCTTGTACTTATGAAAATACTCATAAAGCCTAATATGATTTCAAATAGTTTGCCGAAAATTTGGACGATCTATATTGTTTGGTAATTTTTTATTTCATCATTGTTGATCGAGTTCGTAAGCATCGATCGAATTTTAGTTTTTCAGATCAGATATTGCACTGGCAACCTCACTGTTTGAAATGGGTTCCATGAAAGGTGATGCTGATGTATTTGGCGTGTCCACTACTGATGTAGGAATATAACGGAAATTTGACGGAGACAGATCCTCAGATATTCTTAAACCTAAATTAAAATATGTAATGAACTCATTCGCAGTGAACNGAGGTATGGGTCGTTTGGCCCATACCTCTCGCCTCCATGCCTTCAATGGTTCTCTCTTTATTGTCCCCTTTATAGGTGATAAACAATTATTCCACTTGAGATGTTCGTCGCAACCCAAAGATAAAGTGATGTAACTAATTGTAAAGTGTAGGTAATACTAACAGGTAGTAGTTAGGCCACTAGCATATGAAAACACTAACATAGTAGTAAAATTTAGTCATAATTATCTCCTGAGGACGCTAACTTGGTTAACGAAACGCGCCTCCACAGACCATAACTTTTGTTCTGGTATTGGGAAAGTGTTTTCAATAGATTCATTTTACGCCAGAGGTTCCAGTACGAACTATCAAACTCTTCTTATAAAGCAAAAATTTGAATTCTCTTTGGTACACAATAAAGAATGTAATTTTCACATCCTCTGCTTATACAAATCTCCAAATTCCAACGTCAATATTTTTCAAAGAAATCTGGAGACTATTTTCACAAATTTATCTGTAAATTATAAAATAATAGTAGCAGGTGACCTTAATATAACCTTTACAGAGGAGGATACAACCACTCAATCTTTGAAAGTCTTATTGAGCTCTTTCAATTTGACAATATATGTAACAATTGAGTCGAATATCAAAATCCTCTGCTACTACCATAGATTATGTTTGTCTTAATTTTAATGGAGTACTCAGTCTCTCGTTATCCCTGTGGCACTCTCGAATCATGAAGCTGCTGTCACACATTTTTCACTAGGATATAAAAAAATAAGGAAAGGTGAGAATCCGAGGTATGACAGGCTTTATACAAAGAACAACTTCTTCAAGTTTCAACTTGATACCAATGAAGTTAACTGAATTGGTGTTTTGAACTCTGTTGAACCTCCGAGTGTATTTAATGATATTTTGACTGAGGCCTTTGTACAGTGTTTTCCTATGCAAAAAATTTGAAGTGAATAAAAAAAAGTCTTGGATAACCTCTTCAAGTAATATGAGGGTCTCTGCACATGAATAGGAAATACACAACAAGTGAAGTCTTTCACAGCCATTTCAATGAATACCCAAAAATCTTTAGAAGAATTATTAGATGTGCAAAAGAAAAATATTATAATGCGAGACTTTCCAAGGCGTCCAATAAACCTAAAGAGAACTGGGCTATTTTCAATGATCTGAGAGAAAACAAACAAGCTTCCACTGCAAATTGACATCAATCCAGATAGCCTCAATGTGTATTATTGTACAATAGCAAAAAAACTTAAACTCAACATAACCACACAAAAAAAATCATTTAAGATACCTGAGTAACGTAAGAATTTCGGAAGAATTCATTTTAGAACATACAAATATTGAAAACTGCTATAGTAATTTCCATTCACAAGGGGGGTGAACTGGATGAGCCATCCAATTTTTGTCCTTTTGGACTAATATCCACTGTGTCAAAGATGATAGAGAAGCTTGTAAAAAAAAGGTTACTGAAACAACAACCCTAAACTGGTTCCGATCTTATCTTTCGGGTAGAATTCAAATGGTAAAGTTACAGAACAAATTTCTAGTCTGTCGAAAATAACCTGTGGAGTCCCCCAAGGATCAGTCCTTGGCCCTATGTGAATGACCTATCTAATATCGAAATACAAGAGAAGTTTACAATGTTTGCAGACAATACATCCTCACTATGTCATGGAAATGATACAAACTCTCTCGAATTTCACTTGCTATTGTTCAACCCGTGTTAGAAATCACACGTTGAAAGGTAAGACCTCGTTAGTCCTTACCTCGCACAAGTTTCGACTTTTGAGGGTTGTCGTTCGTAGGGGTGCGATAGCTGGTTAACGGAAAAAACATTTTGATGCGATAAAAACTAACTTAATTCCGTTGAAATTTGTTTCTGGAAACCTAAGCCTCCAGAATCATGTCACCGAAAATAAGACATGCACCAAATTCTTGGAATTATGGATTAATGATACCCTGAAGTTTGATGAACATTTTACCGCACTGGGATGACTTCCTTAATTCGAATTGATTTGAGTTGAATAGCTTGTACTTATGAAAATACTCATAAAGCCTAATATGATTTCAAATAGTTTGCCGAAAATTTGGACGATCTATATTGTTTGGTAATTTTTTATTTCATCATTGTTGATCGAGTTCGTAAGCATCGATCGAATTTTAGTTTTTCAGATCAGATATTGCACTGGCAACCTCACTGTTTGAAATGGGTTCCATGAAAGGTGATGCTGATGTATTTGGCGTGTCCACTACTGATGTAGGAATATAACGGAAATTTGACGGAGACAGATCCTCAGATATTCTTAAACCTAAATTAAAATATGTAATGAACTCATTCGCAGTGAACTTACACTTTCGTATTTTTTTGTTCTATTACCATTCGTTTAAAAATTAATGGGTCTCCAACTATCTATATCAATCAAATCAAATCAAAATATACTTTATTGTCCGAAGATTTGCATCTTATTGGCAAAGTCCAAGAAATACAATGTTTTCTTTTCAACAACAAACCAAATTAATTGAAAAATTACTTGAAAAATAATTGATGAGTTGAGTGCAAATTATTTCAGAAAATAGTTTGGTTTTGGAAAGGTTTTAGGTATAACATTAAATCACAATAAGTTTTCAGTAAGACAAAACATAGCAATTTGCCATGACTGTCATCAACTTCTAAAGAGTTAGAAGACATCAATAGATGATAGTTGAACATCAATTTTTGATTATTGTCATACAATACAGTTGATTTATCAGCTTTTTTTTTTCAGCTGTTATTGGAGGAGCTGTGGTTGGATTATTATGTGCGATATTGGTTGTAATGTTCATTGTATACAGAATGCGCAAAAAAGATGAAGGATCATATGCCTTGGGCGAACCTAAGCAATCGCCAAACTCGAATTCGTACAGCAGAGCACCCACAAACAAAGAGTTTTACGCCTGAAAATAGTGTTATGAAGGTAATGGACGATTATATTGAGAGTCTGCAATTGCTCATCAGAAAGGCTCAGGCAGACATTAGGGACTGAATCTTCTGCTTATGTAGTGAAGCTTCAACGTCAAATATGGATATTTACAAGACATACTCATTATTAAAAAACGCACATAATGCTGTATTATGTACTTTTTCGAATTTTTTTAATTCAGTTCATTTGGACTATTTATTTCGTCTATTTATTGGAACGTTTAAAAATTTATTTTATAAAGATTGGGTCTTCTATTGCCAAAAACTGCCAACAGTGTGAGTGGATAATCGAGTTATAATTTTATTTTCAAATTGATTCATCATCTTATATTCTTTGGATGTATATATAAATGTAACAAAAGAACTAAATGTTTTAACGTCCATTTTGATTTTGAGT
>NW_019290091.1:0-59639 GCF_000500325.1 Leptinotarsa decemlineata
TGTCTTTTAATCTGCTCCAGTTTTTTTCCTAAAGTATAGTAATTGAAATGATAATTCAAGAATTTTGACAATAGCTGGTCCTAGTTGATTAGAAATTACTGTCACTGCATAGCAACCAGAAGAAATCTTTTAAGTTGTTCAACATGGTCATCAAATTCAATATTTTTGTCTATGGGCACACCTAGGGATTCAGTGCAATCTTTATTTCCTATTACATATTTTCCAAAGTCATCATTTCCTTCCAAAAATCCGATTCAAAGTTGCGGCCCTGATCAGAGTTTAGTTCTTGGGGTACTCCGTATTTGGCAATAACGTTCTACAACAGCGCTTCTGTCAACGTTTTACCCTCTTGGTTGGGTAAGGCTACTACGTACTTCAGGCCATTTGGGGAAATGATTTATCACAATCATAAGGTACTTGATACCGGATGTAGAGTGGTCCCAAAATGTCAACTGCGATTCTCTCGAAAGGAAACCCACTGAGGTATTTCTTCAATCTTCATCTTTGCCTTGTCTTCGGACCCTTTCTCGAAGAGCACAGATTACAGCGCTTACACCACTCTTCCATGTTTCGATGGCAATTGACCCAATAGTACCTCTCACGCACTCTCGCTAGAGTTCTATTTACTCCGAAATGCCCTCTAGTGCGACCATCGTAGAGCTGTTCAAGGATAATCGGATTACACCACTTTGGAAAGATTATCTGAAATTTGTGGGTTCTTCCATCCGGGCTTTTCCGGATGGAAAATGATTCCCCAAATTGTCTGTCCCTATCCCTGGATAAGAGACCCTTACAGGTTGCTACACTCCGGGTCAAAGGAAACCCGAAGCGGCGGGAGGTAGGGGAGCTTATCTCCCTATTAGAGCTATCCATAAATAAGGAGTCTCTGCCCACTACCTTAACATGTCTGGTGGGAAGTTCTTCTTCTGGTAACTGGGTATCCTTGTCCTCCTGGCGTTGGCAAAATTCGCATCCGGATGTCAGGCATGGTCTTCTTGAGAAGCTATCTGCGTTTCCGTGTCTCTTTCCTTTCCGATGTTGAATTGCAAAATCGTAAGTTTGTAACTTTCGATCCACCTTGCTATTTGTCTTTCTGGGGTTTTGGAGTTGAAGAGCCACCGAAGTTCTAACCTCAAAAATTTACGGCCATATAAAAAGGAGTGGTAGTGATCCACCGCTTTAACCATTGCGAGGAGTTCTTTTCTAGTGACGCAGTAATTTCTTTCTGATATTCCTAGGGAACTACTAACTAATGATGATTTCTTCTTCTTCAGATAGATGGCTCTACGTCATTTTGAAAGAGTCGATGAGTTCCTTTGCGGGTTGTTCAGCACGCTGTAGAGGGACTTCTTCCTCAATTCCAGCAATTTTCACGATCAGTTCTCAGGTGCCTGTGACTTGATCTTTCTTGACAGTCACCCTGTTATTATTAGGGTTGATTATTCTTACTGGAATGGTCTGATTGTTACCAATCACGAGAGATCTAGCCACAAAAATTTCTGCTTCAGAGCAGTTCGATGTTTCTATTAACGCTGTGCCCAAGCCGACAGGTCCAGCAATTTCCGCTTGTATGACTTTCTCGGTGTTAGGAGATATTCTTGAATCTTCCAGTATAACCACTTTGACGCTGTCAAAAGGCTGAGAAGGCACGTCGAGTAAAATTTTCCCATTTCCAACCTACAATAGTTTGTTCCTTGTGTGCACCACGAATCCGTAGGGGGATATGATGCCTAGTCCCGGAATGAATTCGTCGACGATGTTGGCCATACCAATACCTTAGTTTTTATTTCGCAATTTCCAAGCCTCAGTTTCACTTCAGCTTCTCTAACTCCAGTAGCTGTTTTCAGAACTGGTACTGCTGATAATTTCTTCAAAGGGCTTCTGTTGGAAATGTCGGCTCTCATTACTAACTTCGTTGCTCCAGTATCGATGGTAAAAAGGTACTGATGATTATTTAGAAATCCGTCGACAACTAAGCTGTTACTGTTGCGTCCTATCGTGGAAATCGAATACCTGGCGGCTTGGAATGCAACAGTCAATCTATTTCTCTTAACGCAGGCTGAATTTGGTTTCTCCAAACGCCGACGCTCCAGTTCGGATGATCTTGAACGCCAGTATCTTCTTTCCTCGGACGCTGGACGTGATCGACAGTTCCGCCTTAAATGTCCTTCTCTGCCGCAGTTATAACATTTAGGCCGCCCTCTTGTCTTCGGCGCAGTTCCATTCATCAAATATTTCTTAAAGAGTTCTTCTAGACCTACCATGAGTCGATCTGTTACTTCGTCTTCCTTTTCATTGATGGCCCTCACTAGAACATTTTATTGTTGTCGCGAAGCATTTTCGGCAGCTTCAAATTTTAGGTCATAAATGATGGCTTCATTCAATTTTTTATTATGTGTCATCCTCAGCGACTCCATCGATGAAACTATGGAGACTAATCCAGTGGGTGAAGTTATCAGGTGCTTCTGGGTAGGCGAGTCTTACCAATCTTTCAACTTCGGTCCCAAACTTCTGCAGACTCTCTGATGGATCTTGAGTTCCCACCTTCAATTGAGCTTGGTAGACTTGTTGTAGGTGCTCACTACCATACCTGATCCCCAAACTTATATGACTGCTTCATAATCCTTCTGCCTACTCACTGGAATATTTTGCAGAATTACGGAGGCTTTTTCTCGTAGTGCCAGTATAAGAGCTGTTGCTTTCTCCCCATTTTCCCACCTATTATTTTCCGCAGCGGTTTCAAGTTGTCTGCGATAAATTGACCATGAAGGTTTACCATCGAAGGTCGAGTTTTAATAAAACTGTTAGAAGGGAGAAATGTTCACACTTTGTATTTTTCCACAGCGATTCTTTTTGGTTCCGGTGGTTCTTTCCGAAGTTCCCGAAAAACTTCTTCAAATTTTTTTTCGACTCATCATCGACTGTTTTTTCCAATACTTCCTGAATAAATTCCTGTATCTTCCCTAAACTCACTTGGGAAGATTTCAAATCTTGTAATAAATGAAGGTACATCTGATTGTCTTTTTCCTGCTTTATCTGTTTTTTTTCTGAATATTCACCGGTTTTTCTTGAATACCTAGTAGTAATTCACGATCTTCATTTCTGCGTAATTTATCTTTCTCCCCTCGTCGTTCATCTGCTTATTCATTTCAGCGTTTTCGTTCTTTCGCCAGGCTCGCTTGCGAAGCCTCGAACATTTTCTCGAGCTTTCCATTCCGTCGTAATCGACAAACTTTCAGTCGATTATTCTCGTGGGTTGACCAGTAATTGACTGCACTGAACAATAATCAAACTCAACGTTATTTCCCTTCAAATACAACACACTTCAACTAAAACTTCAACTATTATTCGAATGTCTATCGCCTTACTAGATCGCTCCGCGTTTCGCACTGTAACTTCCACTTGACTGTCTCGATAGGCGAGTAGATGGCGCCTATATTTGGCAATCGAAGGCGCTGGAACATTCCTTGGAATTCCATCGAAGCAGCGAGCGAACATCGAACATTCCCGCGCTCTTATGTACGTCACAATTGATTCATGGCTACCAATGGCGTTATTTTCTTTAGGACATGATTTACAACAATAATTAATAACCAGAAAAGTCCATTGAGTGGAAAAAATAATCCTATATTATCCAGATCCAAATTAAGTTGGGTTATATATGACAACCTCAACAAAATTCATTTTGGCAGGATCGATGACGAATATTCCTTTTTTGTCACCAGCGCGAAAATTTGTATAGAATCTTATTGAAAAAGTATTCAAACTCGACAGTTTTGGAGTGAAATATTAGAAAAACATCACAAAATTCAAATGATATGCGAGCCACAACAATCTTGAAAGAAACTAGAAAAAGGTCAGATTCCAACAAGTGAGAAACTGAACTTTTGTAGAAAACCAATCATTTCAAATTCCGAAATAGTAAATTCGTCACACTAAATCGACTTACAGCTATAGAGAGAAAGACAAGAACAGTCTGTTGAATATTTAACAAAAATTTTAGAATATTTGGTAAAAGAAATATCTTTTTTTTTTTGTTTCGAAAAAGATATCATCGAAAATACGTGGTCTAAGTGAGAATGTTGATACAAACGAAACGTTTTATCGAATATTTATTATTACATCGTCACTTCGAATACAATAACATTTTTCTTTTCTATTTTTTTATATTCTCCGAAATAACAATTCCATTCGAAGACGAAGACGTAAAACAGCATTTTTTGTTCTCCCCGTATAACTCGAGAAGGGCGAGAGTCCCCGTAAATTTTCTTCGATAACAGTTACCTTTTAAGAATATAGTGATGTTACCACATGATAAAAAAAACTGTCTGTATAGTATACTATTCGTTATAAAAAATATCAATTACAATTGTATTATTTGAGCAGAGTATGATTTACCTCTTATGCGTGACTTTTGAGTGTGCTCATATGTCATGTTATCAACATCTGTGGTAGTCAGGGGCGGTTTCAGATTCGTTACAATGCAGAATATAAAGCTACATTTTTAAGGAAAAAGCCAGGTTCGATGACTTTTGTTTTTCCTTATATTCGGGATGGGACAACGGTCTATTTTTCAGATGAAGTTTTGATGTTGCTATTTTTTTAAGTTCTGGACGTTTTTATCTACTTTTGATTTCCATTGGGATTTCATTACTTTTCACGGTCCAAATTTAATTGATTTCAATTTTGTGTCAATTAAAAGAATAAGAATAGGTTTAGTTAAGTCTTCAGAATTGTTTTTAGTTTGTTTACAATGTAGATTAGAGTATATTTTCGTTCTATTTGTTGATGATATTCACATGTAGTTAACAATATACGTGTGATGATCGTCAAAGTTTCAATTAGTTATTTTCGTTATTTTGAATTGAAATAAAGAAATTAGATTAGTTATTACTTTTGTTCCTTTGCCGAATCTAACCCCTGCTGTGCATAGAAGTGCCTCAATGTTGTGTCCAACTTCAAACATTTTCCAAATTCTATTTTCTCAGATTAATTCAATTTTATTTGAATATCTTGGCAACCCAGTAAATCCAAATCAAATCTCATAGACCTATTACAAAACATTTTAGGCAGTAAAAAGTAGAGTGAACGAAGCCACCCATCTTCCCCTAAAAATTTACTGTTTCGCCTCGTATTCCAAGAATGTTGCTTTGTCTGTTTAAATGTGATATTGAAGTTTGTTATAAAGCAGGAAAATGTCTCTACATTTCGGACACACTTTCAATGAAGACTTTTCTTCAATGAATCTGAACTCAAATCTGATTGTGATTTGGAATCTATCGTATATTCTTTAACAAATTGTTCGCCTATGTCTTCTGAACAAAAACATCAATTTTTGAATTATACAAAATCAGACCGTGACTTGAGTTGATCATTGATTATCATTTCAATGAATGGCCTAATGATAAAGGAACATGTCTACATTTGCTCAGTCAGTTATTGACTTCTTTACTTAGAAAATAAATTTATTTATGTAATGAAATGCTCACTTTAATTCATGAGGGACATTTTGGCATGAAAAAATCAAAATCACGAACTCGCCAAATTTTTATTATGATTTTGTAGCCCTGCCATTTTAGTTTAGTTTTAGAATGCACTCTACCGAGCTGCAGGTAGAAAAAATCCCATCTCAGAGCTGAACAACAGGAAGACAGTCCATCTCGTCCTCCTGGATATTTCGAAGGCCTTCGACCGAGTCTGGCACGAAGGCCTGCTACACAAAATGCTCGATTTCAATCTGCCTCGGAGCCTGGATTGCCCCAGGGAGCTGAGCTGTCTCCACTACTATAGGTTCAGCCTTTACGTGAGCGACCTTCCGAGGTTCGACCACGTGAAGGTTTCCCTTTACACCGATGACACGGCTCCCTTCGCCTCTTCCATGGGTCGGACGTTGGCGGTCGTCAACATGCAACGCGTATTGGACGACCTCGAACGCTGGTACCTTGACTGGAAGATCCGGGTGAATACAGAAAAAACTCAGGCGATAGATTTGGGGAGAGGTAACGTTTCTCCAGACACAAGAGTCGCCATCTCAGGCAGGGAGATCGAATGGCAAACGCGTCTCGTCAACAGACACTCAAGGCTCAATCTTAGAAATAAGATTTTATTATACAACACACGATGTTCAAGCCTTTCATCATGTATGCTTCAGGTGCTTGGGGATAAACAGCCCCGTCAAACCTTTCCATTTTGGATGCTGCTGAATGCTCCGTGGTTCGTACGGAATGAAGCCATCCGCAAAGATTTGAAGCTGTTAACTATACAGTCGAGGAATCAGAGAGTTTTCGAGTCAGCGGAAACTCATGATAAACTATTAGTTAGGGAAGCTGCAGATTACACTATAGACGACCCCACTCGATTCACAAGGCCCCGTTGTCGGTTGAGTGAAGGCCCCACGACGTCTATTAAAACGAACAGCTTGTTCATCAAGTATCCCAGTCAGGAAGGGGTACACAAGGCCAGAGCGACATAAAGGTCATTGACTTTTATGTCGCCACCCAAACACCTTCAGTTATAAACCATTCGTCCTCCTGACGAACCTCAGTTGAAAGGGTAAGGGAATAATTTCCAACCTGATAAAAATGAGATGCTTGAGAAAGCAGTTTCATAAGCTTAAAATGAATCACACGTTAAAAGGTAAGACCTCGTTAATCCTTAGCTCGCACAAGTTTCGACTTCTGAGGGTTGTCGTTCGTAGGGGTGCGACAGCTGGTTAACGGAAAAACAGATTTTAAAACAGATTTTAAATAGAAATGCATCTCTCTAGCACATAAATCACATTCTTTCTCAATTACAAATGACTTTTGTGTAAAACCAAAATTCCAATGTCTGCTAAATTACTTTAACCTTCACTTTGTGGAAATGTTCAACAAAAACTCATTGAAAAACAAAATATTAGTCTGCATTACTTCATATATAAGTTGGAAACATGAAACCTTTGAAAGCCCATGCAAATGAAAGTGTATGTGATATATAATATTTGGGAAACTAGCAAAATTAATTAACCACTAGTTTCCCTAGATTATATGAAGTACTAACAGAAGGGAATATGGTTAGAAGAAACAGAAATAACTGGGAGAAGTTATCAAATGAATATGAAGAAACGAACATTAATTAATATAACATCCAATCAGTTTTTCCGTTAACCGGGTATACACCGTTGTTTCGAGTCCCAATGAATACCCATCGGATAATATAATTAGCTCTTAGAATGATGTGAACGACAATGAGAGGTCGACTTATCTGCATTGAGATTACACAGACTTTCTACATGTGGTTTAGTATGTCTACTTATCATTATAAGGGTGAACCTAAACTACTACTCATATGAATTCACCCTATGTAATCAGGTCAGACAGGGCAGTTAGACCTGTCAGACTTTCTTTATAGTTGTTAGCACTGTTTGGAACCTTTGGTGTAGTAATGAATATTACTGGAGTTTTTTTCCCAACACCAAATCGTTATTTTTAACACCTCGATACGTGTTTCGATCACCAAGTGATCATCTTCAAAGAGGAAGATTAAACTGTTTTAATTTTTAATCTTCCTTTTTAAAAATGATCACTTGGTGATCGAAACACGTGTCGAGGTGTTAAATTCGCAATATAATCCACTCCCTGAAACCTCATAAATCTCCCGGAATAGATTTAATAAAAGCTGAGACATTGCAAAAGATCGCAAGAGAAATAGCTCCACTCTTATGTCACCTGATAAACAAAATAATAATAGAAGGAGTATGTCCGTCACAATTAAAAATTGCTAGTATAAAGCCCATTCATAAAAAGGGANACATTGTAGAGTTTTCCACTAATAGCTTTCTATGAAAGCAAAGAAATCATGTTAATCTCACTTAGTCGAGAAACCGCACATAATAACCTCAAGATAAGTGAATAAAATCAACATTAATCCCTACGGACAAGATTATCTTTTGTAGGGTTTTTGTTTATTTCTTGTAATTTCTTTATTTTTTGTAAATTTCCAATGTAACCATTGCCTTTCATGAAATAAATTGATTGATTGATTGATTTGAAGTTGTTCGTTATTGATGTTACATCAGAATGATATTGAATAAAAACAGTACCTACTTATCATTCACAACTAAATTGAATTGCTCAACCGATTTGGGTACGGTTTTCACTAATGTACAGTGGGAAGCTTTATTTAATATTCAGTGCCTGAATAAATAATCACATCAATATTTATTGAAAAAACTACTTTAAGATTCAGGGGTTATTTCCTATGAAATAAACAAGTGGTAGATTCTCAGTAAAAACTATTTGAAATGTATTGTTGCTTTTTATTTTTCCAAACTTATGTATTCAAAACCCAAAATGCAATTTAAAAAAAATTTAATTCAAGATTTACATTTATTTCCAGCAGCAGAAAGAATTTATCTTCTTAGGGACGCTGCAAACTTGTTTAGTTGGAGTAAATTTGATTTTTCTTGTTTTACCTTTGTTTACAGACTTCGAAAAAAATAAAAAGTTATCATTAGTTTTGACTAAGAATTCATCACTTCCATATTTTGAAAATTTACACATTGCCTGTCCATATAGTAGGTATACTTCTAGATTTTTAAATATATTTGAAAATGTGATTGTCAACATGTGTTTTGTGTTATCAGGATAAGACTAAAAAAATCTTTCTTAGTCAATATAAACTGTACATTTCTGCCAAGTTTTATCAAATTCTGTGATAGTTTGACTTTTGTTAAATACTTACAGTTTGTATAATTTTTTTGTTTTATAATTTGAGTGTAGAATTTTGATTATCTGTGTGTTTGTGAGCGCTAATCTCAAAATTGGCTTAATTAACCAACTTGGGTACAATTCTTACTGATGTATTTATGCTTCACTCAACATTTGGTGTTTGATTTATTTCAATTCATTGATGAATATACAAATAATCACGCCATACAATGTTGAAAAAAAAAAACTATAAAAATAATGTTGTCCATTTGACTGAAACTTTGGTCAACTGTAATGTTTGTTGAATAATTTTCTCATAAATCAAAAAGTTTTTGCTACAAGAAAATCTGGGAGAACCCAAAAATGAATTCCAAGTGAATGACATTGCAGGTATAAGCTAGTCTACAATATTTTTCAGATCTACTCTACAAATATTTTTGGCTAATAAAAATACTAATAAAGACTTCTAACTTTTATATGATCACCACGAGGTATAATAACCAGATAAATCTATTCTGCAAAATATTTTTATAATCAAATTCAAAATGCTGATGCTTGAAAGTAATATGGATTTTTTTTAATTTATGTTATTAATTCCAAACACCTGAGAGAAATATCAAGATGTTAAGATGCACACCTTCTAATTGCTATAATGAATTAACAATACATTTGATTTCTGAATTATTTATTCACTTACATATATCTAAAGAGAAAACCAAAATAAGATATTACTATATTGGGTGATATTACATTTTTTTAAATTACCTTGGATTGCAATTCAGAATATTAATTTACAAATTTTTCTTATAATATTACAGAATCAAGTCCTCTCACTTCCTTTGGATTATTTATTTCAGCTTCAATTTTTATGTCATTAATTCTCAAATATGTTTGAGGTATTCTGTAAAAGTTGATTCTCATATATTGTTTCCTCCTTTTTTTCTTGAAATGCGTTTTAGTATGTGATAAGGTTTTTTCTATAACTGTGGCATTAACTTGAATTAGACCTTTCTGCACAATAGGTCTACCAATTAAGGTAAAATCTTGAGATCCCGCTAATAAAACTTTATCCAAAGTTATTTTATCGCCAATTTCAGGAGGCCAATATCCTTCAACAACAATTACATCTCCATTTGTTATTTTGAATTGTTTGCCAGCTACATGCACTACAGCATAAATTCTTCCTTGTTTGTTATCATTCGTGAGATTTTTCACAGTGTTAATAATGTACTCATTTGATTTTTTTTCATTCAAATCATTAATAATTTCATAAGGTGTTGGCACATTCGAATAAAATTTATTGTGAGAGTCAACTGTCGACACACATGGCATCAATTTGTTTCTAATATATTGAGATTGGTAATTGAACCTGAAAACTTTCGGTAATAAATCTTTAAAGATAAATGCCATTTTTTTTAGGTTAATTTTCAATGTGATTTTGTGATGTGATAAATGAAACTTCAAGTTTATCGTCGAGATACGACATCTATCGGACATATTGAAACTAAACCAGATGGTAAAACAAAAAGTTCTGTTAGCTGTTTACATATATTGTTACGGTTTATTGTCCTTCCCGGTTTAATTGTCCTATGGATACCACCACAATTAATAACTCAAAACACATAAATATCCCAAAACAATAAACAAAACTTATCTTCTTAAACACTTTCTCTCTCTTTCTCTTAGGTGTTTTCTGGCGCTCATGTATTCAAATCGTATTCGTCTGTGATTCAAATACATTCATCCTGGCGTCGGCGTCGATACGATGACGTCACATCAACTATGATTTGAAACGTATTCATCATGATTCAAATCTGGCATTTAAGCGTGTATTCAAAAACGATTCGTAGTGATATCATTAATTATAAGACTCTCCAGAATGGAATGATTCAATTTGTCAGTTGTCACATTCAATAATAAAAACAAACTTTTCAATTTTCTCTAACCTCAATTAGAATCGGATTTGTGCATACAATAATTTCCCAGCTTTATTTTGTACATCCTTACAATGTATTTCATAAAAAGTTTTCAGTACTTTATAAACTATAATGAATAAAATAAAACAGAAACAGATGTAACATAACGTCAAATTTCGTTTCAAAACCAACCTCACGCTAGTTTTGAATCATCATGAATACGTTTCAAATAATAGTTGATGTGACGTCATCGTTTCAACGCCAAAATAAATGTATTTGCGTCACGAATGTTTTGAATACATAAGCGCCAGAAAACGCCTCAAAACTAGTGTGAGGTTGGTTTTGAAACAGAATTTGACATTACATCATGTCAGTTGTCGGCACAGACCATGGTCTGTGGTTGTTGGTTTCTACTTTATTTTGATTGTTGGTGGTTGCTGCTTTATTTTGATCATCGACATAACCTTAACCTTATAGGTTATGTCGGTGGTTATAATTTATAAAGTGTTGAAAACTTGCACAGATCCGATTATAATTGAGTTACAGAAAATTGAAAAGTTTGTTTTTATTATTGAATTTGACACAAATTGAATCATTCCATTCTGACGAATTTTATTATTGATGACGTAACTACTTAGTCTTTGAATACACGCTCGAATACGGTTAAATGCCCGAAAACACCTCTGTTTTGTTGGCCATTGCTTCCAGGCAAACGCATTTGGACAGTTCTCCAAGTATTTTTAACGAAACTTCAAGCTAGTGAAGAGTATGTCCTTCGCTGCTATTCAAAATGGCTTGACAGGTTCCTTTGAGGTATTGCCTGCCAGGCGGTTTGAAGTGCCTCAAACAGCTCTAGGCGATTCTGAAAGTTGCCACGGCCTCTTATCACCCTCTTCTGGTGCATACCCCATGCAAACCATATTGAGTTGAGATGTGGTAATTGTGCAGGCCCTGGTAATACATCTATTTCACTACCTTGCAGGGACTGGTTAAACGATCTCGCAACGTGTGGTCGTGCATCAGGATAAAATTGTCACCAACTGCTCCAGCGTATGGAAGGACAACAGGTCGAAGTGATTGGCGAACATAAATGTGGGCGTTTGAAAAGCTTCTTAATAAACGAGGTCTGTTTTTCCTCCAAAAATTATCCCGACCCATACCACAATCCTTCCTCCTCTGTAAGAATGTACTTCCTGAACATTTGCCAGTCTCGCTTCATTGCCTGGTCTTCTCCAGACTCTAACTCTTCTTGAATCCGGAGATAGTCCAAATCGACATAACTTCATTCCCTGGTGATATACTCCTCAATCCACACTATACCTCTATATAGAGGTTGAACTCTGAGCAGCCATCGAGACCTTAAACCGTCCTCACGCAATTGATTTACCACCGTTCGTGAAGAAAAATTCACATTGTGAGTCTGTTGGAGTTGAATTTAGAGATCTTGTGACGTTACGGTAGGGTTTCTTCTTGCAGATGAATGTAAAAAACGGTCTTGCACTGGGTTGGTTTCGCAATGCTGGCCAGTAAAACTATCGGTTCCGTTTTCGGTTTCACGATACCGTGCGTTTGATCGGGATATAACATTTTCGGTGGTACTTAACTCGTTCGCAACATCCACCTGACGCATTTCTGGTTGAAACATCCCCACATCCCCTAATATTTTATCACACGACAAATGATGCCTTTCTGCCATTATTTAATTTATTATTCGATTGAAATTCGAAACGAAACCTGAACATTATCACTGGTTTTTTAAGGACAAAACACAAGCACTACAGGAAAATTCTTAAGACGCTCTAAGAGCGGTGCCAGTGCGGAAGTAGTTGTATTTGAATCGCTGGGAATTAAATCCATTTGGAAAAACGTGCTCAGGAAGTTCATTACACAAACGCAGTTCTCCAAATGAAAGAGTTCCTAAACAGTGAAATTCGAGGTATGCTGAATTGAACCTCAAAATGATGAGCAGCCACAGTCCGTCACGTATTTCTGATATGTACGGCTCTTGGTGGAATCAAATGTGCCAAGTCACTTGAACACTTCTCGCGAAAGAATCTATAGAAGAGAGATACTTCCTCAACCTTTCTTCAATGTTCCGGACTATGAAGGTTGTAAGTGATGTTCACTTCTCCAATCAGGCGAATGACTGTTTTCTGGAGGGAATCCAGCAGCTTCTGGGTATGCTTAGGGCGGAGCTCCATACATGATAACAATACTCCAAAGAAGGTCTGATCTGAGTATTGTTCTCATGTATGGAGCTCCGTGTTTAAAACACAACATGATTATTATTCTTTTTCAATAAATAAACAAACGAAAAAGGTCATATAACTGCTTATCTGAAAACAAAGACTGACTGAATTATACAAAATAAACAGGAAGCAAATGTTTTCGCTTTCTATTGATCGGTGTTGACGATACTTTGTATTACTGGGCATGGTTTTTGACAGCTCTTCCTCAATAACTCTTTACATTTTTCTTACATACTGGATTTCGATGTTGAGTTCTTCCAAACGAGTTTTCCATTATAGGAATGTAGGTTTTCCATTGTCGGTCTTGTGAATAAAATAGGGTTGTAGTCCGATGACCCTTCGGCAAGAATGTTCATTTCTGAGGTGGCGATGTTCTGCACTATGGCGTGGTCGAGTATATAGGGAACGTGATCCACTCAGGGGTAGTGTATTGGAGCCTTCGGGAAAATGACCACGGTGTCCTCAATGTCCACTAGGAGCATGGCAAGCTCCTGGTCTTTCTGGTTTTCGTTCCTACGCTACGGTTCCATTCGCGAGATTCCGTATTGAAATCGCTAATGACCACTGTTGGGTGGTGGTCGGATTGTGGTTGAATAGTTTCAACTATGAGTACCGTTTGTCGACAGTAACTCCAAATGACCTTGACTTCAACGCCATAATAGAGCTTTTAGTAATGTATCCTCCTTTGTCACGTACAGGGTTTGTATAGACAACCCTGAATATATCTTCTTGCTTGAATACAGCTTGTATAGGTGTGTCCATTCAATAAAAATTTGGGTGATCGATTAGCTTGCTTCGCTTGACAAGCGTTCGATAATGCAAATTTATTGTCTAAGTTACATTTGCTCTGTGTTCGGTATTTACGAGAACAGAGAAAAAAATGTGATCAGTTATCTCTGAGATTATCGTTAGGAGCAGATTTTTCAGTTGTCATATTTAGAAAAACATAGTTGAGTCAGAGGAAACTTGTTGCCTCTTGGTAAAATTTTTGACACTTGTTTATCAGCACATCTTCAGAAAAGAGTTCATGACACATTTTTAGTCAGATAGAATCGAGCGCTCGTTCAATATATTTCGCTCCGTTGACTCTGTGATCATTTGGTATCAAATCAGCATCTACGGTCGACATTGACACAGTATTTTACATTGACATAGACAACACTGAAAATTTGAATATTAGGTTATGTTTTATAATTTTGTTTTTATACACCAATTCTATCAATTTTCAAAGATAATGAAATTATCTAATTATAAATACTACATACTTACGTTTTAGGATTTAGCGCATTAGGTTTGTATATAGCGGTATCATTTTCGAAAAATCTAATCTGTAACCACAAATTTTTAGTGATTTTGAATAACGATGACTAGTGGGAGTATGTTTTCAACTTGGTGATCCTAAAATTTGTATTCTGTCCACAAAATGGATCAGTCGCCTCCTTCTAAGCCACCAAGAGGGGTGAAGGCTGCTAAAGAAACTGTAATTATTATTTTCATTTATAGAGGTGAAATATAAATTATCCCTAATATAATAATTTTATAGAGTGGTCTATTAATGTCAGTAATTCGAACTCTATCAGCTAGCGAAACTAATGAGCAAAGAGACAGAGAGAAAGCAAAATTAGAGAATTATTATAAGATATGTGATCAAAGAGTTGATCAGCTTGTTTCCAAACATGGGAAGGACCTTTCCAAGGTATGAAATCAAATTTGATATTCAGTAACTATATGTAGATATTAAAATTATTCAATTTGAAAGGAGTATATCCTTCCGAAGGACAGAAGAAAGCAATTTTCCACATTTTATGTATAAAGATGGAGAAACAGGAAGCCAAAGTTTTCAATTAAATAAGATACCTATAGCTGGTATTGAATTAAATAAGCCAACAAATAACAAATGTCATTTCATACTGTCGTGACCTGAGCAGATTTAACTTATACATGACATATCCGTTGCAGTGTTATGAATGATTGAGTGCTTCATCTTGTAATGTTATCCAGATTAGTGCTAAAGAGGCAATAAGACGAGTGTCTTATTCTGAAACATCAATGTCTAATTTACAGCCTTCCTGAAGCATTGTAAAGACTTTATTTCTGTAACATTCTTTGGCAAGAGATTGAACATTTTACAACCATTATAGATAATGGAATCCTTTATGACTGATTCCGTTGGTATTGGCAACTTGATGTTGAATTGCCTTGAAATTTGTTCGAATATTTCTTAATTAAACACACTGTTTCCACTATAAAGAGAGAAACCACTGTTAGAATTCCATGAGTGGTAAAGAATAATCTACAAGAGTCTGTACTTTTTGATTTGCACATATATCTTATGGCTCGTTTTTGCAAAATTAAAATATTTTGTAGTAGATAACCACTACATACGCTCCAAAATGGAATTCCATATCTCAGGTGAGATTCCATCAGAGAAAAATAAACAGTCTTAGCTGATGTTAAACCAAGTTCATTTGGGACTACTCTGACATAACCAGACGACACTTTATTATATGTTTTCAAATTTTAGTTTTTTATCAATATGTACTCCTAAAAATTTTAAGCTACTTTTGTTCTCAATAATGTATTTCCCAAAAGTTATATTGTCGAATTCACATCTGAAAGGTACTATGTTAGTTCTTGAAATATTTAAAGACAGGCAATTTGAATTACACCAACTCTTTACTTTCATCATATCGATGGATATGATTTTAGTTAAAAGCAAATATTGTGAATTTTCCTGAGATATTTATACTTGTCAAATCGTTGAGGTAGATGAGAAACAATGTTGGCTCTAGTATTGAACCTTGAGGCATACCATTACGTATTTTCCCAAATTCTGAGCGATGGGTTGTTTCCACCATCTGACTACGACCTAACAAATATGAGCTGAACCAGCTCAGTATCACTCCTCTGAAAGGTTACTGTTTGCTGATGATTTAAAGTTATTTCGCTAATTCAATCCATAGATGATTGTCTAAGACTTCAGTAAGTGTCAGTTCATTATTTGTTTCAATATCTCTCAATCACCTATTACCTACGAAAACTGCATTAACTCCTTCCCAAACATTGAGATCCAGACAATTGTTCTCACACCATTCATACAAATAATTCAAATCATCTTGAAGTCTTAGACAATCATCTACGAATTGAATTAGCGATATAACTTGAAATCATCAGCAAACAGTAATCCTTTAGAGTCGGTTATTTGGTCAATAAGTTCATCGACAAAAATATTGAAAGGCAATGGTCCACAATGACTGCCTTGAGGAACCCCAGATGAAACATCTATTGTTTGAGAAATATAATTGTTAATTTTCACGCGCTGAATTCTCCCTTTCAAAAAGTTTTCAACCCACGATGGCCTAGTACCACTCAATCCAAAAGATTCAAGTTTATTTAGTAATATATTATGGTTGACCCTATCAAATGCCTTTGAAAAATCTGTATATATTGAATGGACCTGACCACGCATGCAATATATCCTTGTGATATAATAACAAATTCGTCACTGTGTACTTACATTTTGAAAAGCCATGTTGTTGATTAGTTAGACTGCTAGAGCAGTACCAAGAAAGTTGTTTTGTTACGAAACAATCAAATATTTTGGAGATGACTGATGGAATACTACAACTTTTATAGTTTTTTACATTACATCTGTCTCCTGGTTTGTGAATGGGTCTGATGAAACTTTTTCCAAAACACAGGAAAGTCACCAGAATCTAGAGATAAATTAAATCTGTTTAAAAAAAAAATCTGTTTAAAATCTGTTATAATGGCGTACTTAAGGGACAAACACATTTCTTAAGTAAAAATGATGGAACACCATCTGGCCCAGAACTGAAATTGTTTTTGAGCTTATTCATTTCGACAATGTTGTCCTCAACTTCATGATATAACCATGTTTCTGATATAGCAAAAAAATATAGATTTTTGAACGTTATCAAATGCTTTGACATTGATTTTTGGAGACCAAGGGACATATGTTTATATGAGTAACAAAAATCGACATTGGAAAGGTATTCTATAAGAATTAAAAAAAAACTATTAGTAGTTCTAAATGAATAATATAAACATTTTTTTGGTTGTTTGACTGCCTCCTCTTCTTCGCGTGTTTGAAATATTACTAGCAATTGATGAAACACTGCTACTAAGATAGAATGAAGTTGAATTGCCTGTAAATGTAGAATTAGAAAGTTCTTTTAATGGAATTTCCTAAATACTTTGCGGCATTCCGTAGATTATGAGAAAATTTGGTTTTATAGTGAGTGTTTGATCCCTCTGTCTTGCAAGTTTATGATATTGAAACAACTTTTTTTTCTTCTGATAAACTTCAGCTGAGCTGACTACTCAGCACTATGAACCCTCAGAAGTCGAAACTTCCTGCTTCATTATATTTAAGAAAGATTTAACAATACCCCAAAGGACTCCGTACTGATCTTATGGAAAAACGGTTTCGGTGAAAATCGCTGAAATTTCAATATGATATAGCCCATGCCATTCTGAACAAAAGTTACCATTGCGCCAACTCTCTGAATGCCGGCGTTTGGATTCTACAGGGGGTCAAAATAACATTTCGTTGTCTTTTTATGTTCTGTGATATAATTCCACCGGAACATGGTTATAGATATATAACGAAAAAAGAACTTATGATATTCCTTTGTTAATTGCGTTAAGCAATATTTAAAGTGAGAATGTATTTGATGCAGACTCGTTTCATCGAATATCGGCTCTGTAGACATCGATAGAGAATCAGTTTGAAAAAACTCAGAAGACATGAGGGGATGGTTTGATGAAGGTGACATTTTTGTTGTGGATCGGGATTATCGAGATGCCATACCCTTACTGAATGACCTTGACATACGATATGCAATACTTGCGATTGTTCCACGAGGACAACAACAGCTTTCCACTGAGGAAGCAAATAAATCTCGATTAGTGACGAAAACTAGATGGATAGTTGAAGCAATAAATGGACATTTGCAGAATATGTTCAAGTTTTTTGCCTAAATGATCGAAATACCACACGTCAACAATCTTAGCGATCTATATCAAATCGCTGGTGCAGTCATCAACAGCTTCCAACCCCCAGTCTCAATGAGAGGTGCCAATGCTCAGCTGGCACAAGAATTACAGGAGGTAAATGTCGTCCAGGCTCGAGTGGAAGTGGACATTCTTCATCTGAGAAATGGTCAATGGGTCCGTATGAATGGAAACCTGATTCCAAACTTTCCACGCCTTACGATAGATTATCTGAGAGATTCGATCGTTGGTATATACCAGGTTCAATTTTCAACTTCGTATATACAGGATAAATTGCAGAGGGAAGAAAATGAAAAGTTTTAGGTCGATATTTTCGAAAAGGAACCTGGATTCATGAGNTAGATGAGTCATTCTTGATCAAAAAGTTCCACAGTGCCTACTTCGCGAATGCCACGGATTAAATTATACAGGGATTTGAAGTATAGTTTTGAAGATGTTAATTAGAACTTTTCAATATCCACAATTCCACCACCAACACAAGCGGATGGTTCAATTGCAACAACAGCCATAGATAAAGCAAATCTACTAGCTGTACAATTCGCGTCCCACTCCACAGTCCAAGTGTTTCCTACCTGAATTTTCGTATTCTAGCTTTCCACATTAGCTCCTCATTGCCAAAACGTCAAGAAATTGAAGTTTTTTTATTTTCTAAATCATTCGTGAATTGTATTGATGGAAATCTGTTATTTGAAAAGGGAAAAAGTCCTCAATATTCGATTTTTTGTTATCGAATATCGTAGAAACATCATCCACATACCTCGGCCATATCCTAGGAAAATACTTTGACTTTTTTTTGGTTTCCATTTCGAATTTGCTCATCAACAGGTTTGCCAGGTAGGGGGACAAGGGGTTACCCATAGCCGTTCCCTCCTGTTGTTTATAAAAGCAACCTTTCATCAAACTTTCGTGCCAAAAAATATCTATTTTTCGTCAGGACAATTTTTTCATTGACAATGTTAAATTTACGTACGCTTTTTTCAACAACAACATCATAACAACAACAATTCAACGATAATTAAATCAAGAAAATGAATAAATAACTCAAAACTAATCAAATATTTAACATTTCTCCCCCCGATAGAAGAATCAACTCAGTCTTTCAGTTCCAGTTTGCAGATCTTAGTTACTGGCCATCGATATTCTGAATACGCTGTCTTGACGTCTACCACTCTAACTCGGCCGTCTGTACCTGGATGCACACCTACGACTTTTCCAAATTTTCAATTAAATCGTGGAGCTAAATCGTCGATCACAACTACTATGCGATGGGTTTGCTATCATTGGTCCACTTATTCATTTTCGTCAGACGTGGAAGATATTCTTTCACCCATCTGTCCCAAAACGTGTCAACCAACATTCGAGATTTTCTCCATTCGCGCCTCAATCCATTAGCATCAGGGTTTATTGGAAGTAATGTAGGCTCGTGCGTGGTATTGGAATATCCCAACAAAAAATGCACGGGAGTAAGGGCTTCTAAATATAACGGATCGCAGGAAACTTTTGTCAGCGGCCTACAATTTACTATGGAATGTGCTTTCGAAAAAAGTGTATGTAATGTTTCCTCCCTTAATGATTGACCAAGAAGAGTCTTTCTTACAACTCTTTTCACACTTCCAATTAACCTTTTCCATATTCCTGCCATGTGTGGGGAAGCCGGAGGTAGGAATGTAAAGTCGATGCCTTTCGAAGACATTGGTTATTTTATTGAAGGTATGTCAATGTTTTGCAAAGCTTCTTTTATTTCTCTGGATGCGCCTCTCAAATTAGTTCCATTGACGCAATAGATTGCTCGAGGACGTTATGGTGGAATCACTATTCAATGTATGCGCTACTTCAAGATGAATTGCCCTCACTGCTAGGCAGGTGTGATTGAACTCTTCATGAAAATGTTGAATCAGCAAGCTGGTGTAGCGATATTTCGGACTCAAGTTCACTGGATGTCTCGTGGATTTTTGCATATAAGTTCCCAAATTAGCCCTTCCACCAAGAATTAAAAAAACCATTTTTCAAAGTCGGAAAGAAACCCGCCAAATTACTTCGTCTATCGATGGGTTTTCCAAATCCCAAATTTTGAATATCTCTGGGTTTTCCAAATCCAAAATTTTGAATATCTCTGGGTAAACAAACTCTTTGAGAATTCTTTATGCAAAATTTATCTGCTTCTTCCAATTCGTCATTTGTGAGTACTTCTGATATTCAAGTTTTCTTCAAGTTATTGATGAATCTTAAACACCAAGTTGTTGCTCGAATGAACCATAACCAATTCGAAAATCTATTCTATTTCAATAATGACGAATTCATCAATTTCGTTATTATTGAAATTATTTTTCTCTAGTAATTCCCTGAGGTATTGTCTATGGAATTGTTAGTTCTTTATTTCCTAACGTCCCAATTCCACAGACCTTACAATACCTCAGTTGAGACAGGACGAATTTTTTGTCTTTACCAGGAACTTGCTTTGTTACTCTTCTTGTTAATGGCCAGTCCAACCGTCTCATCACCAATGAGAACCACCTCTCCAAGAACAACTGGTCGGTATGGTTTCTGGTACTTTAAAAATAAAAACAATAAGTATATTTTAATGGTGGACCTTTCCAAGGNAATGGAAAAAAATTAAATGCTCACAAACAAGAAGTTACTGCCGAGATACTCATAATTATAAAAGGCCTTGGTCAAATAATTTGAAAACTATTTTTAGTCTATTTCTTTCAAGATTTTTCACATGTGTTGGCAGTTTATTAAAGATTTCAGCATAATGTAATATACAGCTTGTCAAATCTAGGAAGAGACTTGAGAATTTCTGCTCTTTCTCTCTCTCGCTCGCACCGTCTTCTAACGAAGGCGCATCAAGTGGTCGGGGCTATGTGGAAATTCAGAAAGCTATTCCTACATTTGATAAGCTGTACTATTTCTAGATTTCTGCCACGTCACGACTTATTCTTATTTCTTCTTTTTTTTTCTTGTGTTGTGTTCCCGGAATCTTTTTCAATGGAATAATTGAAGTGACAACTGAAACTAATCACAATTGAATATCGTAACCATATAGTACTCCAAAATAAAACCAGATATTGTAATAGATTTTTGGTAAATAGTATTAGATATCCGAAAAAATGTTGTTCTTTGGAACTTTGAAACCGCATTTATTACCATTACTAAATTGATGGATGTAGTTACTACGTGATAGGAGATCATCATGAAAAATGAGAAGTAAAATTTTCTTGTTTTTCATGACNACCTTACTGTAGTTTCGTCCTACCTATAAGGACATTTTCTGACGAATACAAAACAATTACTGTATTCGTTTGAAAATGTCCTTATACGGCGAAGCTGCAGTGACGTTATTTACAAATACAAGTGGTAAAAAAAATAGAAAGTTTCATTTCTCGTTTTACATTACCATTACTGTTCATTTTGATACGTGGCTACCAAATTCTTTTGCTCCCTATCAACAATGTTTTTCGGTATGGCTTGGCGGTAATTGCAGTTTTTTAAGTAAAAGTTGAATTACATTTCAAAGTATCTTCGTCACATTGAACTGTCTGGAATTAATTGGGGATAAAATAATAATTTTGAGAAAATTTACACTAATATATTTTTTGTTGTAAGGTTATGAATTTATTTGGATCCATTTCTCAAATCGTCATCTCAAACAGAGAAAGAATAAAAAAAGTTAAGGAACATCTTCAAGATTGTAAAAAAAAGCTGAGGTGCAGAAAAGATGAGCTGAAAAATTTATGGGTAGAAGGTTTGGAATACAAATATATGCTACAACTAGTGGATGAAATGTAAGTTTTCCATCAGTTTGTGATCGTGTACATTCTGTTCATTTATGAAAACTTATTAACCTCACAATTAGTGTACATTTTGGATTGTGTATGAAAATTTTGATGTTACTCGCAAAATCAACTGTTTCAGAACACTCTGAAGTTCAATTGTAAAATGTACTTTCAATAGTTTTGGACCATAAAAGAACTTTTTAATTTTTGTGAAAACTGAAAGAAATTACTTATTCCTGTGGTTGATTATCACTATAATACAAAGCAGCATAACTTGGCACCGTTATTCAAATAATAAATTTCGTTAATCGCCAATCCGTTACTAAAGAACTTAACTTCGTTATCCGTTTAAGAGTTATCTAAGGGACGATTCAATGCAAGTTTACTTTGATGGTTAATCCGTTTAACTCCGATATTTTTTAGCCTGATTACTGCACCTAGTGCCGTCGCTATCGTCATTATTATCGGAAGAGCGATTTTCTACTTTGGCTTAACCCGGTTAGACCCCGGTTAGATCGTCTCTTAAAATAGTAGGTATTGGGACTCTTCTTATGTGTTGTTTAAGATTGTTGAGGCTCTGTGTATGAGCTTTTATTTTTGTTTGTTTAGGTAAGTCTATTTCACACTCAAAAAGTATTTGTTCTCTCGATCTGGATACAAAATTAACATAATCACTCAAATGTGGCCACGGATTTTCGTCCGTAGTAGAACTGGATTCCGATTCCATGAAATGGTTTTGATTTGCACAGTACACTGTTTGTACAGTGATATTACACTTCACGGACGTGAACTATCACGGACAGTACACAAAATCCAAAAAGTACTTAGTATTTGTATATTTAACAAAAAAATAAACAAAGCACTCGTTAGTCTAAACGCCGGCGCTAAGTAATAGAAACGATCAAACGAATCATAACATCAATCAAATTTCTTCGCAGAATTCTTTTCTCACTCACACGCGCCGGCAAGACATACAGTTTCACGTCCGTTTCACTCGCTGCACGCTTGGCGCCGCACACAGCCCGAACAAACTTGTCACAACGTGTTTTTCACGACGGCGCCTCGCTTGAAAAACAGTAGGTACTGGATTACCAATTAACAGACTCGGAGAAATTTAACGGAAGCTAACGGGTCCGTTAACATTTTTTTAAAGTTGAGCTAAAAGTTAATTGGTTAATGGAAATGTTAACTTCGATAATTAACGGATTAACGAGTTAATGCCCAGCTATGCAAATCAGGAATAGGTAAAAATCGAAAGATTATTGGATGAAATGTTATGCACATTATGTTTCACTGAAATTTTGGCGAATACTTGGGTTTTTAAAATAAAATGCAAATATTGTATGTACAGCTACTCAATTGGAAATGTTTTTTTAGATTAAATGACTCCATGAATAATTCGAATGAATACAATATACAAAAGTAAAATGTGCTATTCGGAGAAATTAACCTGAAAACTACTTATCATATCAACCTACAAAAGTAAATAAAATATTGGAAAACTTAACATATTGACTTAAACAAATGAAAAATGATGACGAAAAACAAAATGGGTACTTTAAAAAATTATTTTTATTTATCCTTGATATATTGATTCTCTCAAAAATTTCATAATTTCGAGCAAAATCAGAGAGATGTAAGTTTTTCAAATAAAAACGTTCTTACTGCTGATGATGATAACTGCAAAGATAATAGGTGCTATTTTGTAAAGTGGAGTGTGTCATAGTCAACTATTACCACCCTAAAAACATTCTGTGAAATTCTTTGCTCAAAATATGTAGAAGAATGGCCTTCTAGTTTGTTTCCAGGACACGTCAAGTTGTTGATGAAAAATGTAATACGAGTGTTGGGGTGAAAATAAAATTGCTGGAAAGTTCTCTTGATGTTTTTTGTAAATGGCAATATTATGTCGAATGCCCAGGGTCGTTCAGAAATATTAATTGTGCTTTAGGTTATTGGAATGATCTGAAATTCCCAACGAGATCTTTCAAATTATGTCAGATAGATAGACAGACATTTGTTCTCAATCGATACACAAAAATGCTTATGGTGGTCATTAAAAAAAATTAATCATTCATCAAATTTTGAAAATGGTTACATTTGCCAAAATGTGTTATATAAATGGTGATCATTTATACTTTATACTATATAACACATATCCTGCAAACTACTTTCACTTTGAGCCTGAATTTACCGTATGGTAATATATGAATATCATTTGGTAACAGATTGAAGTAACTGTTTCCTACTACCTCAGTATTGTTGATTTTATAACTAGGCTGAATTATAAATTCTTTCCTCTAATAGTATAAGTGTGGTTTGTGGTATGATTCGAAAAACTCACCTATATTTTTGTGTAAAGATTTTTTCGTATATTTTGCTGGAGTAGAGAGTGTACCGAATCTCAAATTTTGTTCTCTCGTTTGTTTAAACAAATGAATCAAAGAATTTGTATACAATTTTTCGAAACAAATGAAATAAAGTGTAACAAAGTGTGAAATAATTATTAAGTCTACTATGAGTAAAACAAGAATTTACGAGTAGTATAAGCGTTTCCAAATTAGATGCGAATACGTGGTATAAGCTTTTACAAGATGGCCGTGAATACGTTCAATATGACAAACGCCTCGGATGCCTCAGCACATCACCATTGATAAAAATATGGAAAAAGAAATAAATTGTTATGATCAGAGAAGACACTGATGATTTGCGTGAATCCATCGGAAAGTTAAACGCATTTGTGGGAAAAAAAGTCATGACATTTGTATCATGATAATGTACCTGTTCAAACTTCATTGCTTTGCGAATTTTTCGCCAATAAATACTGTAACGAATTAAGGAATTAACTGTCTTAATCAAATTTATTTTTAACAATATTTCACTATCACAACTAATTTATATACATCACTTAGTAACTAACGCTTAATTTATCTTCACAATTAGATTTCTTTCCTTAAACGCACGATTCGCTTTCTAAGTACAGACTACTCCTCGGGACGGAGAGCGACCTTTTTATACCGTCAACGAACGTTCCGGATCTCTCTGCGGATTTCGGGACCCATCCGGACCTTTCGCGTTGTTTCGCGATGCGTCATGCGTTTGCTGACTGGGACATCGGTCAGGGCCGGCTTCAGATTCATTACAATACTTTAACGATGTCCCAGTCTTCATTTTGACTAGACGTGGCTCCTGTCGACAATATTTTGCTCGAAATAAGGTTCTGGCTTCGAAAAATCTGAAAGTATCTGGAAATACAGTGGCCGACGAAGCTTGGAGACACATATGGGAATAGGACATGAATAACCAGTTTGCGATGAGCTTATTGAATCCGATAAAGAAAAGGGTAATGTCAGCATAAACAGGTAATCTTGAGGGGTTTTGAAAATTGTCAGTGCAGTATCGGAAACTGTTACAACAAATATGTATATGGTGCATGACAAACAAACGAAATACTGAAAGGATTGAGAAGAAAAATTATGTTTCAAATGTCTCAAGTAAGGACACGGGAAACGAGATTTTAGGAAGAGAACGTCAGTGAAAATTAAAACGTGAAACTGATAAAGAGCAGCTCAATCGAAAAAGTTCACATCCAGGATACTATGAGCAGATCGACAGCTGAAGGCCGACTGAAGCGAACGTTTTCGCTCCACCGTGGTTCGACCAAGACGCAAGAGATGCGCAGAGACTGAGTTTAGACTGCAAGACATTGACTTGTGAATACAAGGAATAGACAAGAAACCCATAAAAATATATTATAGAAATGACGACACTAAGCCGGAAAATATTGCACAGATATGGTACATTTGGGGTTATTTACAGCAATGATCGACTCAGGCGCTCAAGTCTCGTTACCGAGGGGAGAGCTCGCAAAGGGGTTTAGGATTAATGAAAGAACGAAATTTGATATTTGGTAAATAAACAAAATTTGATATGGTAGGTATTCAAGGAACAAGAATTTCAGATAATGAAGTGGCAAACTGGGTTATTGATTGAGAGGAGGCACAGAAAAATTAATGGTGGAAAAATAGAAAATTTGATAAATGAAGTATAAGAACTGGAAGAAGTTATGATGAACATGCGACACGTGGATTGTGGACAACCTACGATGCTACGTTCCTTTCAAAGATCAAGAATTCTGTTGTTCGGCAGGTTGGCAGCCTCTCGAGTAACAGAGATCAAAGACAGTACAGAGGAAAAAGAAACGGGAGAATGCATAGAAAAAGCAATAGTAGGAGAATGAGAGGCAGAAGAAATATTAGAGTATAGAAAGAAGCTAATGCTACAGCTTAGATGGTCGGTTTAGATAGCCTCCTGAGGAGAGCCTCTGATATGCTTCCTATGCTACTGTGAATAAAATTTAGTAAGCGATTATTCTGGTTCAAATATGGCATTATATTGCTTCATGCCAAACATTACAATGCATTTTTCATTGATTCATATTTAGAATCAGTTGCAATAAAATCAAAATATGGAGCATTAAAATCTCATATTATTGTGATAGGTTTGTTATGTGATTCATCCATGATAACGATACTATTGCAGCTTTTAACGCATTGATGTCAGTTTCCATTTCTGCAAGTCCAAGTGATAATATTTTGCTGTTGATTACCCGACAAAGGTTCGGAAAATTAGAGGAGTGAAAAAGCGTGCTGATCCCAGTGAAATCCGACAAAGGTTTCGAAAATGACAGGACAGAAAAGCGAGCTGAACCCAGTGGAAACTTGACAAAAGTCCCGAAAATATGAAGAGAGAAAGACAAGTAGGACCCTGTGAAAACTTGACGAAGGTCCCGAAAAATAAGAGAGAGAAAGCGAGCAAAACCCAGTGGAAACCCGACGAAAGTTCCGAAAATATAAGAGAGAGAAAGCGTGCAGCACCCAAAAGGTTCCGAAATAGTAGTATACACAAAGACACGTGAACGACTCACTGTTACGGAGATTACGTTAGGATCAGTGCTCAGTACAGCCCTGTACATTACCTTTTGTTATGAGTGTTGGGTGGGACAGCCCCGAACAACGCCTGACAAGTTGACATAAGAGGGTGATACATTCCTTTGTGTTGGAAATATTTTAAGTGAGGCAGTCTTGAACCATCGTAAACACAAGTAAATTCACTCCCTGTCGTCGTTTTTGATGTATCAGGTCGAGATTTCATTTTTTGCTGGCCTGTGGCGGGGCAGGAAGGTGTCGGCTAAGAGCTATTGTGCACCTATGCACGAAGTTTGACAAAAACATATGTGACCATGATCTGACTTCATCATTGCTACGAGGAGAGCTCACAATAAATGTCTCATATGATTGTGAACTGTTTAGGAATTCATAAAAAATAAGACAAGATGGTGAAAAAACGTATATTTTGTAAAGTAAGATTATACAGTTCAGGTCAAAAGGTTTTTCAGAAGATGAGTTTTTGATTTTTTTTAACATTTGTTTTCAAATTTATATTGGCAAATTTCAAAGTATAATAAATTCTTACCCTTGTGAAAAGAAAATAAATAATCCAAAGGAAAATTATCACGACGGTAAAAAATGTTGATTTTTGAAAAAATTGATTTGAGCTGGTTGCCTATGCAATCAGTGACATATAAATTGTGAAAATGATTAAGCAATGCTGTCTCTAGATGAATGATACTTTGTAAAAATTTATCTGGAGGCATATATAAACTTCCAAACTGTTTGGCTTCTGTATTTGTATGCCTTGAAATAACTATATACATTTGTTTTATTCAGTGTGGAACTAGCCGCCGCGCCGTGGCAAAATTTGTACATACTTCACATGAATGTTTTCTTAAACATTTTCTCAAAAGATATCCACAAACATAGCCCAAGCTATTGCCTTCGGGAGTGGCTAGAGTTCTATAATAATTTGTTTCTACTCTCAAAGGTTTATAAGGATTTTTTGGAACTTCTACAAGAATCTTCATTCTATTTATATCAGCATCTGTAATATTATATACAATCTCACTAGTATCTACTATACAGTTAGTTCCTTCTGCCTGTGTCAAACACTGAAGAGTAAATGTGTTTTTGAAAGCTCTGGTAACTTGAATAGAAGTTGGGTTTCTGGCATTTCCATAAGTATTTCTCAGTTGACCAAAATAATTTTCCACACAGTCCTGATTTATATTCCTCGTCAATATATAGGAGTGTCCTTCACTATGTATGTTTTCCCAAAGTTGCAGAAATGCCGAAATTGTTATCTGCCACGCCTCAATGAATCTCATTTGTCCAGTCGTGTTTTTCAATATTACCGTTAATTTGCTGAAAAATATCGTCATTTCTTTCAGAAAATCAATTTGTTTTGATGTTCTGAAAAAAGGTTTATTGAAATCATTGACATCGTCAAATCGATTTGAATTTAAAATATCAAATACTTTATCCATTTTTTCAATGAATGTAGCCGTCCCTATAGCTGCTGATGGTATCTGATTGAGATTGGCATAAGTATTCATCGCTGTAGCTACCAAATGACAGAAAACTTGACTGGCTAATTTAACCTTCATTCTTTGAAAGTTAGTTGGAAACAAATGGGAATCAGTAAGTTATAAAGTTGTTCAAGATGACTTTTGTTCGTTGTATATTCATCAAATTACAAAAAGTCATCAAAAGAATGGTTTCTGCTACGTTTCAGCAGATCAGGAGTATCAACAAATTTGAATATTTTTTTCTCATCAACAAAGAAATATGGCTGCTCTACAGTCACTTCGATATCTTTTCGGGCAAGTTTATAAAAGTTAGAATCTAAATCTGAAATGATACTCTTAATCTAATTTTTGATAATTGCCCAACAGCTTCAATCACAAAACTTTTTATATCCAGTATTGATGTAGATGAATTTGTAAAATAGTATGCAACAGTCTGTTTCCAGTTCGAATGTATGCCTTTTGCCATGACTACCAAGGCATATTCTGCTATAGAAGCCGTTTTCCTGTTCAATAATTCCTCAAAACCAACTATTCTATCCTTTCCTATATTGTAGAATAAGTGTGAGTTGATGCTCATTTCATCGAAACAAATGGTATTAAATATATTCATTCAGAATTTGATGAGAGACAAAAAAGGTAGTTTAGCAAACGTTTATTTCGTTTGGTTTTGTATCGTTTTTCTGAAATAACTTTGTTATATTATTGGGTTGGTTGTTGTGTATTCAATACACGAAGAATTATTATATAGCTATTAATATTTCAATTATTGGATTTACCTGACTAATACATACGGACACATTATAAAATTAATTTAAGACAAGTAGATGAGGCAAATTGTAAAATTAATTGATTTATATATACAGTGTATATATACAGTAGCGTCCCCGCTAAAAATTTTCACACCTTGATCTGCGAACTCGTGAAAAAAATTGAAAATTGCTCAGATCCGTCGATTTTTATTTCAAGGAGGAACACTTTCACCAAATACATCATCATTGTGTTGTCAGCATCCCCAGCACTCTCCTAATTCAGAATTTTCAATGGCACTACTATACTTGTGACACATCATTTTGAAGGGAATTCAATCCTAAATGAGGATCGATCAAGTATTATTGAAGTTTCAATGAAAACTAAGTTTTACCAAGATATTTTCATTTTTCATCGCCTAAAATGTTATCATCGTAAGAAAGGTCGCTATGGGTACTCCACTGTATTGAAAAATAATATGCTTTCAGAAATAATAGTTTAGAAGGTGACACAGACGTTTTCATAAAAAAAAATTGTCACCATGAAACAAGTTGGCATAGATTTTTTTGAAGAAAGGTGACTTATTGTACTTCAATATCTAAGATACCCACTTACCACAACCTTTTAGAATATCCCTGTAGCCACTCACCATATTCTTTTAGAATAATGCTTGGAATGTGTGGAATTATTGTTCACAACCTGCTATATTCGGAAAATTCTATAAATTAATAATGAATTTCCAGAGATGTATTTGAATTTTTTTGCAGTGAAAAAATGAACCAAGTTCCAAACCGTTTGTCATATCACATGGGGCGTAAACAATATTTACATGCTACTATGCTTTTGGTGGATGCCGTACACTTGGGAAAAGAAACCCTAGAAGGAGTAGAAAGCTTAAAAGAATTAAGTTTAGAATTGGAACAGAAAAAGGAGGTCAGTAAAGTACATGCACTCACTTCAGTCACATATTTGGAATCAAAATTCAGAATTTCCAAATTATTTCATAAGGAATAAATTACATGGGTATATGTGTGTTGCATGAAACCCAAACATGTTTATAGAGTCCAGAATTCGGGCTGGTAGGCCGTGGTCCCATGGAACTTGCAGTACCAAACGTACTGACTGAGTTAACTGTTACTGAAACTTCGAAATGCAACCATTGTTCTTACAATCAACACTCATACCACTGATAATGTCTACCGTAGTGTAGACAAAACGCTTGGTACTACAAGTTCCATTCGACCGTGTCCTACCAGCCCGAATTTTGTTCTCTCTAATTAAAAAAAGAAATATTTCACTTGGAAACAAGCTAAATTCAATATGGCGGATTTGCAAAGATGATAGACAATGCTTTTTATGGACCCGTGTACTATGGATATCAAATGATGGGGTTCAAGGGGATAGTTTGGTGGCGCTCGAATAAATGTATGGACCGACCATGCAATAATGAAGTGTCAAATAAAATGAATAGACTAGGGAACATGTTGAGCTATAACACAAATGAATTATCAAAACAAAAATTTTGAAGAAAGCTTTTATCCAAGCTTTTATTTTAAAATTTAAAGTTTAGTTTCTTCTTTTTATACCACCTTAATGAAAAATTGTTTTTAGAAATATTTTTCAGTATAAATGTATTTATCTACCTATTCAAAAGTACTTTTATATCATCCTTATTTTCAATTTCCAAAAATAATTTTTAATTTTACATTATTGATTACAGCAACTACACCTGCAACTTCTCTCAGAACTCAAACAGCAATTGTATACCAAACCATCCCAACATATTTTAGCATTGCGTAGACAGGGTTCTGGACGAGAAGGCTGGACAATTAATTCTCCTTTACAAAGAAGTCTAGAATTGAGGAGATCTGGAAGAAATAGTTCAGCGGGCTCAAGAAGTTTGTTCAATGTCTCAAGGTGAGCAAATATTTTAATACTGATTGACTTGACCAAATTACATACTCCTCATATGTATCAAAGTGTCATTGCACAAATTATATAACATATGAACCATGTCAATACTTTAAGTATTTATAAAATTACACTATAGAATACAAGAAAAATTAAAATTCACCTGAATGTATTGACACTTTTACTTTCAGTGGAAAAAATGGTACATTGGATTTTTCAGTTGAAGAAAACTTGGAAGTTTCAAATCCAGAGGATAATCATAGTAATTTTATTGCCGTTCTGGTGAAGAGCTTATGTATTTTGGAAAAATTGCCTTTTGCTATGAATGTGAGTATTTCAGACTTAAAAAAAACTTAATGAGGTCTTTGAAGTGTTCCATGAATTTTTCAAGGTACGGTAGATTTCATTAGGTCATAAGCCTNAAAAAAACTTAATGAGGTCTTTGAAGTGTTCCATGAATTTTTCAAGGTACAGTAGATTTCATTAGGTCATAAGCCTTAAATAAATGTGCACTGCAATCTCCACGATGTTGTTTCGAAAAACCTAAGCTTTTTATAGAGCATAATTTTGCAGCCTCAAAGCAAGTTTCAGATGTCTTGATGGCACCTACACAGAAGCAACAACTCTCACTCTTCATTTGTTCATTTTACTGAGGTCGTATCTCACTTGATAATCTCTTCAAATTACTCTCAATCAATTTCGCATATTTTTTATTCGAAACAACAACTTATCCAACTTTCTACACTTATCTCTTGCACCCTTTGTAAACCCAAACAATTCTATATTTTTGAGAAACACTCTGTGCAAGAAATTCAGTCAAATGAAAATATCTAGAATTTGACCTGTCACATATTTATTGGACACCCTGTATATTAGTAATTATTACTGAATCAAACCTTTCATTAATGTCTACAACTTTTTCAGAAAGTTCTTCACAGTTTTGATCGAGGACTTTTTCAATTAAATTTTCTTTAACTGAAAGAAATATATTTTTGTCACAAATTTTGTTGAAGTATCCATGAGGTACCTATCTAAGCAACCCATTATGGGAAATATGAATACATTTTTCTGATCTTCTCTTCAATTTAATTTAGGGATGATGTTTAGATTCTACCGACATTTCGTTCTTGTTTTTTTTCAGTTTTGCGGCAGTATAACTCTTCCATCATTATCAAACTTCATTATACTTTAAAATATTTTAGTTGTTAATGGCGGTTGTTGGACGTGAATATTGAACCTGGAACTATACGTAGCACATAAAATCCCCTTACATTACTATTATTAACGAAGATACAACTTAGTGGCTTTCTTGAACACAACAACCTTTTTTTTTGTGCTGATAAGTTCAACATCCCTCTATATAGATTTCTCCATGTGTGTCCACGAATATATTTTCCTATTTGTTTCTTATTGACTCATTTGGTGATCTGAACCCGTATCATAGATTTTGGCACCCCCAACGCTCGTTCAGGGCTCTTCATATATATATGAACGGATTTTCATGATGATCCGTGTTTGGCACACTCATCAGCTTTTTCATTGCTTGTGATTCCAGAGTATCCTGGCAAGTATAGCGTCGTCATATTCTTAGTTGCTAGGTTTATCAGTTCTGCACGACATTCCCAGACCAGTTTCAATGTCATTTTTATATTGATGTAAATTTTTCTGGCACAGTAAATTCTAGCTCACGTCTCATGTTTGGTTTTCGTTTTCAACTCATCTTTATACCAAGTGTTTATGCAGATCATGTTCTCGGTATCTGTTTATTCTACACTCTCGGCGATTTCTAACTTCAACCGCAAAGTTTGAAGTTCGTTCTTCCACATATTCCAAAATCTATATTTTGCCCGATCTCTTGTAATTGGGTGAATATTCAAGTCTGAATTGGCATTTTCTTTTCTCCCCCATATAACAAGATGTAAAGGGGTTGTCTTGAACTACAGAAAAGCAAGGTTTGAAAAAAATCTGATTTTTGATTAGGTAATTTATAATCATGAACCTGCCTCACACCCTTACATCTTGTAACTTTGAATTTCTTCAATGAAAAAATTATTTAATTTTCCCATATCGATGTCAGCAAATATGTTAAACATGGCTGAGCTTTGTGTTTTTTTCCCTTCCAAATTGACCCCAAACGGTTTATTCATCAAAATTGATTTTTCATTTGAAGTAAATAATATGATTGCTTTTTTTTAGGAAATAATACAAGAAATGCATTTTGAAATTTCACAAATCATTGAACGAACCACTAATTACGTCAAAAATGATTTTGATGGATTGGATGAAAGGCTAGTTTTAAAGGAGTTGATACAAATCATATTCGATCAGTTAAAGGCAACAGCTGACTATCAATATATGTTTTTGAAGTGTGTAGATAAGGCCAGTAAAGTGCATAATATCGAAATTGATTCATATGATATCAACATCTACTGGTCTCAAGTACAAGTGGTGGTAAGTGTTTCATTTTTTATTTTGTATGAACAAAATATTTTTTATTAGGTTTTGAATATCATCAGGTTTTGTGTATGAGACATTTCAACTGAAATTATCATCCAGTTTTCTAGACAACTACCTAACATTAACTGTTTTGTATTCAGACAATGTTTACTTACACTACTATATTTTATCAGCTGGTTCCAAACATTCAGATATCAGGTCTAATGTTGATATTACAATAAAATAGCATTGTCACCAATTTCAAAAATCTCTATGAAGCGAAGAAAAATGTAGGTCATAATATGCAATACCTCAATTTAGCCTCGGCTATTGTTGTAAGGTTTATCTTGTCATTGATCAGAAATCAACATAAATCAATAATTTGTAGAATTGCATTTACATTGCAAATGTCATAAAGATGAAAGTATACTTCTAGATTCCATTGAACTAGTACAGTATTAATTTCTTTGACTTTCTTCAGATTTTGACAAATATGTTCAATTTGAAAACGAAAATTTCCATAATCCATATTTTAGTGATATTAGTTTTATTTTGACATTGTTGAATGGCAAAGAAAGTATATCCAGCCACAAATCTCAGTTTATTTCTATAACAACTGCTGAACAACTGCTTGAAAACAAGCTTTCATTATATGATCTAAAAAGAAGAAAATAAGTTTTAAATTATTAACATCTATGGAATGCACCTTTTGTTTAGCGTGAATGGTTCTTTATCGTGAGAAGTTCGTTCTACTTGCTTGTATTTTATCGGTGTTTGGGTATCCTGTATATTTGGGTCTTGGGAAGATGACGTTGGGAGACAAGAATGAAATGTAGAAACTCGGTTTTAATTCAGAAAAGTATGGTGACTTTGTTGACACTTTGCACATGTCTACGGAGTGGAACAATTTTTCAGGGGGTGTTTATAATAATTGATACATCATTTTTGGGATTTAACTGAATTATATATATCGAGAGGGGAGTGAGATGAAAATTTAGGGTATTTGTGTATGAGATGATCTTATTTACAAACTCGCAACTGGGTTTTAAGGCCGTCGTAGTTTGGAACTGCATTGTAACGTTTCGCCACCACGAGTGGATGGCCAGCCACCAGTACTTTTCTAAATATGCTTTGCATATTTAGAAAAAATAGTAAAGTGGTAAAGAAATTCTATCAGTCTTTCTTATTCAGGAATTTCATTGAATACATGTTCAATTCAAAACGAGAAACCAAACCTGTATTTGATTTTTTCGAAAGCATGTTGAAAATGAAGAAATCCTATTGATCTGTGAATTTTTTTTTAAATATATCAGTCAACTTTCATAAATTAAGAAAGTCATATTCTGATCGCAAATTGTAAAAGGTTGTTCTAATTCAATATAATGAGCTGTCAATATCATTCTCTCATTCATATACCTTACTTTCAAAGCATTATAGGTCATAGGATAGTTTTAATATAGTGTCACTAGAGGGTTGTATGTCGATAATGTTAACGACGGGCTACTTAGAGATGAAATCAAATAGTTGAACTTTTCAATGTTGCTCAACTCAGTATCATTTTAAACTAGGGACTGAAATGTTTCAACAAACGTATTTGAAGCTTTTGGGGATTCATCAAATTTGAATAATCCTATTTTTTGAAATTTCACGTGACTTTGCATAACATGTGAATTACTACTCCGCCTTCGGCTCGGGTGACAAAATTTCGCGGGCGAGAATGCCGTACTTCTCTCCCTAGGTGCGTAATATACTAATTTTCTAATAAGATGAGGATAAATGACTAAAAATAAACAATTTTATTCTAGTGGAACGAAACGCCGAATAGCTGATAAATGCGCAGGCGAGCAAAAAATGGGTTGAATGTAAAAAACACATCCTGCCACAGCTCGAGGCGCGAGAAAAAATAATAAAAGAAACATTTTTGTTCTAATTATTGCAATACTGAAAATCTCCTTCACACTTCTCCTTCCTGTTGTGTCCCACACATTGTAATTTGGTTGGCAACCCGAGGCCGCATCCTTGTGGCGCCTTGGGAGCCGTTTCTTTCAAACTAGCATCTTTCATGCTTTTGTTGGTGTTTGCTCCACCCTGGATTCGGAACCGCATCCTTGTGGCTCGGTTACCTCCTTATTCGCTAGAGATACTTTTGAGTCTTCGACAACGTGGATTTCGTGAATACTAGTTGCCTCTCCAATTTGTCTTGACTGATGGTACGTGTAACGCCCGCCGGTGGTTCAGGTATAACTACCCCTGCCTTTGATCTTCCCGTTCGCTACTAGTTGCCATTTCGATCCCTAATCCGATTCTAATCCTCGGTCTCCTAGTTTTCTCTAACTAGATTTTGCTCCCCTTGACAGTTCCTGGTCTTTTCCCCCGATATGTTTATCGTCCACTAACGACTCAGGTTTAAGCTCTCTAGCTTCTGCTTGTTCTGAAACATTTCAACGTTTAACATCCGCCATTGAAAATAACTGCAGTATTCTCTGCTCGCACATTTCTCCCGCGTTTTTGGCCACTCCCTAGTCATTCTAAAATAGTTGTAAAAATGTTTACACTAAAAAAATCATGAATAACAGTTCTATTGTAGAAAATAAAGTCACTGATCATCCATTAACATGTCAACACACAAATGTCAATGTCAATGTCTATTCCCAATATAATCGAGCGTTCGTTAAATATATGTCACTCCATTGACTCTGTGATAACGTGGAATCAGATCTGCATCTGCTAGCTCGGTTTCAGATTTTCAGATGAACACGAATGAACACACCTAGAGAGTGGATTTTTCACATTCCCTACATTGAAATTTGCATTGGGTTTATAGAATATCAATCCGTTTGATGAATCAACTTCCTGGAATGTGGGAAAACAATTCTCCAGCAACTAACACATTGAATTTGAAATCTCTCAAAGAAATGGTTAAATATTTCAATTAGATGTTTCAGTCTTACCTGAAAATGTCCTTATACGACGAAACTGCAGTAACGTTAGTTACAAATAAAAGTGTTGAAAAACCTAGAAAGTTTCAATTCTCTTTTCTTTATTATGATTTCCTACCACGTAGTAACGGCTTCCATCAATTTATTAAAATATTAATGTTTTTCGGTAATATTCTAGCTTAAAAGGCAAAATTAAATTACATGTTGTGTCGGTTTTAATCTTTTTCCAAATTCAGAAATACATAAAAATTTAAATCAGACTAATTGTTACACTCAGTCATAATAAACAACTAACAATAACTGCTCCCAAAAACTAGAACTGAGTCTTCATGATGTTCTTCTTTCATCAGTTCAAATCAAGTCGATTGGTATAACACGCATGAAAAGTTATAGTTCTGGTGTAAGGAAGAAGTGTTTTTGTTGATTTAATTATATGCCAGAGGTTTCAGTATCTTTTTATAATATATTGATCATAAGCGGTTTCATGACTTTCATGTCTATGTTTGATGGGAGACTTGTCACCTTTTCGCGGTTTTCGAGGAACCACAGGAGCATTTAAGTTTTGTATCGCCTTTTTTGGTTTATTTAACCTTCTACAATCGGAAAAATATAAAAATTGTAATGGTGAACTTAATACAGAAGAAGAATGTTGGTGATTTACTGCGTTTTTGGAATGAAACACTTGTTTGTTGAAGAAAGACGTCGTATTCGTTTTGAGTTCAACTTGCTACATTTGAACAGCACACACTAGTTTTTGTCTGTGGAATGTGTAGGTGGCGTAAGTGGTACAGCTATATTTTGAACTACTACCAACAAAGAAAGCGACAAAAAAGATCCACAAAAAAATGTTTTTGTTCTATATAAATTTGATAATCGGTTCACCAGTTCTGGGTTTAATTTTCTATTCCATTACTTTTTCTGAATCTTCTGCGATATGTTTACACTTTCTGGGATACATTTATTACACTGACTCAATGATCAATATTTTTTAAATTTACAAATAATTATGGAGAACTGCCTTTTACATTAAAATATTACCAGTATCAATGATATTTCAGTTTATTTTTCAAGGAGAAAACAAACATCGTATGTATTACTCTGAATATTTTTACTTGTGTTTTCTCTTAACTACCTACTAATATGTTCATAGGAAACGACATACACTATTTAAATTTGAAGGATCATCAAGTGCCCTTAGTTTAAGTGATTCCCTAAAATCTACAAAGAAAGACAAGTTTCTAATTTGTCCTCCACATCCAAATAATCTACTAGTAGTTTTTATACCCTTCTTCTGTTTCATAGAAGAATTGGAACAAGCAATGAATATAGAAAACTATGGGTATGTTCCAAAATATTGTTGATGACACTTTTTCAACTCATATTGTTTTCAGAAGTAGCAATATATATCAATTTCTGACGAAACACGTTTCAAATGTCTTTTTGAAGCGAAAATCAGATGAAATTGTTGATCAAATTGAATCATGTACTAGAGCTGCAGATGCATGGAAAGCCACAATATTATTAGATCTCAGTGCTGACTACAAACCCCTGCTAGTGGTAAGTATTGAATGACAATTGGAATATTCAAAATATTATAAAAAAAATTTAACACAACCAAAAATAAAAAATGCAAAATATTGGAATATTTTCGTTACTCATCCAATAAAATTGACATTTTTCGCATTTGATTTTTTTAGATATAAAAGCGATAACTCAAAATCACTCTTTAGAACTTTAGGCCAATTAATCATTAAAAGAATATTTCGAAATTATTTCACTTTTCTGAGGATTGTTCAATTTTGTTTCATTTTTATTCCTTTTTCGGTGGTTTTAATATGTTAAAGTGTAAGTTGTCAGGAATAGTAGAGTATGTGAAACGGTTTTTCATTATATTTATCTATTCAGTGATTTCAAGTAACAGTTACCACTCGTGAAGTGAATGCAGAAACATTCCTTAAATGTGCCATCCGCAGTGGAAAATTTTCATGATAAACTCCAAATGTTTTAGCTTTCTTCCTAAGGCAGATTTCAGCTAAGAATTAAGACATATTCTTACTCGCCACATGACTAAATTTACTAGTTGTGAATATTTATTTTTCTTTCCTAAAGCGAAAATATTAGTCGATTTTCAAAGATCTACACCAAAAATATTCAAAAAATAATCTTGTTTTAATAAACTAGTTGAAATATTTGATGCACTTCAAACTTGTGAAAATTTCTTTCAGGTTTTTTACATAAAGCATACATATTTTTCATTTATAAATAATGTCGTGGTAATGACATTCATAGTTGTCAGATAATATTTTAATTTGCCAAAAAAGTTTATTTTTATTTTTCAGTTTGAGTGACATTGTTTAGTATCACACCTATGTGGATGCTTCAAGTTCGTGGTTTAAATTGTAATTTGATCAATAAATTTCCAAGATTAGAATCTTTATTCTGAGAGTTTTTGAAATTTAAATTTGGTTGGTGTGGAAATCTGAAATGGTGAAGTGTGGAAACACATCATTATCTTACAAGTTAATCATTTTGGTAGGTAAAGCTCGGACAGGTGGTATAAATTCAATAGATTTTTTTTAAAGGATGTACTTTTATATCAAAAATTGAAAGCTCATAATTTTCGAGTTCAACAATAATATGCCACATGTAATACTTCAAGTTATACCATACTGAAGATAAAAAAACGTTTATATTTCTCAACATTCATTTCATTAGGTCATTTTGCATTGAAAACCTGAGAATTACTGAGTAGTTAGTACGAGTATATTGCCAAACAAGAGTAGACTGTGAAACTTTTGAATTCCTTACTATTGATTGCATTAATAAATTAACTTGCTGTTTATCATATCGTTTTATGAATCTTAAATAATACCGTTCTGAAAAAATTTAATCTGAAAAAAAATTATTGGAGTATGACCATGCCTGAGCAAGCTATTGTATAGTGAAACACGTGAATACGTTACGTGTTACTTGAATACGTTATGAAATTGATTCAAGCATCGGCCAATTCCATCACATTGTTTTATTCTCAGTATAATAAAAACAAGCACCTTTCCTAATCACCAGAAATGCAATACTCTTCTTGAGATTTGGGGAAATCGATTGAAAGATGGAAATTTCTCAGGTGAAAAAGCTTAAAATTCAGTTTATTTTTGAAATCGATTTGAACATGAAATTTTCTTATTTGAGATGGTTCTAAATATAATCAATTCAGAGGAAGTTGATCAAAAGATAAGAATTTCTCAAGTAAAATATTTCGAAATGTCATCGAGAAGGAAAGAGAAGAGAAAGGGCTGGTAGACCATGGTCGAATGGAAGGAACCTGAAGTATCAAACGTTTCGTTTACTACTACGGCAGACATCATTAGTGGTTTATGTGTTGATTACGAAGAAGAACAACAACGACTGACTCAGACTGATGGAAATGAAACAAACTAATTCGAAATACTACCTTTGCGACTTGAGAAAATCTGGCTTATGTTTCTTCCTTTAAATTAATATTGACCAAAATCACACAGAATTTATTACAAATATCAAATGGTGTTTGAATGTTAGTTGTCCAGTAGTGAAAGTTACCGAATTTATTGAATAAGTGGTTAACATATGAGGTTGTTCATATGGTTTTTTGCTGGTTTTCAATAATATATTTTATTCATTATCATTTTGAATTTAATTCCTGGTACTCATCTATTACATATTTTGTGACATCCTCAAGAATAGGTTGACCGCTTATCAGTTCTCTCTCGATTTTCGGTCGGACAACATGAAAAAACTGCAAGAAAAATAGACTCGTTCTAGTGCATTATGAAAACTGATCTGAACAGTCATCTGAAAGTCCGAATAATATTACTCGTTAGGTGGTTGCAACCCCTATAACTGAAAGGGATTTACGGCTTGTGTGACGATAAGGACAAAAATCCAACCATATTCAAATTATTAACATTTTGGTGGCCCGAGCAGTATCATTTGACCATTAAGGTCTTTTGAGTGAGATCATTCGACCATTTCAGTCCTTGGTTCCGAATCAATCTACCATTTCTAACAAAAAACGAACCTTCAAAGTAGTCTTATTTTCTACTCTTCAACTTCCACATCCTGACCGGCATTAGCTGGGATAATTGTTGTTTTTCCATATTAGCCACATGTACCTACTAAATCTGGGTAGCTTGATCCTTCGAACCTGGTCATTCGACCTTTTTGGTCCATTTGATTCACAAATCATTCGATCATTTTGTTTCCTTCGATTCTTGGAATATTTGACCTATTGAATTTGGATGGTTGTCCTTCAGCTCTTTCCCTACATAATGCCTGTAGAGTCTCCAAGTTAGTTTCATTTTTGGCAAAGCAGTTTCCTAGGTCTGATAGTCTCTCCTTTATAGGTTTCACTTTTGTAGTTCTATAAAGCAGTGCGTTTGAGGGATTGTGTAATATGTTCTGAGGGTGACGCATTTTGATAATACTCCTTAGTGTAGATGTGTCAGCTGTTTGAAGATTGTTTAATGCAGGATTACAACTTGAATAGATTACATGTGTATATTCAAGAAGTGGACGACATATCATTTTATATATTTTAGCTGCAGTCTTAGTGTTGATTCCTCGTTTTTTAAATGTCAGACCCCGAAAGTGTTTCCCTCTATTGATGCATTTCTTTTTAATCATTTTTGTATGGCTGTTCAAGTTGATTGCGTTGATTTCGTTGTTGATGTTTATTGATGGTAGCGTCTCTGAAGGGTTGTGATGAAAAATGATGAATTGAGATTTTTCCGGGTTAATGATAACTATTTTACCATAGAAGAACACATTTTTCTGATGAATAATTAGTTTTTGTGGTTGACATTTGCAAAAAAATATGTACACAAATTCTGAAAAAACATTGTATCACAGGATAGTCACTCATTCTATCACTACATTTATCATGTATATTATTAATATCTTACCCATTTACTCCTGATTATAGGAAACAACTGATGTTTAAAGAATCAATATTACAAACTGTTATTTTTTTTGGATCAAATCATTTTGCTGCATTTATTAAAACATGACATAAAGAAAGAATGTATGCCTAAAACTCGTCTCCACAAGTCATGTCATGAAAATTCGTTAAACAATCAAATATATCACTGATATAAAAATTTTGTTTCAACAACAGTGTTGTTATAATAAGATATCTGAAAATAACTTCAGATAATATTCAAAAAAGGTTAGCAGATGTACTGTGTACAAAATATTCACCTTCATTGTTAATCAATTCCAGAGTACAGTAACTGTCGAAAGGTGCATAAGGGAGTGGAAAGTGGTATTGAATTCTCTACCACTTTATAGCGAGAGAATAGCCGAATACTCATGTAAAGCTTTGAAAGAATATAAAGATACCTGCAATGCTGCATACAGAGGAATAGTTCAACCACACTCTGAAGATAAATGGATATGTAGTGCAGCTTGGCTCAAAGATGATGATATTAGCAGATTCTTGAAGTAAGTGATGTTCCTCTTTCATTTCAGTAGAAACTAATTATTTAAATAAAATGGTTTCCAGCTTTCTATGAAGCATAAGTTAAAAATATTATAAGTTTATGTTCAATGTGTTATCATCATGATCAACAAGAATTGAGACACTTGTATATGGTACATTTCTGATGATTTAAAAAAAAATACCTGCTGGCAGTTATGAGAGTTTTTATAAATCGTGAACATATTTCTAAAAATAATAAGAAACAGAACCTTAACATAACAGAACTAAATATCTCACTTTATCATATATACAGTATCTAGCATAATGAAATGTTACGTAAATTCATTAATGAAAGATAATAATCTCTGGCGTCTTTTCCGAACACCAAGAACTGCAAGACTTTTCTCCACGCGCGTACCAAGGAGAAAAGTTCATCTCCTGAAGACGCCAAATTAGTGAAACACGCTTCAAAATTATTGCAATTCAGATGTTTGGGAAAAATACTTGTTTTAGCATAAATTCATTATCAGCTAAATAAATAGTATAATTGACGGTCGATTTTTTGTTGTGATTTACCATTATTTTAAATAATAATTCAATAACGGTTGACCTACCTTCCATTAATGACGTCATCATCGTTTTTTTTGTAATGGAACACCCTGTTTGTTTTTCAGTTTTCAAAGATATCTTGCTGAGTAGGTTCCAAAAATCTATCACAATTTGCATCAAATTGTTATGGGGTGGGCAAAAGTACAAGAGATGTTTTAAAAATTTAAATAGAAATTATTATGGCTAATTATAAATTTATACATTACTGTAATTTTTACAAAATAATGCATGAGGTATGCACATAATGAAAATTATTAAATGAAATTACCTCATTATGCAGATAATGGATACACTACCAAAGAAAATTCACAGTAAATATTCAAAATATATTTTGTAATAGAACAGTCACACAGATTTGCAGGTTTGTTAGTATTGACTGTAGATTTTAAACTAACCCATAAAAAGAAATCTGATAGACTTGAATTTTATTTAAAGTAATGATCTGATGTCCGAGAATCAGTATGGTTTATGCCCAAAGAAGTCGACCAACAGTGTCACCTTATCATTTTACAGAAAAGTATTAATTTTCTAGAAGCATGGATGTGCCTTGTTAAAATCTTCTGTAATTTCAGCAGGGTATTTGACTGTGTTCAGCATGATGGTGTTGCTTTGGATTGGATAATGTCTTTTGTTGGTAATCGTCAACAATATGTCAGTATTAAGACTAATGATAAACAGTCTAGAGTGGCAGACTCAAACAGCCTTGATATAAATGTGGGAGTTCCCCAAGGCTGAGTATTTGGCCCTATCCTGTTTCTTTTTAATATAAATGAAATCGACACTTTAGCCACATATGCACATTTTTTATTTACATGGATGATACAAATGTCAAACACAGCAGATGGTGTTATTACTGAGAATAGTGAACAATTATTGGGTAACATAACTTCATGGTGTAGTGCCAACTCACTTTTATTTATTGCTGAAAATACATAGGTTATGAAGTTCAGAAAAACATTTCCAATCTATCTGTAAAGCTGGATTTATAGTTTAAGTAACGCAACGTAAGACGTACCGTAACGTAATCGTTAACGCAAAAAAACAAATATTCGTTTCATAGATGACGCACCGCAACGCAAAACAGTAGCATCCGCATGCGCATTCACTCTGTCAAATCCTGTTGTGTGTCAAATACAGAGAGATTTGTTTTGANGATTTTTGGACTTGGATACTCAAGAAAAAAGTAATTTTATTTCATATATACAACAAACTGCCCCCGAGTCAAGTACCTGTCACAATTGAATAGTGAAAAGAGAAATGAAAATTTCTATGTTTTTTACCACTTTTAATTGTAACTAACGTTACTGCAGTTTCGTCTGAGTTTATTGTATTAGTTTGAAAATGTCCATATAGGACGAAACTGCAGTAACGTTAGTTACAATTAAAAGTGGTAAAAAACATAGAAATTTTCATTTCTATTTTCATTATGATCTCCTACCACGTAGTAACGGCTACATCCATCAACAATTGACTAGTCTATTGAACATCGAGGTCATCAAAATTGTCAGAACACATTTTAAAATCAGACAGTGAACATCAAGTTGAATGGAACAAGAGGAAAATGTTTGCCCATGAACCCCAGCGGAAACGTGAAAAAATAGTGTATATTCTAATATCTGGGGAGGAGTGTATTTTGAACAACTCCTTAGAAATGGATCGTACTTGAAGATAGTGGCAAAATAACAATAGACTTATACCAGAGAATACCTTGTACTACATCGAATGTTTCAGAAGTCAATCAATAACATTGATATATTCCACATTTCCAAATTTCTTCGATGTCTGTCGAGAAAGTTGACAAATAGAAAGATTCAGTGAAGAAAAAAACTGCTTATGTACTTAAATTTTGTCCAATTCTGAAAATGGAAGCAGATTTTAGCCTCCCAAAATGTTAAGTATTGTATTATTTCTTAGCTCTTTTATTCATAGGAAAAATTATTAAATACAATCTGATAAATAGAATGTTAGGAATCACACGTTAAAAGGTAAGACCTCGTTAATCCCTAGCTCGCACAAGTTTCGACTTCTGAGGGTTGTCGTTCGTAGGGGTGCAACAGCTGGTTAACGGAAAAACAGATTTTTTTCAACAGTAGATTTCTCTCTTCCAGTGGTATAAATTCATATAGTTATGGAAGAAATGGGTGATTCATTTCGAAATGTTATGATTAGGTGATAATATAAGAGTCTTCTCATGAAACTTTGAAGTACACCTTTGATAATGAGAGCTTTCCATGTATTATACGAGTATCATGTAGCGTTTCTATGAATGATATTGCTTTCAATTCCATAACCAATAATTGTAATACAAAATGAATGGTAATATATGATTTTCATGTAATTCAATGTTCATATTGAATTGTTTCGATATTTATTTTACTTACTACTTAACAATTGTAGGAGCTCCATTATCCCACCTAAAGTGGGTCGAAAGACCCACACCTTAAATCGGTACGACCAATCAGCCTTACATCTTTCCTGTTGAAAGGACTTGAGAGGATACTGGATGGACACATCAGGAATAACCCCTGAATAACCACCATTATGCTTATCAAACCGGCAAATCGACAGATTTAGCATTAAACAACTATGTAGAGAAAATCTCCTATTTCCTTGACAACAAGGAGATTGTGGTTGTTGTATTTCTCGATATTGAAGGAGCATTTGACAATGCACTATCTAAATCTATAGGATCATCTCTGCCTATGAAAGGTATAGAATCGACCATAACTGGCTGGATATATGCTATGCTGGTAAACACAACTGCAACTACGACTTTTCAAGGCGGAACCATTAGGTTCAGGGTCACCAGGGGCTGCCCTCAAAGTGGGTACTATGTCCCCTTCTGTAGTCGCTCTTGATGGATAGTCTGCTTGATGCCCTCGACAGAAGAAAAGTAGATCTGCAAGCTTATGCAGATGACCTTGTCATCTTGGCAAGGTCCACATCAGGAAGGGTAGCTTGTAATATCCTNACTCGGACTGTCGGAAGACAGTGTGTGTCGCCTCTGTTTAGAAAATGATAAAACAGAAGAGCACATACTTTGTGCCTGCACCGCTGGGGTCCGAATCAGGTTTTTAGAGTTCAGCAGAATCACACTCTTACCATCTGACTTGAAAGACCACTCACCATACAAACTAATCGGCTTCGTTAAGAAGTTGGGTTTATTTGGTCGAGTGTGAATAGGTGTGAGCCACAATAAACCCTTGCGGGTTGCGGTGGAAGGTCGAATAGACCCACCACTTTGAACCTAACCCCACCTGCCCTTTTGTGCACAATGAAAATTAAGTATTGCCAACTTCTATTTAACACACGCCCACCTTGAAATGAAAATTATTCTTTGTTTTCTGTGCATCTCTTTCTCATTATGGGCTGTCCCCGAACTATTTCAATTGATAGATTACATTTCTACTTTATCTAAATCCATGGTATTTCTAGCTATCTTAGAAACTATACATCCTTCGTACCTGTACAATAACTTTGATTCGTGTAGCTCCCAATGTGAATCCACGTAATATCTGAATCTTGTCAGTTGAATTTTTTCTTTCACTCCTGGTTCTCAATAGTATTGTTTCAGAAAATTCTGCTGTTTGTGGTGCTGGTTCGCTATGGTGTGGTGAACTGCTGGATCGATTTACAATATCAGTTTCTTATCCCAGTCTATATTGGTATATCTACCAAATATCATATCTTCCTTCACTTCATCTAGTGAAACAACCAATGAGGTGTTCAGATTATTAATATCCGGTTGGTTACTACGAATGTTCCCACTTGATATTGAACTGTGGGCAATTTCAAAAGCGGAGGCCATACTCCCCAGACCCGCTGGCTCATTTTGTTCCAGTGGTCCTCTACTTATGATCTGGTTAGTATGCCTTTTCCTATTCATTTCTGATCCTTGAAGTTTGCATATGTAAGTCAGTCTTCTAGTTTATTTTGTGACTACTGCTTTTTTCAGCCAGTCCATTCGATTGGGGATATAATATAGACGATGTGATATGTTTCACTTAATTTTTTGAAAGAAGATATTCCAGTTTCTTTGAAGTTAGGTATCTGCCGTTATCGGTGACTAATGTCACGAGTGATCCAAACCATGGATAACTAGGTAAATTTTCGGAATTCACTAAAAGCATCGAGTAAAGTCAAATACCTATTACTTTTGATATGCTCCGAATAGTCGGCGTGAACTCGGCTCCAAAGTATCTTTTATACCTTCCATGGTGTATATACTGCTTTCGGTGATTTAGATCCTTGTCTAGATTATGCCACCATAGGTAACTTCATGCTTAATATTTTGATTTTCCGATACCTGCGTGAAACACTTGCAAAATTGTCGGTCTTAAAGTATTTGAAATGATTACTAGGTAACCCCTTGGTAGGATATCGTCTCTACACGTTATTTTGTCTTTTTGTCTATAATACAACCGTAGTTTTTTTTCTATCTGTCTTCCATAACTCTATTCAACTCCTGGTCTTTAATAATTTCTTCACTCACTGCCTTTCTGTTATTGGCCATGGTGTGCTACTTTTTACAACATTCAGAATTTCTCCTTTTTTTTAATATCCACCCTATTTTTAGAGTGATCTGAAAAGATGGTACAAATCTGCTATATGAATGAATTATTTTTTTAAAGAATGTAATTATTTTCATAAACTACACCTTACAATTTGATCTTCACAAACTTTATTTTCAAAAGTATCGCGATAATAACATATTAAAAGTTGATTCTCTACTCTAATTTTCATATACCCCACAAAATCACAAGATACATTTGTTTCTCTAAGAAAACAACTTCAGTAATGGTGATCTANCCATCTGTGATACCTTTCAAGGTCGGTATTTACTAGTGTTTCGAGTTGTTTCAAGTCTTTACCCTTATATACAAGAACAGTATCATCTGCGAATTTAAAGTATCTACCTATAATGTTAGCAGTTTTCAATGACAGAACATGTAATGTATAGAGTAGGGGTCCAAGGACTGAGCCTTGGGGCACACCTGCTTTGGTAGTTTCAGTTTGGCTTGAAATGCCATCAACCATTGTGAATTGTTTGCGATCTAGAAGGTATGTTTTTAGTAAAGAGAGAGCATTTCCTCTTATTCCCATTTCTTCAATTTTTTCAAGTAATATAGAGAAATCAACAACATCAAATGCTTTTCGTAGATCAACAAATACAGCAATAGTGTAGTATTTATCATCCAGTGAAGAAGCAATGTGGTTAATGAAGTATATAATTGCACTCAGGGTGCTACTATTTTCTTGGAATCCATATTGGTAATTGTCAAAGGCAACACATTTTTTCATGTAATTGATAATACATTTCTTTAAAATAACTTCTGTTACTTTTGACAGAGTTTGAACTACTGAAATAGGTCTATAGTTATCAATAATGTTATTTGGTCCTGACTTGTGTATAGGTGTTACCTTGCTGACTTTGAGAATATACCTTGTTTGAAAGATTCTTTCATAACCAGCTGCTGCATTTTTATCCAACTTATATAATTCTTCCTGAACTTCTCGGGACTTTGTATTGTATAGGTACATTGAACAATCACTTATGATTTCCTCAAACTCAGTAGATAACACTGTTTGTAGGTTTACACTATTCATTATTGATTTACCAATATCAACGAAATATTTGTTCATTTTTTTCAGCTATATTTTTGGGATTATCAAGAATGTGTCCCTCAATTTCCAGATTAGTTATTTGATTACTTTGGTTATTGCCTTTAATAAGCTTATTGATGAGTTTCCATTGCTTTTTCTGGTTATTGTCTGTATTGCTCCATTCCAATTGAAATATATATTTCAATTTAAAATTCTATTATTATGTATAATGCTATATTATAAAACATGTATCTGTAACCTATGTTATGCATATAGCATTCTTGGGTCCAATGTGGATTTTTATCAGTCAATTAACGGGAGTTCTGCCGATTAACATTTCCGTTCATATCAAACGTTGTCTTGACTGAAAATAGAATGTATATCTATAATTTTTTACAACATATATTGGCAAAATTCAGTTCTCCGTTAACAATCGTCTTCACCATCTGGTCAATACTGAAGACTTTTCAATATTCAAATCATCAGATTGATCTGCACTGAAGAGTGCGGATATCCAGCTGCCGATGCCGTCAAAATTACGTCTTGTTGAATATTTTCTGGAACTATCGTCTACCTTGCTTTGGTGCATCCGTAATATGTCCCAATTCTTCATATTTTCACTTTTTTCAGATTATAGTTGTATATTGTAAAATGAGTCCATGATCTGGGGTGCACTTCATCAAATAATCTGCACACCAGTGATTGAGGTAACATTATATCGCTAACACCAATCATGATTGAAATTTTAAATGTAGGCATTGATACAATACAATACATCAATACAAATTTGAACTTTCTCGTTTTCAAAAGTTTTTAAAGAAGAAGAACAAAAAAACAAATAGTAAATAAAGTCGAGGGACAAAGATCATACAAAAAAGATACAATGATAATGTACTGCAAGTTTTCTCTAATATGTACCTTCATATCGTTTTTGTTTATCTATATTTGATCATAATCTTGTACATAACTTGTAATCCTGGTATTGTTGCCACCCTAAAACAAAGGCAACCAACCTTTGATACATTTTTGAATCATCACCGCAAGGTTACACTGAAAATGAGTTGGTGCTCATAAAAATGGGATGGTGCGATGCAGTTATTACTAGAAGATAACTCACCCTGTATATTAAATGATCATTTAAAAATAGTAAATATATCTATCTATGTATCAATATTTCACAGATCTTTGCCTAACTGGTTGAATCTGAAAGCCCAACAGGAGTTTCATGCTCGCAGTGAAAGGAGTAAAAGAACGTTGAAAAGAGGTCAACCATCTGAAGAAGAAAGTCCAGAGGATGTTCGGATGAGGAATAGAAGAGAAGCTGAGATTTTAGCAAGTAATCTTGGAGAAGGAGGTGTTTCAGCTGGAGAAATTCTTTCTGATATGAACTCACTCAGGGAATTAGCTCAGTTACAAGAGAGCATGGTAAGTTTCGAAGTAATAGTGTTACAACCATCTGATTAGATTTTGTTCACAACAGTAGCTATTAATAGGCCCAAAGTAAAATTTGACTCCTGTTGTAATTTAATTGATTTGTAAAATTATGTCACATTCAATTCATAACTGTTATTACTTTACAGTTCACAGCATTTGTATATATGAGTTCTAGTGAAAATTGAGTCCTTTATTGTTTTCCTTATCAAACATTCATTATCAGTGTATGCAATAGTCATAGATACATATTTTTATAGAGTTTGTATTGTTAATTTTTCTTCCTTTCTTTGGAAGTTTTCCACATTTTCTGTTTAATGGTGGAGAAATAGAATGCAAAAAAACATTATTTCAAAAAACCGATCTCTCTTAAAAATATTCCATTGTCTGGGATTAATCTAACCGTATGAATGTTTATACATACTGTCATCATGACAAGAGCAGATTTATCACTTCTGGTGATACAAAGTCGTAATGTTATGAGAGAAATAAATGCATTTTCTTGTAATGTTATCCAAAATGGTGCTGAGGAAGCTTCGAAGTACACCATGTAAGTGACATTTTATATCAATGCTTTTTCATATATCACATTATGTAGCGTACCTCTGAATGATATTTTTTCAATTCCATAGCGAATGTTTCTAGTGCAAACTTGATGGAGAAAGTGAATTTTCTATAATTCAATGTTCAAGTGAATGTAGTTGTTTCAAAAGGATTTTTTCTTTCATTTGATTATGTTTGTGTGAGAGTCAGGTTTTTTCTTTCAGTTTGTATGTGAAATAATCATCTGTGAATGCATTGCGTATATTTATAAAGAGTTTTTATTTCTTGTATAATGATGGAGAAGAAAAAAGCCAAAAAGCTGTTTTTCAATTTCAAATTTCTATCGAGTGAAGTATAAACCAAAAATCATAAAACAAGCCCATTAAAATTTTCTAAATTGATTCAGACGTCATTTGTCGTTACCTTATTCTGTCAAAATCAATTCAGTTATATTTGTTGACATATTGGTAAAATTGAGATCCTTGAATTCATATACCATCTGAACAAGGCATGTATGTATCAACATTTTATATCCTTTTTTTCAAGAGATTATTTGTGGCAATTTAAATTATCTCATGTTTATTGAACATTTTCAGTGAATAGTGCCAATCTATTTGATTGTTTATTGAGATGTTGAAGTATTATGCTGGTTCTATTTTTTGTAAAATGTGCCATTCTTGTATATTTCAATGTTACGTGAGTTCACACATATTTTATAGTATAATTTAACTGTAATGGGTTTTCCGTGAATATTTTTTTAAATATTGATCAAATGTATGAATTGGTGTTTTTTGTCTGATTTATGTATGTGTTGGTTTTTTACTGATACATGTATTTCTTATTTTCTGTGGAATTGATGTTTACAATGACTTTGATATGGTTTTAGGAATGGTTCTCTATCAGAATGTTTGAATTTGCTAGTGACTTTAGAACTGAACCATCAGGCCTCTCTCCACCGAAACAAGATATTAGCCATAATGAATCTTCCCCGCCAGTGTCTGCTGCTACCTTGCAACAGTTAACAAGTGTTGCCCAAGAATTTGATGAATTAGCAAACACGTGCCTTCTACTTCTTCATTTAGAGGTTCGAGTTCAGTGTTTTCACTACTTGTTAACCCAAACTCAAAGTAAAAAAGAAACTCATGAACCAGATCCCAAAGTGCTGGAGTTGAACAGAGTACTAGCTAGTGTTGATGAAGCTATAACATCAAGTTTACATCCAAGAAAATGCAAGGTACTTTGAATTTTTTTCTTAATCAATATCTGAATAGATATCAGACTTATAAGTGAAAATGATCAAAACTGAAAATGATCAAAAATGATTATCATATTTTCTCACAGACGACTATCTGGATTCATAGTTTGGTTGTGAAAAAAATATTTTTTCATAGCTTTCAAGCAATATTCATCAAGATATTCAATTGTATTACAAGGGTTGCCTTAATGTTTTTACAAACGAGCATTAAATGGCACTACTGAAATGCGGTAATGATAGTAAAATTAAATTTTTTATCGCTTTAGAATCAAGGGAAGCTTAGAAATTGACACAATAGTTGACATTGATTATTTTAAAAAAAGTATTCTGGGTTCCATGAAGTCATCCTTGGTCTTGCTTATGGTACATAAAATTATATGGTGATGTAGTTTTCTTTGTTTTAAAGTCTTCATTTGTTTTTGAATACATGAATACATATTTCATATATACAGTGATGTCAATTTTTATGTTTGAATATACACTTTCTCAGTAAAATTATTCAACAATCCCTTCAACTCCCTGGGGTAATAGCTATTCCTGTAAAAATTTTAAATAAAACACTCGCACAAGTTTCGACTTCTGAGGGTTGTTGTTCGTAGGGGTGCGACAGCTGGTTAACGGAAAAACAGATTTTAAACAGATTTTTTTTAAACAGAACATTTTTCTTTGTGAAGAATACTTAAGCAGTAACTTATAGGGGGAACTGAAAAGTTTACCCTTTCTACACATGTATAGAGTTTCCCATTACAATTTTCATATTTTTCAGATTGTGGAAGGTGAAAATAGCCAAAGAAAGTTGATGTAAACTGGTTCTCACAAAGAATGATTTTCGTTCAGTATTTGAATGAGGATGATCCCAATCGTAAATTAGAACTAGGGCTAGTTGGATATTCTACAGAATGTTTTAAATACCTGATTTATGACGTTTTCCTGATAATATTAACCCCACAGACATTAATAAAAACATATGGATTAGTTTTTGTTGGGCTACTCCAACTTATTTTAATGATTTAAAATACCTCAGAAATGTTGCAAAACGTCGAAAAAAATGTTTTTCAACGGTACCCATTATTTTTGCATATGATTTTGATTACATTTATCATAAATATTGTTAATAGCATTAAACTTTATTTCGTTCTGTGACATCTTTAATTATTGTACAAATTAAAAATTTATTTTTTTTTGTTACCAACGTTCGAAAATCAAAAAGTGCTAAATTACTGAATAAAGAATTGAAAGCATTTTCAAATGTGTTGTCACACGCTACCCCTTCTCATCATAATACCTGAGGAGGTGGCCTTTAATCAATATATTGTTGACACGTTACAGGGAAAAAATAATATACAATTTGAAAAACATTTTTCTGCATCATCCAAGTAGATAATTTATATGATTCAGACAATATGCCCCTCTGAAGCAAGATTTTTTTTCATATGCGCCATTGTTCATGGATGACCAATCCCAGAAACCGAATTAGCTTGAGCAAAATAGATGCCTAATGCACTCCAGTTCAGACTGTCATCAAGAAGAGTTCCTATAAATTTCAACTATTATTGACTCTTGAATATTCCACATTATCAGCAACGAAACTGATGTCTTTTATCCTATTTGGTCGTTTGTAAAAGAAATATTTTTCCATGAACAGTTTTGAGTATTTTCACTTTCCACAATATGGAATTATAAAAATTGAAGTAAAGAAATTCATACAAATGTTGAAATGACAATTTTTCCGATTATGGAAGGTAAAAATACTCAAAATGGTTAATGAAAAACCATGATTTTCTCCACAAATTTGACTTTCAAATAATATTTGTTTTTTCATGCATTGAAAAATAAATTGTGACCATTGAAAGTGAAATCTGGCCAACAGCAGAAATTCATTTACCTTTGAATGTTTTGTTGTCTGATACTTTAACCAAAACTGCCAGTAAATAAAATATCTGATTTTTTTAGTATATATTTGAAGGATTAGGACATTTGATAGCCAAAATTCTAATAAGTTCTGCCCAATATATGAGTGCCATAAATGAAGGAGGAATTCAACGAATGTGTAGAAACATATTTGCTCTTCAACAAACGTTAACTAATATCACCATGACTAGAGAGGTAGCACTGGACCATGCGAGACATTACTTTGAATTATTTTTTTTAACACCAGAGGTAAGTTTTTCAGTGCTATTGTCCTATTTTATCATTCAATTGGATGAACCAAGTTCAGTGTAGTTTTTGACAAAGTATATATAGGTAAGTAATTTTTCCAATTAGGAAACATATATTAAAAAAAAACAGAAAATAGCTTCGACACATATAAAATACTTTTCTCAATATATAAAAGATATTTTGAATAATAATCAGAACTTTCAACCGATTTTGTCTAAAAAATTAGAATTTTCAAGCTACCTCATTCATCAGAGTGACAACACTTATATAATTATATCTATCAATCCCGAATCAGAGTAACATCAACTTAAAATGTTTTTCTCTCCAGTTCGTATCTGAAAGAAACTTCTGTGTATGATCTACATATCTATTAAAATTTCAATAGTATTNAACAACGTTTATTTCTCTTCAAAAGGTTTAATTATGGGAAATCTGTTGAATCCTTTACCAAACCAATAAGAAAAAACCATGTAATTATTTTATCTCGATACTATTTTTATGGATATCATTATTGATTCTAGGAAATTCTGAATGGACTCGTTGATAAGGGACCTGAATTTTCAGAATTGGAGTATATGAATGCCTTTCAGCTACTAAACAGAAGTAAATCCGGAAATGAATCAGATTCGGTATCAGTTCATTTAGAAAGATTATCAGATATTCTTGGTGAGGTAGGTGTTACAGTATAGATTAATAAGTAACATGACAATATTATTCAATCAGTTTATTAAAAATTATAATTTATAACTAAATATAACTTGTTAATTTTTAGAATGTCTTTTATTTCAATATCTACCTATGTGGTTATAAAGAGTAATTGCTTATTTTCATCAGATTCTATCTATAACTCATCTTTTTGATTGAACAACTTTTCATTTTCTTGAAATGGTAATTTGTTCCAAAATTTTTGGTTACCCAATTCCGTTTGTTCCTCTGCATATATTTTATAAGGACTGGTCACATGTAATTGCCTCCAACGGTCAGATGTTTTCTTAGATAGAGGGATCCATTCAGAAGATATATTTGGTTTGCTGAAAATTCAAATGAAGCACAGGTTTATTGAATTGAAAATTGAATTGCCAATGTTCTGAAGATCATTTTACCTTCTCCCAGGTCAAAATATTTATGTGAATGTTTTACTCATTGATTCAATTATTCAAAAAATTATTGAAAAAACACGAAAAATTCTATCCTAAACCATAGTTTTGTGAATAAAAAATTATATACAGTGCTATTCAGAGTCGAGTCTGTGCACGAGAATCTCGAATGATATTGAAAGGTCGACTCTAGTCTTCATAGTTCATGAAATATACAGGAAAACCTAAAATTTCGGAATTATAGTTTTTGCTGTATATGCTTCATTTACAAAAATATTGGAAATATGCCTACACTTTGCCGTATCAACTTTCATTGGACCACGAGAATATGATCACAGAATTTTTATGCCGGGATTTCTCAGATTTAGGGCACCATCAACTTTGAAATTTTCATCATGGACCATTTTATGCATCAATTTGTTTATCGTTATTCGATAGTCTTGATAGTTTCTATTTCAGCTCACACGATGTTCAATTCGGAGTAATTCAGTCATCAGTCAATGAGCTGGTACCTAATAACCTTAAACCATAAATTAATTTTGCCATTCTAATTCAAAGCTATCCTAATTCAAAGCTCAACGTTCCCAAGATAAGTTGCATGTTTCAGACACCAATAATAAAAGTTCAATTTTTAGTTTCAAGGAAACTGGAGGAATAAACTTGTGTATCTTTTTGCTGATATTCGTTAGTCTGATATATTTTACGGAAAAATTTCTCAGAAATTTTGTATAAGTTTCAAATTAGGAAAGATATAGGACGAAATCAGCATCAGTCCATCTCCTTAGTGAGTTCTTCTTGTGAGTTCGTTACTAGTGAATAACAATCCATTGTTCATCACAAGTTCTAGGTACTTAACATTAATTTTTGTCTCAGTTATCCTCTCATCAATTATTATGACCGGTGGCCGCTCATCCCTTCTGACTGTTATGTACACCCATTCGGTATTCATGTCGTTATATCCTAGCCATATCACTCTTTTCAATGCTTTGCACTCACCACAACATTGTCGACAGAGTTCCCTTCGATGATGAGCAGCTGGTAGTCCGTTTAGGTCTGGACTCCATGTGTCCTAATACCTTGCCTGACTCATATTCTCGATTAGATCAAACCATGCCTTCATTACTATCAAATATAATATCAGCCCTATGGGACCCATGAATCATCGTCGGAGACTGGTCCGCATTTTATGTCTCTCATTCACTTCATGCTTTTCTCCATTCCTGGTGCCAAGCGATGATAATGGCGTTAGTCAGGTCAAACGCCACGACCCAGCTGTGTCTTCTCTCTCTCTCTCTCTCTCTCTACCACTCTTATTTTTTTATTCCGTTCACCATTTTCTCTACTGCCATTATAGTGTCCATTACCGCCCTAAAATCATATTGGTTGTATGAGAATTCCAACTTCCTTTCATGCCAGACTTGTACTCTGACATGGAGAACGCTGTCTATGCTGGTCAGTAGACTTCCAACCTTCCTTGGTGTCCAAAACAACCTTGGTCTGCTTCCACACCGCATACAGGCATTGAATAGTTTCAGTACTCTTCCCTTCGTTCAATAACCCTCAGAACAACTTGTTGACTTCACCTCCTCTTCAGTCGCTTTTTCGTCAATAAGCCGGTCCACTATCACTCGCAGTTCCCCGGTGGTGAAAGGCGACTGTTACTCACTCCACTCCTCTTGTTCTCCTATTCTGACCCAATGGCTAGCAGGACTGTCACTAGGAGATCATTCTCGGGAAAGTTCTTTCTCACCAGCTTAACTCTGCAATAATCTTTCGTGGGGACTCTTGTTTATCTTTGAAATTTCTGTAGGTCCCATAGTTGGTGACTTCTCAAGGTGAGTTGCCCATACTTGACTATACTCAGACTTTGAAATTAATTGAGTCTAATAAGGAATTTTCCCAGCATCAGTGATAATGAAACAGTAATGGCAGGTCAAAACAGCACTGACTGCTGTTTGATCTCGAATGCTTTCAACCATTGAATTTCTCCAAAATAAAAGATACCAGCAATATCAGATACACAGATTAATTTCTTCAGTATCTTCGAAACTGAGAATTTATCATCTGAACTTTCATTATTGGTTTCTGGAATATGTAATAAACTTATGAAAATTGTATGCCATGGGAAAACCTAAATGGAAATATAAGAGGTTTGTGATATCAACACATTTCAGGTAATTGGTGAAGTTTTTAAGAATAATTGCTTTCTTTTGATCAATTTTATCTGAACGACTATCTCTGCAAGAATAAAGATACAGCAAAAAATTAAAATTCGAAATTTTTCGGTATTTCTGGTATATAACCAGGAACAAAAAACTAGCGTCGATTTTTCGATAGCATTCATTAACATCCGAAAATTGGATTTCATATATCTTCTCAGTTCTTCAGCTCTTGATCCTGTTAACAAATGTAGGAGACCAAGTGATACAGTCAGGAAGCGATTTAGTTGCCTCCTCAGGAGCCTAATAACTCACGAATCTACTTTGAATCAAATTCTCTGGCAGCATTAAGAGAGAAAAATTTTTCTCTGCACAGGTCTGGAATTACTTATAGTCAAATAATAATGATTCGCCCAAATCGGAGGCGACAAAGCTCTTCGTGGTTGAATCTAATGTATCGTCAAGCATAGCTGACTTACAAATACCTTCTTATGGGAAGGATGCACCTTGATCAGCCGAATAATCAACTTGAATCTCTTCAGCGTGCCATCAAAGCTACCATGGAGCATATTCCAGAAGATGGGCCACAGGTAGGATTCCAAACCTACACATTTCGGCCTGAATAGCTACAAGTAACCCGAGAGACTCAAGTGAGCCTCTCCCGGCTGCCATGGAAGCGCCCTTTTCTCTCGTTTGATACTCACCTACGCTAATTGACAACCGATCAGGTCCTGACTTGAGTAAGGAAAATTTTCCAATGATTATTGGGAACAATTCTAAATGTCAGTGAGACATTGAATTTACTATATACCAACTTATCTAAAGACCAATCTGAGTTGTTCACTAAACCTCAGTAGGTAATGATTATGTAGTTATTGGAATATTTAGGAAGATTAAGTGTATAAGTTTACTCACCCAGTTTTCATGAAAGACGTAAACATATCAACCATAATATTGCTCATCATTCGATCATCTTCATTTGATAATGTGTCCAAATTGGTTTTGAGGATATAGCTAGTATCATCCCCATGGGATGTTCCTAAAATCACAGATTTCAATTTGATACTGCTTCTTATTCATAAAAAGCGAAGAACCACATTACTGTCCAATGGTAAATTGCAGAAAATATCGAGACATATAGTTATACTATATTGTGAGATTTTCATTGTTGCACAAAAGTGCAACATGTTTTTCGCTATACAGTAACTTCCTCAAGCAAGTATGAAAACGGTTCGGGAAGTCCAATGAAAATCTATCAATGAAGTGTTACTCAAATAAATTATGAATTTTCACCGAATATCGGCCAGTTCCATCACATGTTAAAAAAGTGTTTAAATTGCCATAAATAAATATTATGAAGTAAAATTCAGTAATCCTGCTCCAATAAACGAAATTCTGTATAATAAGACGAATAATGGAAATTATGAAATTGAATATATAACCATATATGAAAATAAGATTGAAGATCTACAAGATATTTGTGAATGTTTCAACAATTATTTTGTTACTTTTGGTACAAATGTATCCTGTAGTATTCCTACCCAAAATGGTCCTGCAGTTCAAAATTATCATCCGTGTATCTTAAGCCTACCGAACCAAAATAGAAGAAGAAATGATTAGTATGTTAGATTCAAGAAAAGCTCCAGGATTGGACAGAATTATCACTAAAATTGTTAAAAAAGTTAGCGCCACAGATAAGTAAACTGATAATTTTTNGTTTGTTGCCATTTCGCCACTATCCAAAGTTTTCTTCAAGATGGGTAGCCAAGTACGGTCTATTTCTTAGGAGCTATTCGAGATACAATTCTCTCCAGACATGAGAATATACGCTGATTCTTTTAGCTTACGTCTCTTAGAATGAGGCTCATTGGTAATCTTTCTTGTCTTATTCCATTCCATCCGATGTTCACCGTCTGATTTTAAAATGTGTTCTGATAATTTTTTTCAGATTGTGGAAGGTAACAATTACCCAAAAAAGTTCGATCAAGGCAACATATTTCTTCTTAAAAGAAAGTAAAAATATCAAAAATAAAATTATAAAGTGTATATTGGAGTTAAACTTCAAGGAGCTTGCAATCAACGAGTATGAATTATAAAACTATTAGATTTTCAAATTATGTAGCTCTATTAATTCCTCAAAAAAAAACAAACAATCAAATCTGACTTTCCAGAATTAATAGTGACTAACAAAACCTTTCTACAAGATATTCAGGCAATCTAAAAGTAATGAAATTGAAATCAAATATTGGATAAAATTGGATAAGTGTCAAGTTTTACAAAAAGCTATCAAATGCTTTAGAAAATTAAAAAAATATAAGAATACAAAAAGATATTAATTGCTTCTTTTGATAAAATTAAATTTGGAATTTCAATTCCATTGCCGTCGCAGAGGGTTACTTGATTGATATTTATGGTGAAAATCACTGTATGCCACTGTTTTTGCTAAGTTTAATACTGCTTGTTTGAAATATCTAAATATCGAATCTGAGAGTCAGTGGCGTTGAATGGGAGTGTTAAATATAACAAGTAATCACAACCAGAAATTATTGACATCGGGTGCGAGTGCATGCGTGCGGGTATGCGCGTGAATGCGTGCGCGCGCTTGTGTGCGTGTGCGCGTATTGGATTCAAATTGTTATAGACTACATTCCCTTAGAAAAATTGTGTCTAAAAACTCATTCTTAAAGGATCTCGCTCTTTTGATGAAGGATACCTTAAATACAGTAGTTCAAGATCTCTCAAACATATCTTTAAAGTGATGAGCAGCTACAGTTTACCGCATTCTTCCGACATCATTTGACTTGAGTATGCACGTTAATACGGATACTCCCATCTCTCGATTTTCTGCATCCTGCATCGACTATGTCTGTAGCAATATTGACAAGCAAAATGTTTCATGCACAGTTATTCCATCCGGATTATCTAATCATGAAGCAGTGATATGTTCTATTCTGTTAAAATCAACAAAAAAACAAACCATACATAAGTATGGTAGATTGTTCAGTCGTTCAAACTATGATAGGTTCTATCAAAACTGCCTTGAAATAGACTGGGTGAGCATACTCTCTGAATGTGACCCCTTTTTATCATTCCACAGTGCATTGTCTGATGTGTTCAATAAGTCGTTTCCAGAACAAATAATTAAAAATAAATGTAAAAAGCCATGGGTGACAAAAGGACTGAAAACATCCTCTAGAAACCTGCGCT
>NW_019290091.1:59732-167565 GCF_000500325.1 Leptinotarsa decemlineata
TGTTCAACTTTGCTTCTACTCCTTATGCTACTCGTAATAGCTTATACCTTTAGATTTCCCATCCCAACTTCGAATTTAATCAAGGATTCCATATTCTATACTGGTGGTAATTCAATCATTCACCATTAGAAATGAGATCTGCAAATCTAAGCAACGTTCATTTCAAAAAGGCGGTGAAGAACCTACTTGTTGATAGACCCTATTATAGTTTGGAAGAGTATTTTAGCGAATCCTTATAACAATATACTAGCAATAAATTACCAATTTATTCCTTGTACTATCACTTTATACATGGTGATATTTTATCTATACATTTTTAGAACTTTTTTTTATATTTACATTTATTCATTTTTGGAATTTTTTTATATTTACATTTATACTTTTTTAGAACTTTTTTTATATCAACATTGTATTTCTTGGACTTCGTCAATAAGATGCAAATCTTCGGACAATAAAGTATATTTTGATTTGATTTGATAAACTGCAGTCTGGGGAATTATGCAGGTTTTGTCACAAAAATCCCTCTACATTCCGTTGGTACCTACACAATAGTAAAGCAATAAAAGTTGCTAAGATGATCACTGACAAGCTAATTCACATTTGTTTTCTTCCATTATATATTCACTATGTGTTTCTTCATAGCGTTACAATGATCCAACAACTGAGTGGATAAGTGCTGTTCAATCGTCTTTGTTCCTCTGATATTTCTTTTTTGGTTTATCAATTCATATCAAGTGTAATTTTCTAGTATTGTTATTTACATTTCAACCCTCATTTACCTAAATTTACATCGTTATGTGTTCTAAATTCTGATTTACTATGGGACCCACGGTAATCAAAATAGTAACTATAAACCGATGATTTCACTGCAGCGGAATGTAAGCGACCGGATTTTTCTATATCAGCAATAAATAGTCGATCACTCAGCATCTGGAACAAAAAATAATGTATTGGTATACGTATTAAGTGATTGGGAATGAATGAGCTTTTTTTAAAATGGCAAGATTTTGTGCTATCAGTACAAAACACATTTCAATATTTGTTGTTATATACCGTGTGACACAGACTTATGGTACACCCACTTTTTCTCCATTATTTCTCTAGCGATATTTCTGAAACTTGAAACATTGAATATGCTCACTAAACGGCACTTTTTGACATATTTGTCGAACAAATTCAACTTCCGGCTTTTACGGAAACGACAACAACTTTTGATTTTCGAACGGGATATCCTATATATTATCACAAGAACGGTTAGGGAAGATCATGAGGAATCCAACAATACCAGGTTTGATGGTGTTATCTCTAATGACTATGGAGATATCACCATTTATTTTATCCATAAATTCAATGAGTGGGAGAGAGAGTAGGATGGACCCTCAAGAAAAAGTTTCTCTGTCCTACTCATTGAGCCTATGTATAAAATAAATGGCGATATCTCCGTAATCATTAGAGATAACACCATCAAACCTGGTATTGTTGGATTCCTTATGATCTTCCCTAATCGTTCTTGTGGTAATTTATAGGATTTGAAAATCAAAAGTTGTTGTCATTTCCGTAAAAACTGGAAGTTGAATTTCTTTGACAAATATGTCAAAAAGTGCCATCTAGTGAGCATATTCAATGTTCCAAGTTTCAGAAATATCGCCAGAGAAATAAAGGAGAAAAAGTGGGTGTACCATAAGTCTGTGTCATACGGTATATCTTAGTGAAGTTTCGAAAAGAACAGGTCAACGAACCATAATAAAATTATAGTAAATGATGTCGATTGAAATATTGAAACGAATGTCAATTAGTATTAAAATTATATCACCATGAAGAGAAACCAATGTAAAGTGTGATCCTTTTATTATTTTTAATGAAACCTTTATGGTTTGACTTTGAGCTATAGATCTGATGAGCTCTGGGGGTCCCCAAATGAAATGTAATCTTCTTTATTAACCCGTACATGCCCAGAATAATTTTTTGTTGAAAACCTTTCAATATTTCTGTGTATATTCATTTGGGCATTAAATAACATGAAAAAATTGAGGCTAATAAATGTAATGAAATATGAAAAATTCAGTAATTTCTCTTATTTATTTTGTGAAACTAACAGAGGGGTTATTATTTATGATATTCCGAAAACATTTATCATGCAAGGGAATATTGCATCGATCACAAGATTTATTTGTTTTGCTTTGACATAACGCACATCTCCTTATTTTTTGTGCGCATTTTATGAGATGCTTACCGGATGAGCGAAGGCTTTGTGGTATCAATGATGATCTTGACGGTCCTGGAAATCGTGGGGGTTGACCATACTTTTTCAGTAAGGATAAAACAACCTGTCTTCTGAAGGTCAAGTTATCATGCTTGCATCTCAATTTTATTGAAATCACCCAAGCATTGTTCATAGAAACGTCAAACATCCAATAGAGAATACGTATATACCTACCACTTTTTACCTAGGAATTTATTATATTGAGATATCAGTTATGATTGAAGTACATCAGTTTGAGCTTTTTGTTGTACAGAATATCTTTTTGCTGTTTGAAGTGGTGTAACACCAAATTCATTGGACATGAGAGTAACTACACTATTGCCGTTCCACTGTACGGAAATTATATTAGTCTTCCTGTCCGAAACAAAATTATAAGCTCCTCTTTCTCTTTCTCTTACTCTTACTGTACCTATACCATCAAATCCAATTCTTCCTAATTTGGATATCAAAGTGGCATTTGTGAAAAAGTTATCAAAGAATAAAGAAAATGATAAGTTTTCATAATAATTTTTCAATATATCGGAAAACTGCAAAACCACGGATTCACCTAATCCTATTTCTGAAACTTAAGTGTCTTTTCTTATTCCCTGGTATATATCAAAATTGATACAATAGTCACAAGGAGATGCTAAAACCCAAAATAAATAGGCTTTCCCTTTATCCATTTCTTCCAAAATGAGGGATCATTGACTCGTCAATCGAAACGGCTATTTGGATGGGGTGATATTGTAAACATATTCAATTCAGTTTATTCATGAGAGGTTGGAGCTTTGCTACTTCATCGCCTTGGACCAGATTATTGTTATCCTCATGGAAGTCGCTGCAAGAATATTATGTGCATCTTCACGTGTTTCCCAGAACATTCTCCTCCGAGGATCTGGCATACAACCATTCAGGAATAATATTGCAAGAAATGCATACATTTCGTCAGTGCCAAGTTCTAACTGGTGATTTTTCTGAGAAGCATATAAAACATTATGTTTTACGATTTGCTTCATAACGTTTGTATTCAGAAATAACTTAAAATATTCTACAGGCTCACTGTTTTCGGACAGATAAATTGGAGGCAGACATGATATGTTATCAGATATATTTGTAGTTCCTTTCTCAAGATCTGTATTGGGGGTCCAAAGCCTATTCTGATTGAATTTTTTCTTTTTCTTTGTGTTATTGCTGCCAAATCAACACCCTTTACCTCTTGTTCATCAAATTCTATGTCTTCTGTTTCGTGGACATTGGTTATATTTGTTTCTGCTTCCGCGTCTAACTGATGACTATTTAATTTGTCAGGATCATTACAATCCTCATCACCGGAATCAGCATCTGTATCAAATCCGTTATCTTCAGGAGATGTAATGATAATATCGCTGGGCAGCTCGGCATCATCATCTAGCTTCTCTATTTCTTCCAACAGTTCAGCTGTAGTGAGCGGTTTTTTCTGAATTAACATATAAAACATACTAAAATTTGCCCAAGGGGTCGATAACGACCCATGTAAATAATATTTCAATTTTCAGGTTATCAACGTAAATCTTCATTCATTTCACTTGATTTCAGTGAATTGGGTATCTAAGTTCCTAATCATCACTTAAAATGAATGACTAAAAAGATTACTGCTTACTCACCAATATAATTTGTGACTCATGTTTTCAAAATTGCAATGAACCCATTTCACCTATATATCACTTCTTACTGGCTCACTGCAGAACAAAATTGAACAATTCAAACGAAAGTTGGAATGATGACTGAACAAAAACTTAAATATTTCCTCTCAACTTGTAGCGACAAGTGCGACATAAATTAACGAACCTCTGGGCATAAATCGGTTAAGTAAATATGCAAATCGAAATCTGTTGTACATGTCCCCATGCCACACACGGGGGGCGTGTGTGGCATAGGGGTTTGCTGGCCAAACTTCAATGCTATGGCTGGGATCATTCTCGTGTATGGCTCTCTCCAGCTTCCTGAAAGAACGTTCCTTGCAAGCGTTCGTCGATGGATATCTCTCAAATACTGGAGACACCATCAACGCTGGTGTCTCCAACCCTCTTTTTATTGTATATCAACGACTTATATCGCAAATAATAAATACTTTTTTTCCAAACTATTTAAAAGTGTAAATTATGATTTTTAAAAGCAAAATTATTTCTTAACTAATTATTTAAATCATAATTAACAAATTAATAAATTTTTATGAACTTTTATCGCAGGATCGTATGAAGTATATATATCAAAAGGGCTCCACGAAGTTCAAAATTTATAGGCCAATTATTCATACTTTTTATCCCAATATTTATGCCAACAGAGATTGGGAAAAAATGTGTTAGTTAACAATTGAATAACTTTTTGAAAAATGGTGATTAAACTTTTTTTTTCTACGGGACTCGATTCATTCAAGTGTTAAGAAAGTACTAGATTTTTTTCAGATTTTTAAAATGACATTTATTTATACCTTTTATCCCATTATTTATGCCAACGGAGATTGGGAAAAAATGTGTTAGTTAACAATTGAATAACTTTTTGAAAAATGCTGATGAAACTTTTTTTTTCTACGGGACTCGATTCATTCAAGTGTTAAGAAGATACTAGATTTTTTCAAATTTTCAAAATGACATTATATGTTATAAAAAAATTATTTCTTTTGATAAACCCTCTTTAGCGGCAACGCGCGCATGACGTACCAGCCGCGCCGAACCCTATTTTCAACGTCAAATTAAAATTATAAATAATGGAAATAGAGTTTCGGGAGTCGGGACTTTTTTATCGGAAATTTCCTCCTCTTTAACGAGCTTTTTCCAAATTGCTTAAATATTGATAGTTTTGAGTTATTAACGAAAAACTAAATACCATTTTTTTAATATTATTTTGTTTATAACAATTGCAATTTTTTACCTGCACCAAAATCGAATGAGCTATCGCTCATATTTTTAGGACCTTTATCTCTATTTTTCATGTTTTTGAACTTGTTGATTAGACTATATACAAGGTATTCAATTTGTTCCAAAGTTGCTACTACTTTCTAATGGAAGTGGCAATACCGCATTTTCGAAAATATTTTAGCTGGGTAGAGAATATCCGAATATGCTCTTTACTGAATTTTCAAAGTGATCCGGGGTCTGGTTCACCGTGAATCAGCCTGTATATATTCTCCGTCTGAATTTTTTTTTCGATATCTTCTTCCTCTAAGTACATATAAATTAAAGAAAATACTGAATTGGAGAATGAAACTTATAAGCTTCATTAACAGTGCACTCACCTGAACCAACATGTGAAAGGAATCCTTTGTAACATTACCACTCTGCAAATATTCAGATTTGATCTTTTCAGTGATACTGTCTTTCAAATTGCTGGGTACAACATCATCATAGTGTAATATGTATGGAATAATTTCATTCCAGTTTTGATTCAAATATTCCATGTGTTCTTCAGAATAGAAATCTAAAACATTTATAAAGTTTAATATGAGTGCTTTATCATGTAATGGTAACCAGATTGGTGCTGAAGAGTTAATAAGGCAAATGTCTTATTACCAAACATTGATGTCTGCCATTGAGGATGACAGTGTTACATGTAAGTGAAATTTTTTTCTCTTTCATACGAGTGTTCAATATTGTGAAGCAATCCTCTGATGATATCTGATTCAATTTCATAACGAATGTTTACATTGTACAAACCGATTAGGTATAATTGGGTATAATTCAATGTTCATATAAAAGTAGTTGTTTCAAAAGTATTTTTCTTTCATGTAATTCAATGTTTATATGAAAGAAGTTGTTTCGAGAGGGCTTTTTCTTCCACTTTGTGTCTGAAAGTTACTTTTTTGCTTGATCTACACATCTTTGTAAATAATAAATTTTTAAATTAATTGCTTTATTTTTTTTTCTGGAATATTCCCATATTTTTTCATATAAAGATGGGGAAGTAAAAAGCCAAAAACTTTCTTTCCCAAAAAATGTATTTTACTTCAAGGAGAAAAGTTGATAGGAATTGGAAAACTATTTATGGTATTCCAGAATTGTCATTTATAAGATTTCGTTATCCTGTAAATATTTGTTTGTATAACATTTTGAAATATTTTTATCTGCACATATTATACACTTATTTATTGGGCATTTTAATTGGTAATCTAGCTTACAATATTAGTTTTTATATCGGATTGGTACATTTTTCTAAAAACAAATTCAGTTTAGTAAATATAACCTACTCGATTTTTATGTGAATTGGTAGGTACTCCCAAATGTTAATAATATTCGTTGATTTCGCATTCAAATTTCAATTCTACTGAAAACGGCCGACCACAATGATACTTCGAAACAAGCATTTGTTTAAATTAAAAAAGTTCACCAATTTAATCGAACATGATAAAATTCTGAATCTGTGGAACTACAAAGAATATGTATGTATATTCAAATCCAATGTGAATCATTCCTATCGCACAGGACCCTCTAGGATTGCCTTAAGGATTTTCATGTATGGCTTGTGATTTATCCTTAAAAAATAAAGAATAATGATAATGATTCAGCTGCAAACACCACGAATAATTTTACACTCGGCAAACCAACCCAACACATCCCTCATTAGTTAAAATAACAGAAGTTTGTTAACAGTTCCAAGCCATCACAAAAATCTTTACCCACGGCTCTTCCAGTTGAATGTATCAGAAATCAAAACACAGTTCTATCGAGTCAGTCACCACTTGAAAAACTAATCAACTTCAGGAGATTTCATGATACAAGAAATTTTTTATAATCCATACTCTCCCAGGAAGCTCAAAACCTTTGATTTCAAATGAATTCATAATAGAGTGCAAAGTTTTTAGAGAAACATTGTGGTTAATTTTTACTAGCTGCAGTGTAGACCCTTAGGCTATGCAGATTTATAAAGAAAAAATGAAGTGCCCCAAATTCGAAATTTAAAAAAAGTCACTATTACCACTCGAATATATAAGGAATTACAATAACAAAACCAATAAATTTGGGAAATACTAAACAATGAGTTGGGAAATAGAAAAAGAAGACCTGGAAACATACTATCACTCTTAGGAATGAATTAAATGAAGAAATTAAAGATGCACAAGAAATATCAAACATATTTTCAAAATTAAAATGGGCTATTTTTGAAAGAGGTTAATTTTTGAGAAAGACAAATCCCCTTTCACGGAAGTGGAAAATCTGAACACTCTAGGACCGACGGCAAATTGAAACTCATAAGTAGAGATGACATTTCAATAGTTATTGCAAAAAAAATTATTGACCTTATTATCGAGTCCATTAATATTCTTGATTAATTTGAAGGTGTTATTGAAAGGTGCTCTTATATTTTTCCTACACAAAATAGGCAACAAAATAAAGGCAAATATGTACAGGCAAATTTATTTGCTTTGCTCCTTAATTGCCTGAGAATGTTAAAAGTAATCGAATTTTTAACTACGTGTATCAGAACATTATTTTTATTAATGTAATAACCAACCAAGTAAATCGAATCAGGCTGATTCGAACAAATTGGTTGTAATACATTTTAGATTTATCAAAAGCATCCGACACTTTTTCTTCTGAATTTCGTGTAATTAGCGGACCTAGTTTTTTCAAATAATTTATTGAGCTAGGTGGAATCATGAACCCAAGGTTCTGTCCTGGTGCCACACGAAGCAGAGTTAGCAGAAAAATTAATACAATATTAGTGCTTGGTGTCAATGCAACAAACTTAAATCGAAATCTATTTCAAGAAAACCTCTCATTAGGAGACAATTCAGCAGTGATTCGTGCATGATTGGTATTCAATCAGCTAGCGAAGTTATGTCATATTCATAGAGTCTGCAACACAATTTGCTTAATATTATTTAGCTAAACAATTGCAAACCACTCTAGATCATTTTGGAAATTTGAAGGTTTACTTTTTTATGACCTACTCTCTCATCAGCTTCAATATCATGTAGGTATTGGGATATTCCTCCACATAAAATGGCTCACTTCAGATGAACCCCATATCCATTGCAATAAACTGGTATAGTAACTTTCCGTCATCTATCAGGGAAATATACAGTGTGACCCATTTTTAATGGAAACACCCCCCTAAAATTTGAAGTTGTAAACCGATTTTAATATTTTTTTTTGAAATGTCAAGTACTAAAAGGTCTACCTTGGGACAAAATTTGAAATGTTTATTAAAGTTTCAGGGCATACTACGATATTTTTTCTTAGTCGAAAATCGGGATTTTTTATTAGCGATTTTTTTATTGAAAAACACCCTATATCAAACAGATATAGCCATGAGAATATTTTTTATGATTTCAACAATAAAGTGCCGCCAGATGAAAAAAAACAAATAGCGTAAATATTTTTAATGAAAATAACGGAATTGCATTCAAGTTTTCACGCAAATTAACTAAAACTAAGACCTAATATTTCAATTTAAATCTTAGTTGCCATGGAAATGATATTACAATTTGACACTTGTGAAAGATTTAAGTGTACTATTGTCAACAATATTCACCTTACAGTTCTTAGAATTATTTTGTGTCATGGCTGCAAGATTGAGCGTAAGAGAGAAAATTGAAATTGTACGCCTTTCGGGAGATGACGTTAGAAGTGCTAGAGAGGTTTGTAGAGTATTTAATGAGAGACATCCAGATCGTCCTCGTATTAGCTGCGATACGGTAAATAAAATAAATAAAATATTCAATGAAACTGGTGCAGTATCAAAAATGATGTTAAAAAGTAATCCTGTACAAAGACGAAACAGGAATGACAGAAATGATTAAATCATTTTAGATTATTTCGGAAATAATCCTAATGCCAGTATAAGGAATGCCACTTTAGATTTGAATATTCCACGAGAAACTATTCGGAGATGTCTCAAGGCGAAGAATATTAAACCTTTCAAGCCAAAATTTTTACACACACTTCAAGAAAAAAACGAAGCAAGACGCCTGGAATATTGTTTATGGGCCCAAGGGGAATATTTAAACAATAGAAATTTTCTTAACAATTATTTAAAATTGGGTCACACTGTATATAGTCAAAAAAATATTTCAATTTCTGCAAGACACTTTCTCCTGACATTTTGAAAGTATTTGGTGTTAGATATTCTTCTCGCATTGTGGCTCATTGTTCATTTATTTATTGATATAATATTTGTGTTGATGTTAAGTTAACGTGAATTATATTTATTTCACATATTGAGTGGGCATACTTGAAGACTGGCTTTAAATCAAATATCTAAAAGAACAATTCGTTCAGGTCAGTCCCAAATTACCTACACTTTACGTTAATCGACTGACACCTATCAGAAAACAACTACTGTCCTGGCTAATACCACGAAAGGTGTTGGATTATATTCGACAGGTATTAGTGCAGGATTCATCACTGAAATTATTCCTGCACATGCTGTTGGCGATACAACTGCTTCAATCGATTTTCAATTATTGGAACACACTTGCAGACCGGTTTGGGGCTGTTTGGCCACTCGTCAGTGCAAGGTAGTATATCATCAACATAAATTTGATGATCTCCGATAATTGAAAATCAAACTCCTTCAGAGTATCATTCCTTGAATTAGGCTGAAATGAACGACAGGCAACAATTTTGTCATCACCCTAAGTGCCTGTTAACGAAGTAATCAACCACATTTGACAATAGTAAGTCTTCTGAAGACAGTAACGATTCACACCTCTTTTGATTTCAGTTAAATTTGTTCAAACATTAACAAACCCATGCATGAATAAATAGGATCAACTTCAAGTTGAAGTCCACCTTCTTCAAGAGAAGTCCACCACTTTTCCAATTTTACAAAATGACAATTTTGAAGCTCGTTTTCATGGTATATTTAAGAATTGACATCCAATTTGTAACGATGTATATATTCTGATGTTGAAAAAAAAGGTGCATATCAAGTTCCGTTTCGTTTTCATAATAGTGAAATTTTATATTTTTTCTGAAATGACTTCTTATGGTTTTTGAAATAGTCTAAAAAATAAAAGCGAGGGTGTTTTTTAATGAAAAACCATCACGAAAGTACTACAACCCTGTCCCGAAACACATAAAATGGTAACTAAATGAACACATTTTGTCAAATGAAAATATTGTTTGTGTAATACCCAGCACTTCAAAATCGAGTTTGAAAGCTTATTTTATGATATTGATGTCTAAAACGAGAGCACTATATATCTGTGAGGTGAAATGTGAAATGAATGCTAAAATGAAAAAACAGTAGGACAGGACAAGGTATGGAACGCCGTTTTACTTTTTATTGTCACAAATATTCATTCCTCAATTTATTCAACTAACAATTTATTTGTTTGACATTAATTGATTCATGCATTTGTTCGACACATTAAAAACGATTGTTTGCAAATTTTGTTCTATTTTAAATGACACTTGATTTAAAATGTTACATGAATTAATTTGTTTGATGAAAAGTTGCGAACAGTTATAATATAGATTCATTGTTTGAAATTTTTGGAAGTAAATGTTTGTCATATATACTTTTTTTGTAACTATCGAATAATTTACTACAATTTCTGTGAAACATGAATAAAATTGTTTGTTGATAAATAGTTACATGAATTAAAACGATTGTTGATAATTTTAATTCGGCGCTAGCGTCGAACGGATTCTTGCAGAAGATGAATTTTTAAATCTGGCAACATGACAGTCTAGTGATAGTAACACAATATTCCGTCCGACCGCAGTGCCTAATAAAAAATATCAACAATCAATTTAATTCATACATCACCTAAAAGCAACAATCAAAACAATTCATTTTTTCAAAATACCAATAGAAAGTAAAACGGCGTGCCACGCCGTTTTACTTTTTTTTAAATATTCCTTTGGAATGATCTGAATTATTTTGTTTGTTGAATTTCAGTGATACATGAATTAAATTGATTGTTGATAATTTTTATTCGGCGCTGACGTCGGACGTATTTTTATGGAACTACTCAACTGCACATATGTATGGCGTTGGTCATAGTACGGTAATAATCCGTTCGACCGCAGCGACGAATAAAAATGATCAACAATCAATTTAATTCATGTATCACCTGAATGCAACAGTCAAAACAATTCATTTTTACAAAATACCAATAGAAAGTAAAACAGCGTACCACGCCGTTTTTCTCTTTATTAATATTCCTTTGAAATGATCTGAATTATTTTGTTTGTTGAATTTCAGTGATATATGAATTAAATTGATTGTTGATAATTTTCATTCGGCGCCACGGTTAAACGGCATTTTGTCGTACTATAAACGAACTAGCATGTTGCCATATGTAATACTTAAGGTTCTTGATAAATCCGCTCGATACCAGCGCCGAATTAAAATTATCAACAATCTTTTAAATGTATCTTTCAAATACAACAAACTTTTTAAATCATCAAAAAATTTAATTCTTTCTCAGAAATTAGCTTTTTCAAAAGATTGATGAAATAAAATGATACTTGCTTGAGAATGTTTTGCACAAAAGTTGTAACCAAATTTTAAATTGAATGCATTAAAGTGAATGTTGGAAATATTCAACACTTTCAATAAAATTGAAATATAACAATCTTTATTATTCATAAAAAAATATTTAGTATGGAAAGTTAATATTTTCAGACAAACGAAAGTCTATTTTTATTACCAACAATGTTTCATGGGAAATCTTTGACAGTCATTCAAATATATTCATTGAAATTTTATTCCAAAACTTACTTTTAGAAAGTGAATTTAAAGTTTCATTATAATTCAACAGTCATATAAATAACTAACATTTTATTCAAAGGTCAAAATTATATGCGGAATTGAAACGTTTGTTGAATTTACTCGAATAATACATTCCATTGATTGTTGAATAAAAATGTTTGTTCATTGCTGAGTTGAACTATATGTATATAGATTATTTTTCAGCATAATATATAGTAAATTGGCGTTCCATTTTCCAATACTCTGAAACAATATTTTTCTTCGGAATCAATAAAAGCTTCAAGTTATTTCATTAGTCTTTTTTATTCAAATAACAATTTTATTCATGTAACATTTTAAATCAAGTGTCTTTTAAAATAGAACAAATTTTGCGAACAATCGTTTTTAATGTGTCGAACAAATGCATGAATCAATTGAATTCAAACAAATAAATTGTTAGTTGAATAAATTGAAGAATGAATATTTGTGACAATAAAAACTAAAACGGCGTTCCATAATATGGACAGTATTCGTCTGATGTAACAACCATTGAATTAATTCTGTTCCCGATAATGAAACGAAAATTATATCAATATCTATTATGGTACCGACTTACTGTTTTCATCTCAAATGTTGAAAGCGAACTGTTGTTTCATTTATAGGATATTTTTCATGCTCTTAACGAGATGGTGAGGAAAGTTGCGGTGGTAATGCAGTAGGTTATGATGGTGGTAGAGAGGGGATCTGTGGTGATATTTTCTTTCTTACGGGGATTGAGTTTCTTCCATATTGTGTGTGTGTATGTCGTCTTTCCTATTGAAATTATTCGCGTGTTTGTGAATTTCTATCGCCTTCCGCACTAGCCGACTGTGACATCCCTCGGCGCTAGTAACTCAACTCCTCTATAGAATTAATCTCCTGTTATAATATGACAATGGAATAATTGTAAAAAAACCTTAATTCTCGATTATTTTTAATGGATAGTCGATGTTATTATGAGAAAGCATTCCTAAGAATATTCGTAGCGTCAGATTTACGATTTGAGTATTTCTGCTCCACGCATTCACGGGTCACGCCCGCGAGGCCCCCTCAACCCCCCTCGTCGATTCCAATGACAATTATTATCAGCTATTCAGCAGTGGAACAGATAACGTATACTATTTTATAAATGTATTTAATATTAACTCGTTTTCAACAATTACTGTTTGCCACAATAAGATACAATTAGTTTGAAAGTTGCTGAATTTATAAACAAAGGAGACTGATTTCGATTGGCATATCATTCAAAAGCTTTCCGGGATATCTACAGCCAGCTTTATATAGGAACAACAAATGCTATACAAAAAAATTTGTAAAACCAAAAAACGTTCTTATTCAAGAATAACTCCAACGTCTCGGCCCTTTTCAGAACCCCATCAGTTCCTGAATTCCAGAATGATATTTGTTTTAATGAAGATATTTTACTTTGTTGTTATCCACATCCCTGCAGTCCGCCACGTGACAAAAACAAGCGAAGAAACTCTACAGCCATTTGCAGTATGAGTCTGGGATGTGGCCTGTGAAAATCTTTTACGTCGGAAGCTCTAGGGTGGCATCACTCAACAAACGAGAGTCTCTAGGTGGAGTCACCTCATTCACTAGTTCAGTGCGGCTAAAAATATATCTTCCGGGAGCGACAGCTGGAGACGAGAAGTTGGTAAATTCGGGTGTTGTGTGTCGAGTTAAGATTCAGGGATCGTAGGGTCCCTTTTTGATGTGTACAATGAGTTAGCTCAGCCATCTGTTGGGATGAAAATATTACTAAGTGTGGATATTCTCCTTTAAAGTTGGTTTTCAATTGAACTTAATAGTTGGTATTAGAGAAACGCATCAAATCAAAGGAATCTCATGACGCCTACACTTCCGATGGTACTACGTAGATAAGAGCACTCCGATCGAGGATACAACAGTCCGCTATCAACATTTGAGGTAAAAGCACTCCTGAAGAAACTAGCCAAGTGTGTTAGCAAAATGCCAGGAAGATATTCGACAATACGATGGTCGATTGTAAATGTTGATGACAATTAATTGTATATAAAAACAGACATATCGACTTTCTGTTATCCAAATCTATGTTGCAAGTAGGTATGTAGTGTTTTTTTATTTCAATTTCAGAAAAGTGATCTCAAAAATTGAAAACGAATGAAAATTTTCAAAATTATTTCCATCTAGTTTTATTTAACCGATGAAATAGTAAACTCTTCGTGATCAACCGAAAATTTGATACATTTCGATACATACATATAATATAATTATATTTACCTGAACCTGGATAGAGACCTTCGGAAGACACGTATGAGGTAATCCAGGGCAAATCTTGAACATATCCATTCTTCAATAAAATATAAGGGTGGTCTTCTAAAAATGGATCGTTTGCCCAATTTTTGTCGACTACTACACCGAATGGTGAAAATGGATTGTAGAGCCAAGGCTGGAAATGAGAGTTGAATGAATATTCTATGTCGCTGTACTAAAGATCCAATAGAAAAAATTCAAGATGACCCTGTTATACTGAAAACGTGTCAACTCAATTTGAATGAAACATTATTTAAATATGCATGATTGTCAAATTTACTGTCAAGTAAGTATTTAATCATTCGATTCGTGGTAATTTGTGAGGGGAAAATCATGGATTTTTCTATTGACGAGAAAGTTGATACGCTTTTCGTATACGCGAGATGATTGAGAAATGCTACTGGATCTCTAGCTTTGTATGGGGAGATATTTTCAACGCATAGAGAGGAGTTTACGGAATCATGCTTCATTTGAAAAACCCTCAAATAAGAATTGAACAGTGACTAAAAGAAGTAGCGATACTGAAATAGACGTTTTGCGTAAGTTTCGAAGAAATCCTCAGTAATAATAAAGTGTTGATTTGTGGAATACTGAAAAATTGAGAACAAAGTAGTATCATTGAGAAATATTGCACATCACAGTATCCACTACGTCAGTTCGAAAAATTCTGAAAAGAAATAAATTTAGACCTTAGGAAACCCACCATTTGTGTTTAACGGACTATGATAGGAGAAAAATATTTTACGAGTTTAGATGGCCACTCAGAAATCATTGTCAGGATATTTAAATCTGTAATAACATTCATTTTATGGTGTGATAAGATGGTTCAAGAAATATATTTATTATCACTGGCGACAAGAAAATTCCTTCCTACACAGAGCTACAAATTTCCAAGAGAGATTTGGAGTCAAAGTTTGGCTAGCTTGGTGTGCTGGAAATCACGATTATAGGTCCCTACTTTTTTGATACATCTTTGAAGTGGAAATTATATTTGAAATTCTTGTTGCACACTCTAGTTGTGTTTTTGGAAGATTTTCCTTTGAACATTCTGAGTTCCAAAATAATGGAGCTCCGCCACATCCCAGAACTATTTGCAGAACGATGGATCAAAAACAATGGTCCTATTGGATGGCCACCACATCCATTTGACCTGACCATTCCGAACTTTTCATTGTGGGGCTTCATTAGGGACAAGATATTTGACTTAACTTTTGGCAATATTGACGAATTGAAAGAAAAAATAAGGGATTGCATGGCTATAAACTCAACAAATTGAAATACAAATACTATGGCGAGAGCGAATATGTGTTTGAGGAACGATGGACAGCAATTTGAACATTTAATGAGATATCGTGAACGACGTAGATGGTTAGGAGTATCTTATGAACGAAAACTCATTTCAATAAGTGAAGCTTTGATATCAGTAGCAGATTACAGCCGTTTCTGAGCCTCCCCCCACCACTATGACGTATTAATTGCTTTTTTGTTGTTTAGTAAAGTCAAAGCGATGTGACCTTGAAGTGTCTGGTGCATGGATCGTTGATTTTTTTTTTCATATGAGATTTGGTGTGTGTATGTGTGTGACAAATGACATAATGACATTTGGTTGATGTGTGTGTGTGTGTGTGAGTGTGTGTGTGTGTGTGTGTGAGAGAGAGAGAGAGAGAGAGAATGCACGGTACAGGGTTTCATCATGTGCTTGTCTATGTACAAACATACGTCTGCATACTTCAAAGATCCACCAAGTAATGAATGTTCAATCGATGTGCCCACCAAGATAATAGTGGTGTGACGTCACAGCAGCAACCGTTCAAAGCTAGGAGAGCGAGATGTTCACTCCACGGCGTGTGGCTGAGTAATGCGTATTCATCGGTGTGTCCTTACCTCTCGATGAGACGATGGCTATGACGTAACGCATCGCTCTAGCCTCGCTGTCGATGATGACGCGCAGGTGATGAGGAGTGTGTTAACGTTTGCCCTCTAAGAGAGCGCAACAACCACTGTTTGTTCGTATCGATATCTGTTAACACATCTAGCTGGGAGGTGGGCTTGGCTGTGACGTCAGGCATCTCTAGTGGGTAGCAACTAGCAATGCGAACCTTTCACGTATTTCGTTGCAATTCAGTGATGACGATATAACTTGTATCAACTCTTCGGGTGGTAAATATACGATGACATATTTAGGTCAGAGCCCACAAAGTTTTGCTGGCATGAAAACGCGATCTCTAGTCAAATTCAATATGATTGAATAATAATAGTAATTATTTATAGTGAATTTATTTTTTGTTTGAAGGTGATTGACAATGTTTCGTGATGAATTTCACTAGTTCGGACTTCCATTGTCTATTATATAAAATGATTTGAAATCCCTGAAACAAGTAAAAAAGAATAATTAAAAAAGAATAGTTGAAAATAACAATTATATTAAGCAACAATAAACCTGAAATGAAATGATAGTAAAATAACCTACAAGTAAAAATATAATAATTGAATAAATAAAAATTAAAGGAATGCAAAAAGAAAATAATAAAAATAAAAAAGTGTAGAGATTCCAAGTCACGTTAGTTCACGACGTTTCGATTGTTGGTATCTACAATCGTCTTCGGGTGATGACTGGTTTCAGGGATTTCAAATCATTTTATATAATAGACAATGGAAGTCCGAACTAGTGGAATTTATTTTTGTTTCAATAATATTCATATATTAGATGATTTAGATGATAATTATATGGAAATATAAACATTACTAACTCAGTTGAATACACTCACTTTATAAGTACAAGTAAAATGGGAATGTGAGTATTATATCATGGAAATAAGTTGGAGGTTGCTTATTGTTTTTTTATACGATTTCAGTTCCACCATTCAAAGATGTGGATGCAGTATGCAAGTCAAGATTGGATCGATGTTGTAGATCTCAAATCATCAGTTCAACATTTGTCGTCTGAATTGAAGGTATTGGGTGATGGAGCCGAACATGCAAGCATTTATGATATGAGTGTATGCTATGATGAAAAACAAATCGAATTATATCTTCATGATGCTGAGAACTATCGGAGTGGTGCAGAAGTTTGTAACAAATTTTTGGATAATGAATTGAAATTGTGATAACTTTGTGAGGTTATGATTGAACTGAACCTGAGAAGATTCCTGAATAGTCTCCAACCATACTTACCAGAATGGATTATTCATCACTTTGAATTGAATGATGGAAATCGATAGGAAATTAAAGATGGTCGCGAGAATGATGACTATGAGGAAGAAGTTATTTTAGATAGTCTGTATGTTCCTGTAAATCATAAATAATGTCAAATAAAAAACTTTGTATTATTTTCGTGTGTTATTTATTTAAATCCCATTATATACATCAGTTACAAATAAAAAAAGATCATAAAACAGTACATGATAGAGTGGAAAAATGAAATGATCAATCAATGATTTGAAAAGTGTCAATATTTGCTGTGAACTGAACCATCCAATACAGTGTATGTTAAAACTGTATCATGCAAAATTAATGTATATACTTTAGTGTTTTATGGAAACTTGGTCTTTCTCGTCTCAAACTCAATCTTTATATCAATAGTTGATGATTTTGTTGCATTCGGTTGATGGGAACAATCGATGACGAATAGTGGATTCTCTCTAAATTGTCCAATGTCCATCAGAGGTTCACTCATATTTTTATCATAATAACTTCGCTGGAGACTCTCAAAAGCATAATAAGCAGGAGCATCAAGTTTTTTATCGAAATTCAAATTCTAACGCTCATATGGATAAACTTCAGAATTCAAGTATACTCGAATACTATTGAAATCGGCAGTTGTGAATTTTGCAATATCCTGTGTTCTATTTTCAGATGTGGTAGTACTTTGGAATGCGATGATTACAAAACGAGGAATTTCCTGAGCGATAGTTGTTTTGATGGCCCATATGTCTGAAGAAGTCCCACGTAATGATGGTAGTTCATAGTTCACATACGATAAGTCAACTTGATTTTGGCATTCAGACCGCTTTTGTTTATTCTACTCAGAAGTTTGAGCTTGTGTTTATCATCTGGTACAATATGTCCTATTTTCCATTTGATTTTATTCATTTCCAAATTTGCATCAACCTCACCTATATATGAGTTTTTGAATGATCGAGCGATAATCAAAATCAATTCCTGTTTAGCATTCAAGATACTTTTGTTGTAATCTTCTGCCAAACCCATCAAATATTTCAGTGGTAGTTTTCCACTGAATACATAACTGTTTATATCCAAGATATCTTGTTTCAATTGTGAAAGTCCCCAGCCAGATGTCAATAATGTGTTAGCATGTGATTGTCCAAATGATATCATGGTTTTCATTGTAGATGTTATCCCGGGTTTTTTAACAACAGCCACTTGTTCACCACCCTTTTTGTAACGAATTTCATCAAAGATAAATGCAATTGCAAGTTATGAATATAAAACCCTCCTTTATGCTTATTTATCAAATGCTGACTAAGTTATAATAAACTTATAAAAGCTACCTATCTTGAAGGAAGAGTCAGTTCTGTTAGTACGATTGTTAGAGTAACTTCTGTACAATAAAGTCTGTAAATCTAAATGAAGTCTTTTCAAAAAGTGGTTCCCGTGGCCCGAAACTATAATTTTATTCGAGAGATAGCATGTTTTCGCTACGTCTTTGGGGGTGAATTTACCTTCTATGTAAATGAAGCTCTCGGCAATATATAGTATAACATCTTGATTATTGATTGCAATTCTAATTTCATCCGAATTCCTGAATAGCGGTGATCCATAGGGCTTATATGTGTGCTCATGTAAACTTATGAGAGAATGATCGAGCACTGGTTCATCGAATTTTAGATAAAAAGAAAGAGGAATGTTCGATCACCTTCTCCAAGAGTGTCTCCTTCACATAAAGAGCGTCGCAGACGTGATGACGATTTTCCCAGGATTCAAGTTCAAGAAGAACTTCATACCGAAGACATCGTAGCAGGGATAGGAGTATATTTTCCAGGGGATGATGACTTGTGATAAATGAAGATATGATCGTGAATGGCTTGACTCATCAAACAATTTTGTGTAACTTCGTTGTAAATAAAAAATATAGAACTAATAATTTTGTTTGATTACCATACAGGCTAACTGGTTGTTTTCAATTGTCTCAACAGTAATAATAATATGTAATGTGACGACTGTCATCACCCGAAGATTTTTAAATATCTAAAAATAGTATTGCATATCTGGTGATTGGGAAGCGTGCATCATGCATCATGAACATGTTTCTTATCAGATCTTTTTCTGTTAGCTAATGAATAATCATCTTCATTTCTGCTGACGGATTGCAATTGCAATGGCGGAAAAAAAAATTTGCATTCGAAGATAAAAGCTATCACACTGGTCAACTTGATAAATTAGATCATATATGAACGAAAAAAAAATATATGCCATAGAAATTATGATTTGATTTTGATCGATACTTCATAATAACACGATGAAAATATAGATGTACAGCATATTCATTGATTTTGTGAATAATGTGAAGAAAGCAGAAATGAAATAATAATATTGCTTCAAAATTTTTCTACCTAGAACAGATGAAACTGAAACCCTTTTGATGATGAATTGTAATTCATCAATGAAATTTGTATACCTGCTAAGTCATTTCAATTATAAAGAAGTGTATATGCTCAATAATCAGATGAATTGAATGAGCATGTAATAAACTGATTAGAAATTAGTCGATAGAGAGATTTATTACCCCATTTTGAACTGTATATTTGTTATTTGTCGTATTCAAACCATTGAATGAAATTTTATTCATTAAAAAAACTATACAGCGTTGCCAAAAGTGAGAAATCAAATACCTGAAAAACCGTCGGGGAGTAATAAAAAATCGACAGGAATAATTTCTCTACATAATACTAACTTCTATAAAAAAATCTAATATTTTTTCTGTATCTAACTAGTGAACCATGTGAAATAATGAAAGAAATGGGAATTGATCTTTCTCTTTGGATCAAAAAATTTGTTATGAAGCAAGTTTATGTTGTTTTCATGAATCCTATACATTAATAGTGTTCCTGTAACTACTATAGTTATTTTCAATAGAAGCAGCTAGTTATCATAAATAGCCAGGAGGTGAATAAAAGAAATATATAAATTTGATTGATTACAGAAAACTGGGCCTCGAACACCCTACCGGGGTTTATTTTCCAACACGTGATTTGATGGCCAAGTGATCATCTTCAAAGAGGAAGATAAAACTGATCTTGAAGATCACTTGGTGATCGAAACACGTGTCGAGGTGTAAAAATAACGATTTGGTGTTGGGAAAAAACTCCAGTAATATACAAATTTGATTGATGAGTCATAACTTTCTATTTCATTACTTCCATGTAGATTAAGAAAAAATATAACTTTTTCGTATCAGCTTTTCATTTCCCAGTAAATTAATTAGATACTGGGGAATCGTAGCAAACTGAACATCTTGAAAAAATATTTCGGAATTGAATATTGTGACAACCAGTTAGTCTCTCTGGTAATCAAACAAAATTATTATTTCTGAATTTTTTATTTACATCGAAGTTACATAAAACATTTTGATGCGTCAAGCCAACTTCATTCATCACAAGTCATTAACCCCTGGAAGATGAACTTTTATTCCTGCTACGATGTTTTCGGTATGAAGTTCTTCTTGAACTCGAATCCTAATGTACATAGACAAGCACATTATGAAACCCTGTACCGTGCATTCTCACACAAACACACACACATCAAATCTCATATGAAAAAAAATTCAACGATTCATGCACCAGACACTTTGAGGTCACGTCGCCTCTCCTTTACTAAACAAAAAAAAGCAATTAATACGTCAGTTGATTCATATTCAGAATGACTATATGGCTATACAAAATTGGTTGAGAAACGTAACGAATTCTGAGAACCGCCACCACGATCTTGATGTGGAGACGCTATACGAAAATGCGTCTCTCTTTTCCTGTAGGATAAGGCTCGACTTATGCCATAGCGTTGATCGTAAAAACATTCATTTTCTCTCTTGGAGGAACGTTGTGAATTTTGTGGTAAAACGACATCACGCCTGCGACGCTCTTTATGTGGTGGAGACATCCTTGGAGAAGGTGATCGACAATGCCTCTTCCTTTTCCAGGAAGAAATGTTTGTACCCATGCTGCCTGAATGTATATGATGTTCCCCAGGTGGAGGAAAGGAAATTCTCCTGAAAGAAGGAGATCTGTCACCAATCGTGTCTTCATAGTACCGATAACTCCTGGGGAAATAACTGGAAATGTCATATCGCAATGCCATACCGGAATGCTCTGGAGCAATGCCAGTAGTATACCACGAAAACGGAAATCCATAATTAGGAGGTGAGTTCTGAATAGTTGCCATTGGTAGTGGTTGGGAAGCACAAGCGACGACCTGCCCAAGAATAGATGGAATGTTACCACATTCTGCCTTTTGTCCATCTAGCGAAGCCGTCTCCGACATCTTGTCAGAAAAATCACAACGAAGTGGAATGGCACTATCACATTTTGCTGTTGGTTCATTGAGCGTTGTACTTGCCGACATTCCACTACATGAACTTTCTGTTGGATCCAATTTGATTGATGCAAAAGAAAATGGAAACTCTTTAGACTCATCACGCTCAGTAGTGACAATCACATCTGCAACTTCAGGTGGTGATGACATGAGCCCTTGAACTGGATGCAAATAGATGTTCTCACTGTGGTTTCCTACATTATTCTCCAGTTTTTCAAAATACAACTTGTTGTTCTCGACCAAGTTGTCAGGCGAGTCAAGTTTTGGTCCATTCGCAGAAGCAGGAACAACTTTTTGATTATATGCCTCATAATCCACCAGAGGAACTGCATACTCTCCGTCATGAATCATCCTCGCTCCGGGTACCTGAGGACCTTCAACGTTTACCATAAAACTTCTAGGTATACCAGTGCTCTTCTTGACACCTTTTCCATCGGCAAAAGTACAGTCCTTGATCCAATGTCCTTCTTGATGACACTTGTGGCATCTATAATTAGGAGGTAGACGTCCCACTTGATTAAAACCTCGAATTTTTTTATACTTGCTTGGATCATAGTCCTGAGTAGACTGCAACATCATCAATCTGATTTTCTCTTCTTCAGAAATATTTAAACTCGACAAGTTCGCCGATTTTTCAATGGGACCTTCTTCAGCTACTTTTGGAAGTGCCGCACATCCTTCTCCATGACTCTCCCACTGTTTCATTTTTCGAGGAGTTACTGGAACTCTTGCAATGAGAAGTGATGAATTTCTCGGTATTAAGTAGTTTACACCAGTGTAAACTGATTTTGTTTGGGCATCCATTATTTCCAAGTCAACGTCATTGTTTTTCCCAATCCTTTTTTGAAGCATAATGGCGTTCCGACCTGAATTTGTAATACACAGACATGTTTCTTTCCCTGCTGCGAATTGAACAATTCATTATTGTGTAAGTGGGAGTTTATAATGATAATATGAAAATTGGGTGGGAGGTTTTTCGTAAACAGTAAAGGAAAATGCCATGAAATTATATGATTTATTTTGAAAAATGAGTTTAGGATCCAGAAATGTATATAATACAGCGACCATTGATAACTTTTTGCTTCGAATCATGATCAGTTTATAGAATATTCGAAACAATTGAAAATGACAAAAATATTTTGCTCGTATCTCTCTATATGCAATGTGAGGATGTCTTGGGTTCCAGAACGAAGACTCTCAAGCTCTTTAGATGAAAGAGAGCTTTTTCGAATAGTCAATAAAATAGTCAATGGTCAATACTTCCATGCCCAAATTTTCTACTGAAAAATACAGTGGGAAATAGTAACTGCATAAAAATGCCTTTCCAGAAATTAATATTTCAAATATGACCTATCATTCCATATCAACTCACATATCTGTTTTCATGACTGTATTGTACTTTTTTCTCCTAAATGATATTTTTCTATCCATGCTATTACATTTTCAAGCTTTTTTTACCTGTACATATAAAAAACTTCATGGCATCTATTCATAATTCAGTCTCGACTAAAAAAAAAATTGCAGAAAGTAGTACAATTCAATAAAAATTTTTGCTGTCAGGAGATTGGATAACATTGTGTTCGAAAAATATCTTCTGAAAAATAATCATTTCGATTGGATCGGAAGAATTAATTGATCTTATAACATTTTTCTTGGCAGGAATGAATAGTTGAATTCCACTCTGAAGTACTGAAGCACAACTATCTATAAATATTTTTAAGGAATAGGTTAATGAATGTCATTTATCATCTAGTTAAACATTCCGTCATAATTTCCAATTTTTTACTTTCAGAAATGAATATTCTGAATGAACCTTTGTCATTGTTTATTTCAGTAAAAATTGAATATTGCAAATGTTTTTTTATCGACTAATGAACCGCTGCAGATACTGGAAGGTTTCGAAGGTTGGAAAATAAACCCCGGTACGGTGTTTGAGGCCCAGTTTTCTGTAATCAATCAAGTTTATATATTTCTTTTATTCACCTCCTGACAATTTATGATAACTAGCTGCCTCTATTGAAAATAACTACAGTAGTTACAAGAACACTATTAATATATAGGATTCATGAAAACAACATGAACTTGCTTCATAACAAATTTTTTGATCCAAAGAGAAAGATCAATTCCCATTTCTTTCATTATTTCACATGGTTCACTAGTTAGATACAGAAAAAATATAGATTTTTTTATAGAAGTTAGTATTATGTAGAGACATCTGTCGATTTTTTACTACCCCCCGACGGTTTTTCAGGTATTTGATTCCTCACTTTTGGCAACGCTGTATAGTTTTTTTTGATGAATAAAATTTCATTCAATGGTTTGAATACGACAAATAACAAATATACAGTTCAAAATGGGGTAATAAATCTTTCTATCGACTAATTTCTAATCAGTTTATTACATGCTCATTCAATTCACCTGATTATATTGAGCATATACACTTCTTTATAATTGAAACGACGTAGCAGGTATACAAATTTCATTGATGAATTATAATTCATCATTAAAAGGGTTTCAGTTTCATCTGTTCTAGGTAGAAAAATTTTGAGGCAATATTATTTTTTCATTTCTGCTTTCTTCACATTATCTACAAAATCAATGAATATGCTGTACATCTATATTTTCATCGTATTATTATGAAGTATCGATCAAAATCAAATAATAATTTCTATGGCATATAATTTTTTTTCGTTCATATATGATCTAATTTATCGAAATTTCATCCTTCAATATCAAGTTGACCAGTGTAATAGCTTTTATCTTCGAATGCAAATTTTTTTTTCGCCATTGCAATTGCAATCCGTCAGCAGAAATGAAGATGATTATTCATCAGCTAACAGAAAAAGATCTGATAAGAAACATGTTCATGATGCATGATGCACGCTTCCCAATCACCAGATATGTAATACTATTTTTAGATATCGAAAAATCTTCGGTTGATGACAGTCGTCACCCGAAAACAAAACTTGGAAATCGTAGTAATATGAACAACTTGAACAAATACAAACATTTCGAAAATGAACATTGAAACAAACATGAACGTTTTGTATTTGCTTCATGTACCGTAATTTTCAGTTCAAATGTGGAATTATGATGGATATTTTCTGTTATTCCTTGATATTCCCAATTATATTATTAAAGCAAATAGGAAGCAAATAATGGAAAGCAGATTTGACATGTGCAGGATATTAGTGTAAATCATCCTGTAAGATAAGAATGAATAGTTTTAGTTTTTAGACGAGTTAAATTCAAGTGTCAAGTAGTTGATGTTTCCATATTGCCGACTTTATGAAGAGAATGCAGGAGTCAAGTTTTCCAAAGTGACTGAGATTGCATCCTCTAAATCGGCCTATCGCACATTTCTTTCAGCCGAAGTTAAGCAAGAACCAAGGATTAATTTCGCCGGCGCAAATTCACCTAAATCTAGAGTAGGTAACCAGCCACACCCGTCAACTTCTGCGGCATCGAGGTCACGAAGCAGAGGTTCCAGAAAAAACAATGGTGGAGGAAAAAACCAAACCCAATGTTCAGTTTGCGGAAGAAAAAACCACACGGTAGATATATGTTCATATCATGACCGTTTTTGCCATTTTTGCAATGAAAAGGGTCATTTGGCACCGATGTGCCAACATAAAAATTCAGGTAGTAAAAAAAGGAATTTTCATAAAAACATTTTTCTAGATTCTGAAGAATATTCATTATTTACCTTGAATAACGAAACCAATTCGGTTTCAATAAATGTATCTGTGGATAAAAAAAATGTACACTTTTACTTTGGATACGGGAGCTAGTTTTTCTGTAATGTCGGAATCATTTTATAAATTAAATTTTGATGATAAGATCTTGCAGACAATAAACAAAATTTTTAGTTTATATGATGGCGATAAGATTAAACCTTTGGGATTTATTAATTGTGAAATTGAATATAAGGGAAAACTGGGCAACTTGAATTTTTATGTTATTGAAAAGGCGGACCTCTTTTACTAGGACGTGATTTTTTCAATTCGTTCGATCTGACAATTTTTGATATGGAGAATCCATCAAAATTAACTTTAAATTTGAGTTAATTAATAATTAATAATAATAATTTTTTATTATTTCCTTGTTAAAAAGTACATTGTTATACGTACAGTGACAAGGAAAACGTCTGAGGGTAGGACACGTTACAGAGTATAATGTTTATAGTAATCAATAATCTAAAAATATGATACATATAGGTATATACATATAATTATTTGTTTGGCTTAGATTATGTATAAAAATAACTATAAATAAATGAAAGTCAATTTTATTACATAGTTGTGATATTTTGTCATTAAAATATAAAAAAACAGTTTAAAATTCGTCAAATGTGTAGCAATTTTTTTCAATAAGTGCCTTTTTCAGTCTTGATTCGAAAATGTTAAGATTTGGTGATATTTTAATTGATTCTTCTAATTTATTAAACATTTTTGGTCCAAGATAAAGAAAACTTTTCTGATAAAGAGTTGTTCTATTTGGGTGATAAATATAAGAACTTGTTTGCTCTAGGCATAGGTGAATTTAACAAAGGGACAATATCAATTAGACTGAAATCAGGTATGGAAGCGAGTCCGAATTTTTTTAAAACACGGCCTTTACCATTTTCGATGAAAGAGAAAGTGGAAAAAAAGTTAGATCGACTCAAAAATTTACAAGTTATAGAGCTAGTTGATTTCTCTGAATGGAGTACACCTATTGTGCCCGTACTAAAAAGGAACGATTCAGTACGCATTTGCGGGGACTTCAAAGTTACGATAAATCCTTTCATAGAAATTGATCATTACCAAAAATTGAAAATTTGCTCAGTAAACTGGCTGGTGGTGTCCACTTTACTAAATTAGACATGTCCAATGCTTATCAGCAGATTTGTTTAGATGAGTCTTCGAAAAAGTATGTTACAATTTTGACACACAAAGGCTTGTATTGATATAATCATGCTCCATTTGGTATTTCAAGTATGCCATCCAAATTCCAAAAAATTTTAGATTCTCTATTAGTAGATTTGGATGGAGTGGTTTGTTTTTTGGACGACATTCTTATCACGGGAAAAACCAGAGTAGAACATATTTTTCGTTAGAAACAGTGCTTTCACATTTACAAAAGGCGGGACTTAAATTATCTTTCAACAAATGTAGTTTTTTTGAATCCAAAATATCGTATCTTGGATATGACATTAGTAAAGAAGGTTTGCATGCTTCTGATTCTAAAATTTCCGCTATTATTAATGCGCCAATTTCATTCGATGTAACTTCATTACAATCTTTTTTATGTTTAGTGAACTACTTTGGCAAATTTATAAAAAATCTTTCCATTTTGTTACAACCTCTTTACAATTTACTGACGAAAAATACGGTATGGAAATGGACAAATTGTTGTCAAAAAGCGTTTGAGGAAGTGAAAGAAAAATTAATTTCTCCTCCTGTTTCAGTTCATTTTAACCCAGAACTACCTATAAAGTAAGTTATTGATGCTTGTGATTACGGAATTGGAGCGTTGATATCTCGCATACATTGCCTAATGGCATAGAAAGGGTTATAGCTTATGCTTTTAGAAAAATTTTGTATTTTATAGAAAGAAGCTCTAGCAGTTATTTTCGATTTAAACAGATTTCATTATCACTAGTTAGGAAAAAAATGTACATTGGTAACCGATAATAAACCTTTATCATATATATTCCATCCTGATAAAAGAATCCCTGAATATGCTGCAAATAGATTGCGAAGATGGGCAATTATTTTGTCGAGTTATCATTATGATATAGAAGTTCTGAAATCAGAACATAACCCAGATTCTTTGTCTAAACTTCCGCAATCAATTGAGGACAATGTCAGGGGAAAATGTTGATTTTAATTTTGTTGAATATTTAGCGAATGCTGAACACTTTTCAGTAAATTTTTAATTAATTAGAAAGGAGACAGCTAATGATAGAATTTTGAATGAAGTGTTGAATTTTATTGATAAAGATTGGCCGAATTAGAAAAAGTTTCACAAAGAGAGAAATTTAAAATATTTCTATAAAATTAAATACGAATTATCAATTGAATCCGATTGTTCAATTTGGAATAACCGTATCATTATTCCTCAAGTTTTGAGAGAAGCAATTTTGACAGAGTCACATTCGACACACATGGGGGTAGTTGAAGTGAAAAATTTATCGCGTTCTTATTTTTGGTGGCCTGGTTTGAAAAACAAATAGAGGAAATTTGTAGAGAATGCCCCAATTGTCTTAAAAATGAAATATGTCCAGACAAATCGATTTTACTCCCTTAGCCTTGGCCAGAACAACCGTGGAGTAGACTTCATTTGGATTTTATGGGTCTATTCCATGATAAATATTTTCTTTACAAATTTTTTTATTTGGCATTATTTATGATTTACAGGAACATACAGACTATCTAAAATAACTTCTTCCTCATAGTCATCATTTTCGCGACCATCTTCAATTTCCTCTCGATTTTCATCATTCAATTCAAAGTGATGAATAATCCATTCTGGTAAGTATGGTTGGAGACTATACAGGAATCTTCTCAGGTTCAGTTCAAGCATAACCTCACAAACTTGACACAATTCCAATTCATTATCCAAAAATTTGTTACAAACTTCTGCACCACTCCGATAGTTCTCAGCATCACGAAGACATAATTCGATTTGTTTTTCATTATAGCATACACTCATATCATAAATGCTTGCATGTTCGGCTCCATCACCCAACACCTTCAATTCAGGCGACAAATGTTGAACTGATGATTTGAGATCTACAACATCGATCCAATTTTGACTTGCATACTGCATCCACATCTTTGAATGGTGGAACTGAAATCGAATAAAAAAACAATAAGCAACCTCCAACTTGTTTTCATGATATAATACTCACATTCCCATTTTACTTGTACTTATAAAGTGAGTGTATTCAACTAAGTTAGTAATGTTTATATTTCCATATAATTATCATCTAAATCATCTAATATATGAATATTATTGAAACAAAAATAAATTCACTATAAATAATTACTATTATTATTCAATCATATTGAATTTGACTAGAGATCGCGTTTTCATGCCAGCAAAACTTTGTGGGCTCTGACCTAAATACACAATCGTATATTTACCACTCGATGAGTTGATACAAGTTATATCGTCATCACTGAATTGCAACGAAATACGTTTTGGTAGCCATGTTTTAAATACTTTATCATTGCTTCCATCTTCCAAAGTTAATAACGTTGATTTACCAAACCTTGTAGAATAAGTTGACATATTTTTAATTATGTACACTTCATCAATTGTCAATGATGATAAGGCCTTTTGCTCTAATATTTCAACCTCCTGTACATTCAAATTATTGATTTTATTCAAGTCTACTTTTGAAACGGACATGATGAAAATATGTATGAAAATATAAACAATTTCCAACAGAAAAATACACTCACCGTCTTCCTTCTATTACGAACTGAATAACACTATTTGCATAGTGTGCCAGGCATTTCCTTTATGTTAAACAGTGCAAGTCACCCCCACCATGAAACCGTGAAAGGTTCACAATGCTAGTTGCTACCCACCTCCCAGCTGGATGCCTTAACAGATGTCGAAACGAACAAAAAGTGGTTGTTGCGCTCTCGTAGAGGGCAGACGTTAACACAGTCCTCGCCGCCTGCGCGTCACCATCGACAGCAAGGCTAGAGCGATGCGTTACGTCATAGCCATCGTCTCATCGAGAGATAGGTGAGGACACACCGATGAATACGCATTAATCAGTCACACGCCGTGGAGTGAACATCTCGCTCTCCTACCGTTGAACGGTTGCTGCTGTGACGTCACACCACTAATAACCACTCACACCGATGGAATATTTATTACTTGGTGGATCTTTAAAGTATGCAGACGTATGTTTGTACATAGACAAGCACATGATGAAACCCTGTACCGTGCATTCTCACACACACACCAACCAAATGTAATTACGTCATTATGTCACACACACACAAAATCTCATATGAAAAAAAAAATCTGAACGATCCATGCACCAGACACTTCAAGGTCACATCGCCTTGATGTTACTAAACAAAAAAAAAAACAATTAATACGTCATAGTGGTGGGGGGAGGCCCAGAAACGGCTGTAATCTGCTACTGATATCTTTGAGAAGAAATGCAAACAACGAGCAACGAGTTTCATAAGATGCTGTTTTTAAAAAACATGACAGTATTCGATATCTCTATAACCTACCTCCGTTGATAAAATGACTCCAATGAAATAAACGGACGATCTATGTAAGTAGTATTTGGTGCAATCAAGAAGGATAGAAATACCTACCATGGTGTAATCACTTAAATCCCTCCTCCCTATGTAAAATATTTTGACGGAAACACTCGATCTACAGAAGGTACTCTTGATTCTTCATAAAATAAAGAGATCGGGAAACGATTCTTGTTCCAACTATCAACATGTGTACAAAGTTGGGTCAATCTTATTCCTCGCGTCGAGAGATTTTCACAAAACAAAAGCGAATCAGTTTAAACAACATGGTTTTTTATCCATCTTGGGTGTAATGTACACGGGGATGAATTTTTTCGCGATGAAGTTACAAATATAATAATAATAATAATACTTCCCTATTTGAAATTAGAAGAGTGTGAGGGTACTCACATTCTGAAAATTTCCGTCCTCTGTCCAACTATTGTATAGACCAAGTAATGTTGACAGACAATTATATAAATGATCAAGAATACACCAGTTATTTTGTCCGACATGGGGTAACTAATAGAGTTTCATAAAACCCTAACTTTGATTAGTCGGATAACCAAATTAACCAAATATTTTTGTGAGAAAAGATTGCTTCTCATTCAAAATATTTTCAACAAGATATCCTGAAAAATCAGCTGTGAGGTAATTATTTTTTTATATTTAAATTTTTCCGACGAAATATTTTCCTTTTTAATGTGAAAAAATCGAATGAAATTAAAAAGTTGAAGCGCTTTCGCGAGAAAACTTCCTACAACGTAGATTTTTCGTAGAGAAAAACTGACCAGCTGACCGAGATACATACGTTCACGAAGTTTTAGCCGTGATGTGATCATTTATTATTTTAGGTCTGGATTCGAGGACTTAACAACTACATTCAATTAACTCTTTTTTCACATTTCATTATTCATATAAAAAGGAAAGAATACTGATAATCATAATAGGTACTCACTTGAAAATATTTCACTGCCTGCGTAATTTGTCTTCCAGGTTTTGTTTTCAAACAGCTTACCATTTCGCTGTTGTTTTCTACTGGACATCCAACAATAGACGATAACTTTTTTGATCTTTGGAGAGGATTTTCTACTAAAACCCAGGGGTTTAGAGCTACTCCACTTTGTGATATACCCTTTGAGAAAAGGTCTGGCAATGAAAAAAATGATGAATCAGTAATGATTTATCTTAAATGCAGTTGAAATTAATTTTCAGAAAGCGATTTTCTGTCGATAAAAATCCAATAAAATGGCCCATGCATGGTATACAAAGGGGGGGTGGCTACTCCTCATAGAAAATGGGTCAGACGTGTCGCTGTTGGGCTGAACAAAAAATATGTCATAATATAATAGGAAACTAGCGACCCGCCTCGGCTACGCACGGGTGCAATGCTGATTCTAAATATACTACAGAATGTCTTTATACACAATGTTCACAGCTTTTTTGTAAGAAGTAGACAATACAAACATAATTTCTTCATAGATTACTCTTTAAAAAGCGACATATAATTGGTCAGGTACTGCCGCATTTGCTATGTCCCTGTATCTGTAGTTGTAGAGTAGGGAGGGTGAGTGTAAGCTCACGCACTTAGGCCACACTCTCTTATGATAACTTTTTCACATGTATATTTCATATTTTATCACTTGATATTTTTCAACTCCAATGTTTACTTGTGTATGTGACGATTTCCATGCTTGTAAAAAAGTCTCAGGAAAAATAAGGTAGTGTATAATAAATCTTACGTGAAATTTTTCGAAACACCAGGTGTGATTACAACCAGATGAGGGATTTCTGATATATTTCTGAAAATTCCAGGAGATATCACAAGTGCTTTTCGATATATTGATGGACACATATATTTCTTTAGAAAATAGTCCTACTATAAAAGGACTCTTGCACCATCTCAAAGAACTCCTGAAGAAAATTACATCCATCTATCAATAAATTACTATTTATTTCACAATAAAATTGTACATGAAGTGATTAATAAGTGCTTATGTGATAACACAAAAAATTATATCATTATGCAATCAGAAACTTCTCGAAAAAAGGAGCCCACGTTTCAATTCAAATCATTCACATGAACAAGAGGAAGATTTTATTATACAGTGCCTTCATTTCAAAACTTCCCACCTCTAGTACTTCTTTTAGCAGGGAGAATTTGCCGTAGGAAAAAACACATCAATTTAGATAACGAGGAGGAAGTTTGAAACCAGTGCCAGTGGTATTTTAGGTTTAACCCCCTTACCCCTAGCTACCCCCACTTAATAATTTTAAATGGGACCCCCTATGTTGTAACACATCATTTTAAAGATCTTAAATATCCTCACTCAACCCTGCTTAGAAAACTGAAATTGGTTGATCAGTTCTCGTAAAATAGGGCAAAAAGAAAATGAATTATAACAAAATGCAAAAATTTATGGAACCGCTACCACTGACTCAATAACGGTATGTTTATGTCTTTTTTTTACACAGAGTTTTTTGCTTTAGCTGAAAGTGAGATAAGGGCACACAGTTGCTTCTTGGCGTTAGTTGCAATTAAATAGTGAAAACATTTATCAGAATTAGTTATTCCTGATTTTAAACTGTTTGTCAAGTGGTGTCAGTTGCACTGACAGTAATACAAATCGTAATGGTGTACACTTTACAAGAAAGAACTGAAATTATTTTTAATAATGTTGCTGAAGATAGGTGTGCTTGTAGGACAGCCCGGGTTTTTAATGAAAGGCATGCAGGCCAAAATGTGAGTCACCGATATGTTCTAGACCTTGTTCAAAAATCTGAAGAGACCAGTTCTGTGTGCAACAAAGCAGTGAAGCAGCAGAGATTTCTTACGGAAGCCGCACAGATTGAGATTTTAGGCCAATTCGCCGTTGAGCCTACTACTTCAATTTCGAAAGTCGCTAAGTTAGTAAATATTTCAGTTGATTCTATCCACAAAGTTTTAAAACTAAACGAGTTCTTTCCTTACAAAATGAGTATTCTTCAGCAACTCAGTGAGGATGACTATGATAGGAGAATTGAATTATGTGAAATAATGACTACGAGAATTAAAAATGACCCGAATTTAATTAAAAAATTTGCTTCAGTGATGAATCAACTTTTTTTCTTGATGGCTTTGTAAATAAGCATAACTGTAGATACTGGGATAATGAAAATTCACACTTGTCTCGAGAGGATCATACGCAATATCCACAAAAAATAAACGTCTAGGCTGGAATTCTGGGAAACAAAATAATTGGCCTATTTTTATTGAAGAAAATTCAACTGGTCAATTGTATTTAAGCTTATTGGAAAATGTAATCGATCCACTCATAACACGGTTCTTAGAACCCCAAGTTGATGAAGAAGACAACCCGCTCTTGGATGAACAAAGTTTATATTTTCAACAGGACGGCGCACCACCACTTTACGCTACGCATTGCATGTCCGACAGTGGCTCGATCAATGGTATCCTGACAAATTGATTGTCAGAAGAGGCGCTCTGGAATGGCCGGCGAGATCTCCGTATTTAACGCCATTGGATTTCTTTCTCTGGGGTTATTTGAAGACAATGGTATACAAAACTCCCCCGCAGGACATTCAGGATCTAAGACACAGGATTACTGACACATGCAGACAAATTAATAACGAAACATTTACAAAAATCCGACAGGAATTCGAGAATAGATTGTACTTTTGCTTAGCTACCAATGGTGAACATTTTGAACACCTAATAAAGTAAGGAACATTTATTTAATTGCAATAGCTATTATTTTATTTTTTATTATAATTAATTTTCTTTTTGTTCTATTTTACGAGAACGGATCAACCAATTTCAGTTTTCTAAACGGGGTTGAGTGAGAATTTTTAAGATCTTTAAAATGATGTGTTACAAGATAGGGGGTGCCATTTAAAATTATTAAGTGGGGGTAGCTAGGATAAGGGGGTTAAAACTAAAACATCACTGGCACTGGTTTTAAATTTCCCCGTCGATATCTAAATTGACGTGTTTTTTGCCTACGGCAAATTCTCCCTGCTAAACGAAGTACTAGGGGTGGGAAGTTTTGAAATGAAGGCACTGTATATTGTTGAAAAATTCATTAGGGTAAAAAAAAATGGAAATGTTTGTTTCTCTCTATCACTCGCTGACGTCGAATGACATCACAATTTTCCTGTGACCAACCGACTATCATTAATGGTTTTATGCTTTTCTGTCACGCGTTATTTTTTATTTTTTTAAAGACGTACAAAATGTACGTCTCATCGCCCTATATTTTTGATGTATTATTTGGAGCGATTATCGTGATAATTTGGCACGAAAAACATCAACGAGTGATGGAAATTCCTTTTTAAAAAGATTTATTTATTTACGAAATACAACTTTTAGCTCAAAAGAACGATGTTAACAGTGTAAATGCTAGTTACTGACTGACTTGAATAAAACAAATGAGCAAACAAGTAAATTCTGCAGAGTCAGGAGATAATGCTGAGTTCGCTTCTTCTCTGGTGGCGGCATGATATAATTCACGTTACAAAGCAAATTATATGGGTTTTTTGAAGCATTCAAAATGGCAGTTTCAACGCATTATATTCTTGCGAAAATTTTGATGTGAATTATATTATCAAAAAAATACACTTCATATTGAATCATTCATTACTGAAATGCTGTTGACTTCTCTAAATTCGTTAGTTTCTCCAGTCCAAAGACGTCCCTAATGTTTTTCTTGAACGTTGTATTTTGAGGCATCGTGTATACTGTCATGTATTTTTCCTAAACAATGTATTTTAAGTCACCCTGCAAATTTTTTTGTTATATTTACCCCCTCCAGAGATTTTTAACCTTAGGCATCTCCTGATGATGCTAACTGACCAAAGGCGCTATTTTGAGCCTATCAAATATCCAAACAATGGATATACTGTGTGGAATGAAACTTATCTTTTGATTTTAGTGTTACTTTTGAACCATGTATTTCGTTCCAAAGTGGGTAACTTACATAAACATTCTTGAAAATCATTTCAATGAAAATGAAGTACAAAAAAAAATCCGAAATTTGTCTAACTTTATTTATTAAAAAAAGGGGTCTTGAAATATCCTGTTTGATAGTTTGTTCAATTATCTATCCAACATTTTTCCATTTTTGAGAATCAATTCTAAAAAATTACAAATTCGGGCTTTGAAGTACTAGAGAACAAGATTTTGAAATTGTTTGCAAGGAAAAGGTCACATGCGTGAACTACGATGTCCAGCAGTTGATAAAACTATTCTGAATACCGGATTGAAATTTCAAGCAAACAAATAAGTAAACATCACAAAGACCACAAAATCATTACCGTTGATTTGACCAATGACTTATAATAAAATTTCATTTTTCCCTACGTTGTAGGAAATTTCGATTCTGGATTCCCGTTTCAGATGGGAATAATATCACAAGTCCCCTACAATCAACCATCTTAAACAATGTCATGCGTGTAAGATGGAATAATACAAAATGACCGTTTTAACGCATTATATTTTTGATTTTAGTGTTACGTTTCAACCATGTATTTTTTCTCGAACGACATACTACATACATTTTTCTGCTATTTTTATCCACATGTGGTCTTCTCGGTCATCTCCTCCTAATGATGAGTTTTTCTCTCAATTACACTTGAATGTCTTTTAAAATTTCATTTTTCTATACTAAAAAGATTATATTTTTAGGAGTGATTAATTTTTGAGAAAGAAAGTTTTTGGAAAGTGGGAATCTTCCAAAGAAAAGAATGAAGCAATAATTTTGTGGGTTTTTTCTTATAATATTATCCAGATTGGTACTGAAGAGTCCTAAGACAAGTGTTTTATGGCGAAACATCGATGTCTACCAGTAAGGATGACAGTGTTCCATGTAAGTGAAATTTCACCATTCATTTAGTATACTGTGTAGAAATCCTGTGAATGATATCTGATACAAGTCCATAACAAATGTTTGGAATACAAACTCAGCAGAGAAAGTTTTTTATATAATTCAGTGTTTATATAAAAGTATGTGTTTCGAAATAATTTTTATTTCGTGTAATTTAATGTTTATATGAAAGTAGCTATTGCAGGGGGGCTTTTTCTTCCAGTTTGTGTCTGAAAGTTACTTCTTTGCATGATCTACACATCTATGTATAGAGTTACTACTTTTAAAATTGATTGCATCCTTCCTTTCTTTGGAAAATTACCACTTGTTTTGTATCTAGAAGGAGTAGTAGAAAGCCAAAAACTTTCTTTCCAAAAAATTAATCACTCCTAAAAATATAATCCTGTCTATATAAACAAGATTTCTTCTGGCTGGGATTTAATCACATAAGTGAATGAATATCGTTACGATGTAATCGATGACATAAGTAGTTCAAACTTATTCCGTTACATAAAAAATCATAATTTATGAATGAATTGTGTGGTTTTTTTCTTAAAATATTATCCAGAAGAGCCCTAACGCTAGTTGCACACACATCGATTTTGGCCGGCCGACTTTGTACCGGTCGTCCATATTCCAATAGTGAACCACATGTGGGAACGGGACCTGGCACACACGCCGACCGGTGATCGTCGCCGGTAAAATACCGGTGAGCAGCCGTCCACTGTCACTATATCGCCGGCAGTATCGGGAAGTAGTGGCGTACATGACTAAATACACTCTTGCATACTCACCGGTTTTTTACCGACCATTCCAGTCTCGAATGCTCGGTGAAATTGTAGTTACTACGCATTAACTTCGTTTTGGTAGTGCGTACTAATTACGACAACAAAGCAACTGATTGTTCGACCGATAAAAATCCGGTGAGTGTGCAAGCACCCGCTACTAATTAAATATCGGCCGATTTTATACTGGCCGTCCGAAATCGGTGTGTGTACAACTAGCGTAAGGCAAGTGTCTTATGGTGAAACAGCGATGTCTACCAGTAAGTGAAATTTCACCATTCATTTAGTATATTGTGTAGAAATCCTGTGAATGATATCTGATATAATTCCATAACAAATGTTTGGAATACAAACTGGGTGGAGAAGTGATTTTTGTATAATTCAGTATTCATATAAAAGTTTTCGTTTCGAAAGAATTTTTCTTTCGTGTAATTCAATGTTTATATAAAAGTAGCTGTTTCATGAGGGCTTTTTCTTCCAGTTTGTGTCTTTTCTACTTCTTTGCATGATCTACATATCTATGAATGAGTTACTACTTTTAAAATTGATTGCTTCCTTCCTTTCTTTGAAAGATTCTCACTTTTTCTTTTGTATCTAGATGGAGTAGTAGAAAGCCAAAAACTGTCTTTCTTTTTGCTCTACGTTTAAGGAAGTTACGATCAACCGACTATCTTAAATGGTTTACTGCCTTTCTGTCACAAGTGTAAAATGGAATAATGAAAATATGTTTTTTGATGCAGTTGAAGTTTCCAAAGTAATCGTTTAAACTGTAATATTTGATGCAAGTTTCGAACACGCGTCGAGAGATCATAAATGACAAATAACAGGTGGTCATTATTTTTCTCAAGTTAATAATTGGATGGTCAAAGACAATTTGGTTACCGAAACACCATGAATGACAAAATGATTATACGCTTCAAATAAGCCACAATGTAAACGGAGGGGATCGCACGTTGAAATGCTAGATCCTCGTTACCACATTTTTTTCTCAAACGACATCCTTTATAATTTTTTCTGCGATTTTATCCACATGTCACCTTTTTTGTCATCTCCCCCTTAATGATACTTTGTTAACAATCATACACCTAAGTGGTCTTGTGACCAACCTTGTTTTAGTCACCATGGTATTTTGATACGCCTCGTATACGTTCCTCACGAACGAATGAACGGTCGAGCGAAAAAACGAATTAGCCCCCCTCTGTATATCTTATCAACAAAAATGTTCTCAATCTAAGACGCTCTATATCATAGAACAAAACTTCATGATACGAATTGCTCTGAAACATACGTACCGTTTTCATATACCTTCTTCTCACATGGAAAATGACGCAAATGAATTTAACATAAATTCCTCAGTCTATATCATTAAGTACGCTTCAAATAAGCCGCACTGTAAACGATCTGAAGGAAATTATTCCGAAATTTTGAATACTGAATTTGTATGGTAATTTTGAGATAAATTTTATCGGCTGATATTCTGTATTTTCAAACGAATTGAACGGTGACCAATCAATGAACTATAAAAAAAGTACTACTCGATATTTCATTTTTACAAGTCGTCGAATGATGAACCATTACAGCGACGGAAATGAACGTCATATCGCGCTATATTTTTAATATTTTTTTGAAACCATTTTCATGTCAATTCTGCATTATTTTCCGTGACGCCTTATAATGCAAATTATATGGGTTTTTGCAAGAAATGGGGTTTTAAAAAATGCATTCGATGCGATTGTAGTCTTCAAAATGACCGTTTCAACACATTATATTTTTGCGAAATTTTCATGCGAGTTTTTGTGATAGAAATGAACGTTTTATTGCATTGAACATCCCGTTGAACTATCATGTTTTTTCTTAAATGATGTATTTTGCTACAACTTGTCCACATTGACGCCACGTTTTTTCGTTATATATTTTGACGCACCCTGTATACATTCAGACATCGCACGTTGAAATGTTACAGCCTCGATAAATTGACATGTTTTTTCTAAAATGTATTTTGCCACACGTCATGTTTGTTTCTTAAATGATGTATTTTGAGACACATTCAGGGATCGTATGTGTAAACGTTAGGACCCCGTTAAACACTCATGTTTTTTCTCAAATAATGTATTTTGTCATACCTTGTACACATTGACTTCATATGTTTTTAAAATGATATATTTCGAGGCACCCTGTACACATTGAGAGATCGCACATTGAAACGTTAGGGCCCTGTTACACTGTCATGTTTTTTCGTTAAAATGTGTTTTTGAGACACCCTATACACATTGAGGAATCGCACTTCAAAACGTTAAGAGCCCGCTAAAGACTTATGTTTTTCCTTAAATGATTTTTTGTCACACCTTGTACAACTTCACGTCATGTTTTTTTCAATGATGTATTTTGAGAAACCCTGTAGATATTGAGGGATCGTCTGTTGAAACGTAAGGGCCCCGTTAAACAGTCATGTTTTTTCCTTAAATAATGAATTTTTCCCCACAGTCATGTTTTTTTTTAAATTATGTATTTTGAGACAACCTAACTGTACACATTGAGGGATCGTACGTTAAAACGCCAGAGCCCCGTTAAACTGTCATGTTTCCTTTTCAAATTATGTATTTTGCTCCACACGTATGTTTTTCTCAAATGATGTATTTTGAGACACCCTGTTCAAATTGAGAAATCGCACATTAAAATGTTAGGGCCCTGTTAAACACTCATGTTTTTTCCCGAATGATGTATTTCATCACATATTGTACATATTGACGTCATGTTTTTTTTAATGATGTATTTTGAGACACACTGTTATGTTATTTCTTAAATGATGTCACAACTTGTACACTTATTGACGATATGTTTTTTTTTCACGTTAGCAGCCATGTTTTTTCTTTACGCTGCACTGAATGTCCGCCGCCATGTTTTTTCTTTATTCCGATTTTTCATTCATTATTTTTATACCTTTATTTTAATATTCAACCACTTTTTTATCTTTCAACTGAATCTCTCCGATATTCATCTTATCCTTCTACGCATCGATTACACCCACGTCTCTTTCTCACTCACTAACATAACGACGTCCCCTAGGAAATACGTCACAGTCCTCGCAAGTTGCTCTACTAGTGAATTTACCTCAAACGACTGAGTTATATCACTTGAATTGTCTAATAAAAATACAATTTTATAAATTTGTGTTGACCTCCTAGCCCGCTTCCTATTCGATATAATCTCAAAAAAGCCATTTAAGTTTCAATTATTATTCATTGGTTTCTTGCAACACTTTCTATCAAAGCAAAACGTAAAATGAATTTTACGGGTGAATACTATAAGGTAGGTATAAGCATAACCTCAAAATCGAGTCTCTCGTCTTTGAAACATGAAAAACGAGCTGAAATATTTTTATTTTCTCAGAAATATTTTTTATCGGTAGTTATATCACTAGACCTCAAAATGTTATCGATGCACTTCTATTTTTCAACAAAAAATTTAGCAATAGCATGAGAGCAAACAGCATGATAAAACTAGGAGAGAGTAGGTGGTTCTATCTATTACTGTTTGCTCGATCGGTACTGCTCAAAAATAACAAAGTTCGAAAAGGATGGTATTCGTAATGATTATTTCCTGAAATATTCTCAGGTGAATGCATCGATACAAAAACAAATAATTCTAAAATTGAATCAATTTTATTACCCGAACAATGAGAAATTCCAACAAGAATATTAGAAAGTTCGATTGGTGAGGTTACAATGCTCGAATATAAACCGAGTACGTAAATGGATAAACTCGTATTTGTCAACAATTGACTCGACGCCAATAGATGCATTAGGTGTAGGTACGTCGCGTTTTCTTTTCGATTTTAATGAAATTGACACTATTTACAATAGTATTTTGATTCGAATTAAAAATGTCTAATTATTCCAATAAGTTTCGATCATAATCTTGAGTTTTCTGGATATCATATATAAATTGCTGGTATTCAAGCAATTCATTAATTCAGACTTTCTCTGTCTAATATTATTTAAAATGATTTGAAATCCCTGAAAGGGCCAATACAATTGAATATTGAAATTAATAGAGCCGAAAATAACAATTATATTAGGCACAAAAAGGTAATACCTCGTTAGTCCTTAGCTCGCACAAGTTTCTCAATTTCTGAGAGTTATCGTTCGTATGGGGGCGACAGCTGATTAACGGAAAAACAGATTGTTTTAAACAAGAAATCCTGAAATAAAATTATTGTGAGATAAAATACAAGCAAAAAATAGAAAGTTTGAACTATTGAACAAAAAAAGGAAATGGAAGTTAAGATTTCAAGCCAAGTTACTTCACGATGTTTCAATTGTTAGTATCCACAATCGTCTTCGGGTGATGACTGGACTTATTCCTCCGATAAATGAATATTTATAGGTTTCCTTATATTGCGTATGTCTACGCTAGCTTGGCTGAATACGTTGTTGGACAACATATATGCGGCTTCTTTGAATTTCCTCCTAAACCTGTGTTCCTCCCTGTGGATGATCTCAGCTTGGGACCACTTAATGTTATGTTGATGAGTCCAAATATGTTCTGCAGCAGCCTGCACAATCGCGCAGGCTGCTGCCAAAGTCTGTTCAGCATCACTTTGGAGTAACCATTTCGTTGAAGATCATTTTTGATGATGCCTATTTCCTTCACCGAGACCTTCCTTCGTATCACAGTTTAATTGTTCAAATTTTAAATTTTTTGCTTGTATTTCAGTTCATTGTAATTTAATTTCAGGATTTTTTGCTTAATATACATGTGTATGTATAAATGCTTGTACATTTCTGTACAATTCTGTACATTTCTGTACAAGCTTTATGGAAACTTTTATGGAAACAATCATTTTTTCAAATCATCTTAAAGAACAATTCGTTCAGGCCAGTCTCAACTCCCTACACTGTAGGTTATTGGACTGACACCTATAAGAAAACAACTACTCCCCTGACTAATACCACGAAGGGCGTTGGATTATATTCGACAGGTGTCAGTGCAGGCTTCTTCACTGAAGTTGTTCCTGCATATGCTGTTGGCGATACAACTGCCGCAATATATTTTCAATTATTGGAATACACTTGCAGACCGGTTTCGGGCTGTTTTGGACTCTCGTTAGTGTAAGGTAGTGTATATATCAACATAAAGTCGATGATTTTCGATAATTGAAAATCAAATTCCTCGAACTAAGCTGAAGCATACATCAAACAATAGGTTTGTCATCGCCCCATCTGCCTGTGTACGAGGTAACCAACTGCATATCCGAAATTTGCCCAATTCCTCGTATAAGGAAAGAAAACTTTTCACGAACAAAAACGAATTGTTCTTTTAGATTACTTGATTTATAGCCAGTCTTCAAGTATGCCAGTCTTCAGAAAAAGCCAGTCTTCAAGGAAAGAAAACTTTTCACGGACAAGAACGAATTGTTCTTTTAGATGATTTGATTTATAGCCAGTCTTCAAGTGTGCCCACTGACTATGTGTGAAAAACAATCATTTTTGAATATATAATTTCATTGGTTCAGTTGGATTAGGAAAGTGATTGACTAACTAAGCCACGGGAGCCACTATGATTCAAGAATAATCGCACTTAGATGTAAATTTCATGGCTATTACCTGTTACCTCGGCCACCGCTGTTCGGTGGCCGAGCCTTCAATTTTATCATCATTTCATTGGTCTGAAGGAAATAATCAACATAAATTCTTTCACATTTTTTCCAGACTAAAAGTGCCGAAAAAAAATTTTTGACTTTTTTTACGTGTTTGATATTTCAACTGTCATGAATGAAAAAAAAATTTATTGTTCATCAAAAACCAAGTGTATCAGAAGAACTTTCTAAAGTCAAAAACAGCACAAATTCACCTAAATCACAGCAATTAGGGCAAATATAGTGGAATTATTTATTGTCTTCCAAATCTGATTGCATCTATTGATTCCGTTATTTAGGAGCTGCCTAAACCAATCTCAACAACAAAAAAAACAACAGCTGAAATCAGTTCATACAAATTTTGAAGAAGTTAAAACTATATCCGTAGCTTCCACTGAAGATAAAAGGATATAAAGTCATTTTGAGAAGATCTACTACAGTATAACTTCCAAAAATAGCCTTCGATTCAACAAAATGCATTAAACTGTATATGTCAACAAAAAATTGTATATTTGCAGTTCATAGATCCCCTAGTACAAACGAATCTGGTTTTATAGAAGCATTATTATCTAGCACCCTCAATGAACATACCTTTAGTTATTTTGAATTTACTTTTCTTAATGGGGATTGAAACATTGATATTTTGAATAATAGTAATGAATCTGACGACTACTTGAATGCGTTGTATAAAAAAAGGTTTTGTATCATCGTTTAATAGACTGCGCAATCATCAATCTGCTTGATTCACATTTAGTTTGGGAAAAAAGTAAAAACTACGTGGACACCATCACTGATCACTGATCATTATTCCATACTAGTAGCTTTTTAAACAATCGATATGAGCAAGGGAAAAACTGAAACTACACTCCACAAACTCAATGAAAATAAACTTGGAACTTTATTAAAAAATGAATAATTTATTGAAGTGTGAAGATGCTGAACTTTCCGTTCATGTATTTCTCAATAAGTTCACGACATTAATTGATGAAGCGACCAAAATTATCAAAGTGGAAACAATTATGAAGAAAAGTAGGTTTGATAACAGTGGGCTCAATCAATTCAATAAAATATCGATATAAATTGTCCCATAAACACGTGAAAAATCCAAGAAATGAAGATTTGAAAACTCCAATATAGAAACTAAGTGAACAAATTACTTTGAAAGGCAAAAAAACTGTCTTAAAATCTGTTTTTCCGTTAACCAGCTGTCGCACCCCTACGAACGACAACTTCAGAAGTCAAAACTTGAGCAAAATGTAACTATTTCGAAACAACAATCCTAAAAAATGTAGATTCATTGAAAAGTATATGGAACATAATAAATTATTATATAAATGATTATAACAATCAAAACCTCGGGTTGGTATTAGAAAATAGAATCAAACTGGGAGATGAACCGGAAATCTGCAAAAGTCTGAATGAATTATTCTCCAAAACTGTTATAAAATCAGCGGAAAAATTAAGAACAACTTCCAAGAGGAAGAAGGAAATAATAATAGGTAATACATAAACTCGATGTACTTGAAACCAACAACCACTGAATAAGTAAATTGTTGTAAATCATGCCCTAAACAAAATAACGCCGGCCATCGGTGGTAGCCATAAACCAATCGTGACGTGGCTAAGAGCGCGCCCAGTCCGACCGACTTTTCGCGAATGTTCGATACACAACACAACAAAGTTTTTGTTTCGGGGTTGAAATTAGATGATTTTAATGTATTTCCACGTGTTAAAACCGAAAGTGACCATAAAAATTATATATTAGCTCTTGTTTTCAAGATATAGTATCATTATATTATATATATGTATATTGAGTTTTCAACAAATGAAATATTTCATCACCAACAGTTGGTACACATGTTTGTTTACATAACACCCCTCTCATCAGCTGTTCTTAAGTAGTAAACATAACCTATGTGAGTTTGTCAATTGTACGCACGTGGTTGCTATTGAAATTATCGTGTGAAGTTGATTTTTAAATTAATTTAAGTGCTGATCTGAAATGCCTTGAAAGTGTGTGAATTCTGTCGATAGCTTTTGCTATATATGTGGTGAAATAATATTTAAGGCTCAGAAACGTAAAATGACACCTATCGTTAAGACAGCCTATGAACATTATTTTGGTGTGAAAGTTGGGGACCAAGATAAATCATGGGCTCCTCATATATGTTGTAATTCTTGTTCCGTCATATTGCGAGAGTGGCTGAAAAATAAAAACCGGGCAATGGCTTTTGCAGTACCTATGGTTTGGCGTGAGCCTACCAATCATACAGACGACTGTTATTTCTGCTTAACTCCTCCCATTAAGCAAGGTTTATCTATGAAGAAAAGAGGAACGGTTAAATACCCTAATCTCCCATCTGCTCTTCGGCCTGTACCACACTCAGACAATTTGCCAGTCCCTTCTCCACCCCAAAACTATGAAATTTTAGAGGAAGGTGATGAAGACTGTTTAGAAGGAGCAACCCATCCTTCTACATCCTATGACCCTGATTTTGAGGTAAGCGATAGGTCTAGTGATCCGCACAGAATTAGTCAAGCAGAGTTGAGTGACCTTATAAGAGATCTTCGCTTGTCTAAGAAAAAAGGCTGAGCTGTTAGGGTCAAGACTACAATAGTGGAATCTTCTAAAACATGATGTGAAAATATTTCAGTACTGACAGCGTCAAAAAGATTTGCTTCCTTTTTTTGAGAAAAAAGAAAACCTCGTAGTTTGTTCTGATGTTAATGGTTTGATGGACTGCTTGAATTTGGATCACACTCCATCTGAATGGAGACTGTTTATAGACTCTTCAAAACTAAGCTTAAAAGCTGTACTTCTGCATAATGGAAATCAGCTACCCTCTATTCCTATAGGTCATGCAGTTCACATGAAGGAAACGTATATAAATATGAAAACACTTCTCCAATCAATCAAATATGAACAACACAAGTGGCACATCTGTGGTGATCTGAAAGTCATTGCTATACTCCTAGGAATGCAATTAGGGTTCACCTAGTACTGTTGTTTTTTGTGTCTGTGGGACAGTCGGGATATAAAATCTCACTATAAAAAAATGAATTGGCCTACACGAGACCTAAACCCTAATGAGAAAAATGTAGTTTACGAGCCTCTTGTAGATCCTAAGGATGTTCTCCTTCCCCCATTACATATTAAGTTGGGACTAATGAAAAACTTTGTGAAGGCCATGGACCAGGAAGGACTAGCTTTTAAGTACTTGAGAGCAAAGTTTCCCAGGTTGAGTGATGCTAAAGTCAAGGAAGGCATCTTTATTGGGCCTCAAATCCGTGAAATCGTAAATGATCCTGCTTTTGACATGATTTTAACAGGAAATGAAAAAAGAGCCTGGGAAGCCTTTAAGGGGGTTGTACATGGGTTTTTAGGTAACAAAAGAGATGATAACTTCACAGCATTGGTTAAAGAGCTTCTTCAAGCTTACCACCAACTTGGATGCAACATGTCCTTAAAAATTCATTTTCTTCACTCTCATCTTAATTTCTTCCCACAAAACTGTGGAGCTGTGAGTGACGAACATGGAGAAAGATTCCATCAAGACATTGCCTTAATGGAACAGAGATATCAGGGCCGTTGGAATGAAGCAATGCTTGCAGACTACTGCTGGTCTGTGTGTAGGGATGCTCTAGACGTGTTTTATAAAAGACAAGCTAAACGACAGCGATCTTACAATGAATCGGATGGACTTAATTGAAATTTGGTGGTACAAACTTCTTTTATTTGTCAAAACACTAAGAATAATGTTTTTTTTATTAATTTTGTACTTAAAATATTCTAAAAGAAACATAACAATATTGTTTTATGTACTTTCACTTTTCACGTATAGTATAACTACTCTTTAAGATTAAGTACTGTGTATCTCAAAAACCAGAGCTAATAAAAATTTTTCATTGTTATTTTCGTTTTTATCACCCCAAAATTGACTAATTTAGTGTAGGAAACATTCAAAAAATATTTTTTTGTTGTGTTGTGAATCGCTGCCGTTCTAGATGTGACGGGAATAATGCTACCGGCTTTCATGGAATTCCGATGAATTTTCTAGCGCTTTCAATTGCCAAATATAAACGCTATCCACTGACACAGTCAAGTGGATGTGACAGTGCGGTACGCGGAGCGATCTAATAAAGCGATCGACATTTGAATAGTTGAAGTTTGAGTTAAAGTGTTTTGTTGTATTGGAAATGAAATAAAGTTAAAGATTGATGATTATACAGTGTAGTCAATTACTGATAAACCCACAGGAAAAAACGTAACAATATCAACTATCAAAAATAAAAAGTCACCTGATCCTGATGGGATAAAAATGAAATATTTGAACAAAACTCGAATCATACTTCAGAAGTACTCTATTATTTTTTGGGTGTACAACCTTCCATAACCTGAAAAATAAACTAAGCTAAATCTGTTATGTAATAAAGGGTAAACTGAGAAGTTCACCTCGAAAAGTTACTGCGTAATATTAACCACCGAAGATTCCTATTAGTTAGTAACTTGTATTCATAAATTTTCTCTAAAAAAAAATTAATATTCATACTTAGCTTTCTTTAGTTGTCTACGTTTCGGAAAACAATTTTTTTACGTTTTTAAAACCTAAAATCACTTCAAAACTCTCTCCTCAAATCGTGAATAACTTTAATAATTTTGACATACGTCAAAAGAAAGAAATGTTCAGATGTGATATGCGATAACCTACATGAATGCATATACTGGATGTTTTTTGGGAATTCAGATAAGGTTCATATTTCCATTTTCAACCTCTCTTCTTAGTAATGGCAACCAAGTACATTTCATTATTTTGAGTGCCAAAATAATTGAAGCTATTCACAATTTGAGGCGAAAGTTTAGAAGTGAATTTCACGTTTTGAAAACGGAAAAAAATTGTATGAATATTATTTTTTTTTTCAATTGATGTTTTCAACATGTTATCAAAATTCATGAATACGACAAGTTACTGACTGATTGGACACTTCATTGGTTTATATTACGCTGTAACTTTTCTGAATAAACTTTTCAGTTTGCCCTTTATTACACTTCAGCAGATTCTCTATTGACTTAACTCTGTTAATTTTTCAAATTGTGGATGATTATACACCAAAAAACAGAAGTATTGAATCCTTCACAAAAAAAATGTCTTTCAAAGAATACTCTGTTATATTTTCAAAATATGCGTGAAACAAGGTGTTCAACTGAAAACTTTCGAAGAAGTGGGGGGAATAAAACATATATGTACAGCTGCAGACCAATATCATTGACAAGTGTCTTTTCTGAACTTTCTCAAAAAGTTATGAAGAACTGGCTAGTACTATACCTATATACCTCAAAAAGTTCAATATTACTTCTGAGAGACAATATGGTGACTTCTTGATAATTTACCAGCGCTACTTATTTTCTTCGCTGATGGAACCGTTATTTTATATACCTGAAATTCCTGGAATGCAGTGAAAGAAATTGCAGAGAAGGATTCGAATTACATCCTTTACATAACCAACTGATTCAACTCTAATTTAGCAACAGTTAATGTTGAAAAAACTATAGTTATTCCTTTCACATTATACAAAAATTATTCACCAACCTATAACAATATTAATATAACTAATGAGAATGTGAATATATTCCTCAGCTCAAAATAATATTGAAATTTATTTATATTCGTTTTTGAGGTGGAGTGTTCACGTGGCAAAAATGAGAAATAAAATAAAATCATTACTATATAATTTCGTCGCACACGAGTCTGTCCCGATGTTTTATTCGATGGGCTGAAAGTGCTAGACATAAGACAAATGTACGACTTGACAATATTAGTTTTCACTTATCAGAACAAAAATATTTCGAAAGGATTGATCACAGACAAAGCGATTGTTCAGTGTAGAATCAGTATTCTACATAGGACAAAAGATATCCACTTACTTATCACCAAAACTATAAAGTTGTAACTATAAAGTTTATATTCGAGAAAAAGCACAGGTAAGCGATATTAGTTAATTGTCGTTCCTCTATTCACAATATCATTGACACAACTTAAAAACATTGAATGTCTTATATCATGTTTTATGTAGCCTTTCAAATTATTGCAGTATCCTTAGAAAATAAATTCTTTCGATTTGAAATTCCACTTTTTATGTTTTTCATTTGAAATGTGCATACGTTATACACACGAAAGTCCTGAATGTTTCAAATCAGTAATGGATATTAGTTAACGATCGTTCTTCTATTCATAATATCATTGACCCAACTTAAAAACATTGAATTCTCATATTATTTTTATGTAGTCTTTCAAATTATTGCAGTATCCTAAGGAAATCAATTCTTTTGATTTGAAAGTCCACTTTCTACGTTTTTCCTTTGGAATGTGCATATGTGATACATACCCAAAAAGTCCTGAATGTTTCAAATCAGGATTTATACCAGTCCAAGCTTCTTCCATATTTTTGTCTCAAAGCAATAGTACCTACGACCTCTGTTTTTAAATAGCACGCGGTGTTCAATGCTTCTGTCCAAATATCTTAGAGCTTTCTCTTCTGTTAATTCTTTCAGCTACTTCGTTTTGCTGAGTTGTATATTCGATAGTCATTTGATGCAATATTCCATTTTCAATTAAAAATTATTTCATAAAGTGACTCATTTATCATTTCGCGTTACCTGTATGATGACATTTGATTTTATACGAAGATTCATTTTCAACTTTAAATTTGAAGTCTCTCAACTTCTCGAAAACTTCCGGTTTATTTTTCAAAAAGTAAACGTATATGAATGTGATGATTTAACGTCTTCACTTAAGGAAACTTCCAATTTATTTGTTGCCCTTGTTACTGAATATTTCGGGAAGTATTAGGATACTGTTGATCTTGGCAACATTGCTTGTAAAATCTATTTGAAGTCGCAGCAGTGAATGCTTTTCCATCAGCCATATTTTGGAGTCGTTTCATACCTTCATATGCCCAAGTCGACGATGCCATAATTCATACGAATCGTATTTGATTGTACAGAGTACAGTTTTTTTGCAGTATTCAATCTGTAGAGGTCACCATCTTTTGACATAGCAATTGCTATTCATTTTTTACTTTTCTTCGTTCTAATTTTGCATCTTGTGGTTGTTATATCTTTTCTTTACAGTTGTTTACAATAAATCAAAATAGACTTCAATCCAGGTGCATACCTAACTTCTCTTATTGGAGGTTTTAAAGTTTGACCATCATTATCAAGTAACACATAAATTTCACCAATTTCTGTTATTTGACGTTTATTAGCCAATCTGAACGTCCAGTGAGATGCACCGAGACACCCGAGTCCACAAACCAATCATCAGGACAAAAATATCATTATTTTTTTTCCGCTGGTCCCATACCCAGTTGCAGATAAGTTGAAAAATAAGCAAAATGGAAAACTGGGAATAACTTTTCATAACAAACTACAGTATTTTATTTTCATATTTAACGCCGAATCATGAATAACGACAAATAACAACAGAAAAAAAATATTAATACAGTTTATTGTATGATTTTCACTATAAAGGGTTTTACAAAAACCGCGGCACGTGTTTCGCAATACAAATAGCTTTCTCCAGCGTAAAATATTTTTTTTCATCAAGATGATATCAAGAAAAAACATGGCGTCAATATGTGACAAAATATATCATTTAAGATATAAACATGACAGTTTAACGTTTCAAAGTGCGATTCATCAATGTGTACAGAGTGTCTCAAAATACATCATTCAAAAAAAACATGACATTTTAACGAGGCTGTAATGTTTCAACGTGCGATCCCTCAATGTGTGTAAAGGGTGTCTCAAAATACATCATTCAAAAAAAACATGACATTTTAACGAGGCTGTAATGTTTCAACGTGCGATCCCTCAATGTGTGTAAAGGGTGTCTCAAAATACATCATTAAAACACATGTCGGTTTAACGGGAGTATTGCGTTTCAACATGCGATACCCATGAGAAACGTAAATATATTCAAAAGTGTCGGGGACTTACGTGTTGCGGAGTTAACGTTCAAAAATAGTGCAAGGGGGTAAGTCAAGTATTCGGTAATTACATTTCAAAATATGTTGTTTTACGTGCGTTTATCGTTATCATTTAGTCGTCATTGTCGTTTTTTGGTGTTTCAATATGACAGTCATCTGTCATTCAACGCGTTCCGCTGACCAAGTGAATATCATCCGGAGATGACTAAAATCCATGCATTGTCGCATGAAGGTTCATTTTACAAATTTTCGGACCCCTGAACGGAACCTTGAGTAACACTCAGCCTAACTCATGCTACAAAGTGGTGTCGGTCAGCCACTCAGAAGGGGGAACCAATATCGACTGGATGATTGAACTCGATAATGAGGGTCGAATAATAATAATAAGATAATAATAATAATGATGGTGATCGCCGGCGTGATCGTTGGTGATGGCGTGGCAGAATGATTTGTGAAAAACAAAGATGGGAGAACATGTCAGAAGGGCACTGAGTTGTATATTCGCTAATAATGATCGATAACGAAGAAACGATTAAGAATAAACCCACGCAAAATAATGTATTTTGAAATGTAATTACCAAATACTTTGATTCCCCTTTTGCACCATTATCGAAGGTTAAATCCACAATATGTAACTTCCCAACACTTTGAATATATTAACATTTCTCATTGGGATCGCACGTTGAAACGCTACACTCCCGTTGAACCTACATGTTATTTAAAATGATGTATTTTTGAGACACCCTGTACACACATTGAGGGATCGCAAGTTGAAACATTACAGCATCGTTAAACTATCATCATTTTTCTTTAATGATATATTTTGACGCACTCTGTATACTCCACTTAATGCCCGTTATATTGCCGCCATGTTTTTTTCTTGATGTATTTTGAGACACCGTGTACACATTGAGGGATTGCACGTTGAAACGTTAAACTGTCATGTTTTTATTTTAAATAATGTATTTTGCCACACATTGACGCCATTTTTTTTCTTGATGTATTTTGAAACGCCCTGAAGACTCCACTGAATTTCCACCGTCATTTTTTTCTTCAATCTAATTTTTCGTTCATCACGTCGATAACAGCCCACAAAACAACCGCCATAAATATCAATAATTCTCAATTACTTGCAAGATCTCACGTTGGTGTCGAGGCTAAGGACAACGTTCTGGCCTGGGTTCAATTCTTATACCGATCGATGTTTTAAATGTGATTTCCCTCAGCTGCCGATGACCACTGTGTTCATCTGCTGATTTGGATTTCCCGCTGTACGTGCGATAGCTTCTGATTGGTGGACTGGATGACGGCAAAACTGGAGAAGTGGGGGTGATCTGAAGTGAACTTTGAAGGTTTAAGGCCCAATTCACACAGAATAGACGTCTGACAGAGACGAGTCGTCAATTCAGTGTAAATTGGGCCTAAGGTCCGAAAATCACCAGAATGGACCTGCCCAAATTTGCACGTGTTTTTCCATAATGAATGAGCCAGAACTCTTGCAGCTATATTATTGAATAAGATAAAGCGAAACATGTAATTTTAAGAGCCACATGCATAGATTCGATTGTGAATAGTTGTATATGCAGTGAGTCCCACTTTTGATGTTAGTAGAAGTATAGTGGACTGAACATTTTTGAATTTCATACCGAAATGTTGTGATTCAGCTTTGCTTGATGAGGAATTATTTTGAGAATATTTTAATTTTTTGAAAAACAAGTTGATTTTGGCGATGAAGCGACAACCATTTTCTTTTCAGGTAATATATCCTTTTCCTTTATGATGCAGAGTTCAATCCTATAATTTGAAGATGAAATTCAGGCATTTTTAGTCCATTTCATTTTTGTTATGTTAATGCATAGTGTTAGTTGAATACAGAACCAGATACTGTTTCATTTTTGTAAAATAACTGTTCATCATACAAACATGAAAAAATTTGAATAACTGATAAAGTTTCGATTTCGTAAAGTGACTAGTAATCATACTCTTTAGTCAATATTCCATTTTTTCACTGAATGCTGATGGGGACATTTTTACCAACCTTTTGATTTTGGAGATAGATAATGTAGTTGCACACTAGCTCCACCGGCTGACATTCCTGATATAGTAACGGAGTTAGGATTTCCCCCAAAATTCTTGATATGGGATTTTACCCATTTCAGGGCTAGAATCTGGTCTTTCATCCCATTATTTCCAGAAACTACGCTATCTTCTGTACTCAAGAAACCTGAATGAATTTTGTAATAATTCATTAACATTTGATAGTATTAAAATCTCACCTAACGGTCCTAAACGATAATTAATGCTCACATATACCACATCTCTATCCAAGATTATCTGAGGGCCATATAATGCACCATAATTAAACATGAATGCTCCTCCATGAATATAAACAAGAACATCCAAAGCTTCCGAATGCTTGAGACTGGGGGTGTACACATTGAGGTATAAACAATCTTCATCTCCTAGAAATAATAAAATAATAGTGTCATAACCATACGGTTTTCTTCATGAGATATGTTATTAAAATTTAATTTCAACAAACACCGAAAGAATACTCAAACGAAAGAGCAAAAAATACATATAAACACATACATTTATAAGTATAAATGATCATCTATTGAAAACAGTTCTCCCTCACCACAATAAAATACTGTCTCTCGACGCGCGTTTCGCTCACGAAGTTAGTACCACTCATAGTGGTTTTCATGTTTATTCTTCTTTTCGTTAATAGGGAGTCTTCTGAACGTAATCATTGAACAGGTGTCCGACAAATCAACTTCAACACAAAATATGTCATACACTGGATTTTACCTCAAATTTTTCTGTTTCACAGCAAGTTCGAGAATAATCATTTGAAAAAGTATTAAATAAAACCTACCCATCAACTTCATATTTTAAGTCCATGCTATTTACTGAACCCGGGGCGGTCCATCAGGAGATATTCAAGGGCGCTACATGATTTGATCGCAAAAAAATATGGTACCAAGTCAATATTTAAGTAGTATGTGATTTCCTCTTTTTAAAAATATAGATTAATGTATTTGGTAAGTGAATTTTCATAAATATGCCATGATATCTGATAATTTATCAACCCTCTTATCTAGGTACCTACTTGAGTAATGAGTTGGCATGTTGCCTTCACTTCAGGTAGGCGCGGCTGTAAATTATATTTCAAATATCATGAACTTGATATTCATTAGATTTTAAGCTTTAAAAAAACCCTTTGAAAAAAATGTTCGGACACTTACCTCCTTTTGAAATTTCTTGGGACTAGTATAAAAAAACTACCTCAATTCTGCCTAAATTCTTTCAAATTTTCAACTGGTCGCTCATTTTAAACTGGACAATCAACTTGAATAAACATCATGTATAAAATTTTTTACTGGAGTTTAATCCCAACACCAAACCGTTATTTTTAACACCTCGACACGTGTTTCAATGGGCAAGTAAGGAAGATTAATCTTCCTCTTGAAGATAATCACTTGGTGATCGAAACACGTGTCGAGGTGTTGAAATAACGGTTTGGTGTTGGGACTAAACTCCAGTAATATTCATAACTATACCAAAGGTTCCAACCAGTGCATCATAAGTACTATGTATATGATTTAAATTAATTAACAAAATTTCCCGAACTACACTACACTTTATTTTCAAAAATATCATGATATGTTTTGCTATCACAGTAGCTATTTCGAAGTGAATGACATATTTTTTGGAAAAGAAATTTTTTGCCTTTCTACTACTCCATCTGATACAAAAAATGGGATGAGAGAATCTTCCAAAGAAAGGAAGGAAGTAATCAATTTGAAAATAAGTAACTCTATACATGGATGTGTAGATCATGCAAAAAAGTAACTTTCAGACACAAACTGAAAGAAAGTCCTCCTGAAACAGCTACTTTCATATAAACATTGAATTACACGAAAGAAAAAAATTCTTTCGAAACAAATACTTCTATATGAACACTGAATTATACAGAAGATACTTTTCTCTACTCAGTTTGTATATCAACCATTTGTTGAGGAATAAGAATCAGATATCATTCACATGAGTTCTACTTTGGATGAATGGTAATAAATTGTACTCACATGGAACACTGTCACCCTCACTGGTATACACCGAAGTTTCGCCTTAAGACACTTGCCCTAAGGCTCTTCAGTACCAAATTGGATAACATAATAGAAAATACAAACACTTCATTCATGAATTACGATTTTGAATGTCACGGAATAAGCTTAATCTGCTTATGTCATCGATGACATCGTAATGACATCCATTCACCTATTTGATTTAATCCCAGCCAAGAGGAATCTTATTTGAATTGAAAGGGTTATATTTTTAGGAGTGATTAATTTTTGGGACAGAAATTTTTTGGCTTTCTATTACTCCATCTGAAAGTTACTTTTTTGCATGATCTACACATCCATGTATAGAGTTACTTATTTTCAAATTGATTACTTCCTTCCTTTCTTTGGAAGATTCTCTCATCCCTTTTTTTGTATCAGATGGAGTAGTAGAAAGCCAAAAACTTTCTTTCCCAAAAATTAATCACTCCCAAAAATATAACCCTTTCAATTTGAATAACATATATGTTATCCACTTTGTGAAATTACTTTGGATTTTCATCAAGTGACAGCCGAGTCAATTTGACAATTAACAAATTGTCTAACCAAAAGAGTGAAAATTAATAAATGTAGGTACTTCCTATTTCTATTTTCGTTTTGAATCTCTTTAGAAATTGAAAAACAAACGGAATAATCTTCTTTAATTATATAAACTTTAATTGTATCAAAAAGAAATCTAGTTGATACAAAAGAACTTTCAATGTAGAGAATAAACTTTTACAAGTTCATCTAGTGATTCATACATTCCAACGGATTCTACCTGGAGAAGGTACATTGAGTATAAAGAACTGCAATGAGGGCAACCATGAAAATTCATGCCAACAGAAATAGTTGTGAATGTGCTACCATTTTTTGAATCTACGGGAACTAGAAATAAAGAATGTGTGAATGAAATGTTATGAAAATGAAATATAGCAGGACCGAAATATTCTGATGAGCTACCTAGTTGAAAACAGTAAACAATAAATAAATATAAAAATGAAGGTAAATGGTATTTTTTAAATTCCATTTTTTGTCTGATTTTTCAAGTATTATTTCTTTTTTCATTTCATCATATTTTTCATATTTCATTCATTAAATGTTTCTCTTCTCAGCCAGATTTCTTTGCCAACTCGCCATTTGGAAAGGATATGTTTATCATTTGAAAATTTATGATCGGACCTACTCACGGATCAAAGACGTCCCGATATATTAGAGGGCATGTTATTAACTCCTAATTTATGTGCCAAATCTCGAAAAAGTAACTTAAAATTTCGAAAACAAGCCAAAATCATACATCCGCCTCTCAGGCAATTGAATTTTGAACTGTCGTCTTGACCTTTCGCCCTCCAAAGCCCTCGCGGATGCTGGCCCTCATTGTGATATCTCACGTTACGAAGACGCCATCTAGGGGGATTGACAGAAGATAATCCTCAAATATCACAAATATCGAGATTCTCCAAGCGGTAAGTTGTAAAGTCAAGTTCTCATATCAACCACCGAATAATATTGGTCCTATGACTTTCACAGCACCATTCACTGCTAAGTGACTAGTTGAAATCAACCCAAAAACAAAGCGCAGCTAACTTTCATGTGTAGGGTAATGTTTTTTTCGTTTTCTATGCCACAGGTTATTTCTACCTTTCATTTTTTATAAAATTATTCAAATAGTTGATGTTCATCTCTTGTTTTCATTTCATTACTTTCTTTTATTTTCCACTCCACAAAAAATGTTTGGGAATCGGGATATTATGTTCTACTCAAAAAATATTTTAATGAATACACTTTTCCCAGACACCAGAACTAGAGCATTTTGTCACGACACGCCTTTCGCTAGCCAGTTAGTACCCTCAAAATATTAATGAAACTAATTTCTTCATTCCTATATACCAGGTGATTCTTTAAGGTGGCTCACTCCTATACTTTTTTTATTATTGGAGATAGAAAAACGAAATTTGGGAGTGATTTACATTTTTTGGCATATTTACTTGCTTTGCCGTACTTCCAGTTTGACCGGAAATGACTTTCGATTTTTAAATGGGACATCCTATATATTTTGACTTATTTTGATCAAGAATGACATTCTAAATCCAACAATACTTCACTTGTCAATATTCCACAAATAAAATAATTTTTATTTCAATTTTTATTTTTTGATCAAGAATGCCATGGCTAGTTCAAATCGCTTCATTCTCGATAAAGTAACATGGGAAAACTACAACTTTGAGGCTTATGACTTTACAGTCGTTTTAAGAATTATTTCACAGTCGCAAATATGCATTTTTCCAGTCAACTTGATTTTTTCAAATGGAAAAGCGGTAGTTCGTCGGTATTTGTGAAAGATCATTTTGTTATGACTAATTTGATGCCACACACTTTCACTTTATTTTCTCTATTTTTCTGAATAATTGCAAGAAATGATCATACCTAATAACAAATATACGTATTCGGTATATTTATGCACTATAATGAGTCCTGTTATTCTAATTATCCGTGACAAACAACTAGGGCTACCTAAACAAATGGGCTAATGAATATGCTGTTACATTTAAAAATGTATTTGTTGTGTAGTTTATAATTAGATATGGCAAATTATACTAGAAACGAGAAAATTAACATGTTGCTAATTTACGGAGAAACAAAAAAGAATGTAACTGATGCAGCTCGAATTTATGCTAAGAGGTTCCCTAATCGTCGCCATCCCACCTCGGCATTATTTTTCAAAACTGGAAAGAAAATTGCGAAATGAACCAGAATAAAATGGCAATAACTTCATCATCAGTGAAGAAAAAGAAGTAGAAGTGTTGGCCTATTTATCTCAGTTATCTCATCGATTCCTGATGACGTTGACTTGGATGGCGTATTAACAAGTCTAATGAGTGGAAGCAGTATTTGTCCTAGATTAATTGAAATTATCGAAAAGATGTCTGAGTAATTGACAAAAAACTATTTTTTATCAAAACTTCGATACCATTTTTCTTGAAAAAGAAGCAAGTTAGAACATATATGTGAATAAAATTGCATAAATTATGACAAGAAATCACTCTATGGAATTGAAGTGTTTCCTTATTACACAAGCTGCATATAACTCTATAACTCAGTTGTTAACACTTCAGATTGTAAATGAAATAAATGAGTAATAGAATTACCGGAGACCATGTCAGATCCAGGGGGAGTAAAATGATCATATTGCATACACTTGAATTTTGTTTTCGCTTGCCACACACCCTTCCAAGGTTCTGGAGGGACTGATTCCTGAAAAACAAAAATAATATTTTTCAATTTAGTTTTGGTAACAAGTGGTTTTCATTAATTTTTTATCTTTTCATTCTTTGAAAATGTGATAATGTCAAAGAGACAACAGGTCGAATTTCAAATCTTAATGTACAAGGCGATACATTATAGAATGCAATTTTACCTAAAATTAAATTACCAATATTTAAAGGTGAATACGATCATTGGCTGGAATTCAAAATCACTTTTAATTCTTTGATTCCAATTCCTCACTGAATGGAGCTCCAAAATTTAGCCTATGTAAAAGTGTTGACAATAAATATGTTTCAGTTCATAATTATTTCGAATCTATATTTAAAACTCTCACGATTATCAGACAGAATTCAGGTTTATATAGTGAAATGCTAGAAATTGTTTCAAATGATATATCTTATTTGCAAAGTTGGATGTTTCCAAAAAAATTTTATTTGATTCATGGATTATTTATATTATTTCAAATCGGAGGAGGAGTACAGTGTTCTTCAGAACTATCAACACTTGATCAGTTTTTTGAATTTCTCAAATCATCAAGTATATATTTTAAAAAGCCTAAAGAACAGGATTTGTCTACACGGGACACCTTCATCCTCAATGGCGGACATCCAATGTCCGCCACTAGCCTTATTCACTGATGAAAATAATTAAACTATTTATCGTTGGCAATTTATTACCACAATCTATTGTGTAATCATATAACGATACTAATCACGTATTTTTTTCCAGTATAGAAAGTGTAAAAGTCACACAATTCATTTAGTAAAATTTCACAGTAAAAAAAAATTGTAATTTAAAATTACATGAAAAATAAGGTTATTATAAACAATATATATAGAGGAAATTTTCAGTAACGATAGCATCGTTTTACCATCAAATCTGTATTCTTACTGTAGCCTTCATATAATTGTACATTACTCGAAATGGATTATTTTTTCAGAATATGAGTATTAATACAATACGGGAACTGTATCTTAACCATGCGAAATCCCGAATTCCTCTGTTGATTTCTATTATACAGGCTGATTCACGGTAGATGGCACATTAGACGTTTCTGGTGAACCAGACAACGGATCACTTTGAAAATTTAATGGAGGGCATATTCGGATATTCTCTAGCCAACTAAAATAATTGTTGACATATCTAATAGGAATTCGCAACAAAAAAATTGTAACTAACGTACTAATGAATAGGTTTAACTATAAAAATCAATTTTCAAGATTGTTAACGGAAGGTGACACGATTCTAGTGTTAATAGCAACTAGCCATTCAATTATCATTTTTAAGTATCATGGGAGATTTCAATTCCATTTATAAATGATGCTTGGAAAACCACTAAAAGTTAAATTTGGATACTAACAATTATATATTATCAAAGCTCATATTACATTTTGAATTGAGTATAAATTTGGATTCTAAGTTCGAGTTCCTCAAATTATAATTTTTTTTCATTTACTTGGAACATAAAGACGATAATTTTACAATAATTAATTGCTTTTCAGAAAGACATAGTTTCTAAATCTTCACAATGATCATTTAATTTTAACATATAATTCAAAACATTTTTATTTGAACTCTGAAGGAGTTCTAAGGTTGCTTGAAGTTTTGAAGGATATTTCAAATTAAGAATGAAATATAATGAAAACGCAACTTTTAGAGCTTCCATAAATATTCCATATTCTTGTAAATCGATGTTCTCTCTTTCCACAAAAACAAATGATTTCATTTTCTTTTGCATTACCATAATGAAAAAATAAATAGGTTTTCTCATGACTAAACATACGAAAAATAATATGTATGTATTGAAATAGAACTTTACTTTTTTGAAGAGTAATGTAGAGAAATACTTTTAGGATGTTATAAGGGATGATGAATAAGTAGTTGAAGGGTATGAATGTACAGTGTGAGCTTTTATTAGTAGTTTGAGATGAAGAAGTGAAGTTATCAAAAGTTGTTTCGTATGAAAATTCTAGATGTCACTGCATTGAGCTTTCAATAATATTCTTCAATATACAGGATAATCAGTAGAAACGTGACGGATTGAAGTTTTTTTACCATAGAATATTAATTGACCATAAACTTTTTTTCTATTACAACAATAGTTTTGTCAATAAAGTTGTGTTAGAAATTTCTTTTGTGAGAACTACTAAGTAAAAATACTAAGTAAACACATAGTGGTTTTCTGTAATGTTCCTCCCCTTCCTCCCCTTTTCATGTTTTGAACGGGACAACTCAAAAATTTGAAACTTGGGATAATGAAATTGATGCATGACACTATATTTTGGAGTGAAATTGACAGATGAAAATTTACAGATGGCGACTGCCACCAACCACCTGGGAACAAATTAAATAGAAAGAGGAGTCATGTGACACATTCTTTTGAAGCTCATGACGAATATTACACAACCCTAGAATATAAAGTTCTACAAATTCGCAAAACATTTAATTATTTTTTAAATAAAGAGGGTTATATTTTTAGAAGTGACAAATTTTTTGGGAAAGAAAGTTTTTGACTTTCTACTACTCCAAAAACTTTCTTTCCCAAAAATTTCAATTATTATCTGAATACATTACATGACATACATGTTCGCCATCAGCAACCGCACACCTAATTTTTCCATTTCAACTCTGGAGAAATTTGAATCTTTTTATTTATTTGTGGGTGCTGGCACTTCTTGTAAATCACTCTCGTTTATATGACTTCTTTCAATTTGAAAATCAATGCTTAAAACAGTTCCGTTTCCATTTCTATGATTTCTGAAAACATGTGATATTGCCTCTCCAACACCAATTTGGATAACATAACAAGATGAAACATTCAATTTATTTTTAAAATTATGACTTCATGTCATGAATGACTTGAATCTACTCATGTCATCGATGACATGATGATATTCATTCGTTTATTTGCTTTAATTCCCGTCATAGAAGTCTTGTTGTAATTGAGAGGCGTACCTATATTTTAGTAGAGACTAATATTTTGGAAAGAAAGGTTTTGGCTTTCTACTTCCTCATCTTTATACAAAAAATGTAGAAATCTTCCAAGGAAAACAAGAAAGCAATTAATTTCTGAATAAACTATTAAAAAAACTGTGTAGATCATTCAAAGAATTAACTTATACACATAAACTGGAAGAAAAAGCCGTCTCGAAACAACTACTTGCTCATAAACATAATTAGACGAAAGAAAAAATACTTTCGAAACAACTACTTTTATATTAACTTTGGAATATACGAAAACATTGTTTCCAATTCAGTTTATACTTCAAAGATTCGTTATGAAATTGAATCAGATATCATTTACAGAATTGCTACACGATATAGTATAAGAGAGAGGTGAAATTTTACTTATACTTATAGAGTGTGGGGAGGTTTAGAAACGTCATCAGCACACTACTCAGAAAATAAATTAAGTTGTAGAAACCTTTAAGTTTAGTGAACTCAATAACGTTCTCGTGTATCTAGACAAACTCGTACAATCATAATTCAATCAGGATATCAGGATATGACATTATTATAATCTATTACATAACTTCAGTGAACTGTTTTTTCTCAACACTTGCTGAAACATTTAATATCAAAACAAGTGAGCTCTAAAACCACAGATTTGCTGAGACTTTCATTGCACAAGCTGTAAGATTGTATCTAACTTGACCACTTTATAGTTTTCAAATTGTCTCAAAAGATTTTTAGCAAGACTCTGATATCTATAGTGATAATGGTAGTGATTTCATTGGGACAGCAAATAAAATACAAGCCATTGCTGAATTTCTTGGTAATCCTTATATGATTGTGAAGTATCAAATTATCTTTCGCAAGAATCAATCAACTGAAATTTTATACACGCAAGATTCTTATATTTCGAATGCTTGTGCGAGTAAATAATATTCCACATTAAGCTTGTCATTGGTAATCGGATTTTACTTACGAAGAATTAGAAACCGTCATAACTAAAGTAGAGTCTTGCTCGGATTTTCGTCTAATGACTACTATATTCGATAATCCTAATGACCTTTGTCCTTCAACTCCTGGTCATTGCCCTATTGGTGACTCACTTACGATAATACCATAACCTGATCTTCGAAACCTGAATTTAAATCGATTGAGCCCTCAGCTTCTCAGTTGGTTATTATTTATCCAGTCTTCAACAACGGATAATGTGGAAAACAAATGGCCCTAACAATATCGAATTTTCAGTTCTACATTGATTTAAATATTGAAACTACTGAGGATGGAGTGAAACGTGCGGTTCTCAAATTGTGTCCACTGCATTGGCGTGAAGTTATCCACAGATTTCTGGCCACACATGCTGACGTAGAGGAAATTAAAAATCTGTGTTTGGGATACGAAATTATTAGCACCCGTACTAATATATGTGGCTGGAAATACCTATTCACTATAGGTTGAACGTGAAATTATTAAGATTATTTGGTGTATAACTTTTTTATAGAATCTTGAGTAGATTGGCGCGATGATAATCGTTTTCTTATCAACAATACAGATTTAGGGAAGAATAATATTGCAAAGATCAGACTCACTTTCCAATACCCCATGTAGAAATGATACCCGATGATGTGCGTTCATCAAAATCACACAACTCTCATAGTTTCTTGAGTAGATTAACTTGGTGATAACGGTTTTCTTGTCATCTAAACAAATTTCGAAAAAGAAATTGTTGAAACAATCAGACTAATTTTTTGAGATTCCTTATACAATTGGAACCAGATGATGTGCGTTCATAAAAATCACACAACTTTCATAGAATCGTGGGTAGATCAACACAGTGAAAACCGTTTTCTTGTCACACATACACATTTCGAGAATAAAATGATTGCAACAATCAGACTAACTTTTCGAAACCCCTTGTAGAATTGGAACCAGATGATGTTCGTGCATAAAAATCGAAATTGTCTCATGGAATCTTGGGTAGATTGACATAGTGATAACTATGTCACCCAAACAGATTTCGAAACAAAAAATTTTTGAAACAACCAGACTCATATTTTGAGATTCCTTGTAGAATTGGAACCAGATGATTCCTAACCCCAATTCACTTTATGAAATTTTAAATATACAAATAACAGATTTCGAGAATACCGTAACGAATGTGAAGCCGCCCCTGATCAATATGCCGGCCGAATCATGTAACAAATACCTGACATCACCGCGAAAGAATACAGTCGGCAACCGCCGGTAAAACTCTAGTTGAGTACCGAACCGACTACAGATTTCTAGAAAGAACCGTTACATTATATAAGCCCGACTTTCCGACCCTAGAGGGCAGTTCAGAAAGTGAATCGAGCGGCTATACAAGAAATTCAAATAGTGTTGTAAATAAAATAGTTTGTGATTAGTGAAATATTTTTGGAAATAAATTTGTTTAGGATAGTTAATTATTCAATTTGTCACAATACCTTCAAACTGGAAGAGAAGCAATATTATTACTCTTCGTATGACATTTTGAAAAATCCTTTTTTCGATACCTGTATGGATGAAAGAAAGAAAACGAATTCAACAACGTTGATCTATTCGAGAAGTTGCGAGATTCTGATGAACGCAAATCATCGGATTTGAATTCTACGAGGTGTATTGGAAAGTATAAGTCTGACATTTCCAATATTTTTTTCCAGGAATCTGTATCGGTGACAAGAAAACAGTTCGCATTACGTTGATCTTCCCAACATTCAATAAGAATTGTCTGATTTTCATGAAAGTACATCATCAGGTTCCAATTCTACAATGAATCTCAAAAAATGTGTCTGATTATTTCAACAAATTTTTTTTTGAAATCTCTTTGAGTGACAAGAAAACTGTTATCACTACGTCAATCTACTCAAGATTCCATAAGACTTGTTCGAATTTTATGCACGCACATCATCTGTTTCCAATTCTACAAGGGGTTTTAAAAAGTTAGTCTGATCGTTTCAACAATTTCATTCTCCAAATCTGTATGTCTGTTTTTTTTCTGATTGATTCGGCCGTTACTTGATGAAGATCCATAGTAATTCCATAAACTACACCTCACGGTTTTATCTCCACAAACTTTGTTTGATCCCCACAAACTTTGTTTGATCTCCACAAACTTTGTTTGTTATCACTACGTCAATCTGCCCAATATTCCATGAGACTTGTTCGATTTTAATGCACGCACATCATCTAGTTCTAATTCTACAAGGGGTTTTGAAAAGTTAGTCTGATTGTTGCAACAATTTTTTTTTCGAAATCTGTATGGGTAACAAGAAAACGATTTTCACTATGTTGATCTACCCAAGATTCTATAAGAGTTGTGTGATTTTCATGAACGCACATCATATGGTTCCAATTCTACAAGGTGTTTTAAAAAGTGAGTCTGATTGTTTGATTATTTTTTTTCTCGAAATCTGTATGGATGACAAGAAAACGGTTTTCACAATGTTAATCCACCCAAGATTCTATAAGAGTTATGTGATTTTCATGAACGCACATAATCTGATTCCAATTCTACAAGGTGTTTTAAAAAGTGAGTCTGATTGTTTCAACATTTTTTCCTGGAAATGTATGGGGGACATACATTACGTCAATCTACCCGACTTGTTCGATTTTTATGCACGCACATCATCTGGTTCCATTTCTACAAGGGGTTTAATAAGTAAGTCTGATCGTTTTAACAATTTTATTCTGGAAATCTGTATGACAAGAAAACGGTTTTCGCTTTGTTTGTCTACATGGGGTATTGGAAAGTACCTAAGTCTCGTATTTCCAATATCATTCTTCCCTAAATCTGTATTGTTGATGAGAAAACGGTTATCAACGCGTCAATCTACTCAAGATTCTATAAAAGAGTAATACACCAAATAGTCTTAATAATTCCACATTCAATCTATAGTGAATAGGTATTTCTCAGCCACAGATATTAGTACGGGTGCTAATAATTTCGTATCACAACCACAGATTTTTATTTTCCTCTACGTCAGCATGTGTGGGCAGAAATCTGTGGATAACTTCACGCCAATGTCCACTGCCACTAGAATGAACTCATACACAATGAGATGATGTTAGTTTTCGAGTTTTTACTTCTTGAGATTGTTTTTCATCTATCATATTTCAGTTGACGATATTTTATGATGATTTATTAAAGTATTCTCCTTTTTGAAAGCCAATACTTTTAAAGCAGTGAGAACCTACCAAAAAATGAAAAAAAAATTAATAGCATAAATAAACATAGATATTTTGTAAAATAAGGATCTCATTTATAATGATCATTCTCTATATCGCTTACGATCAACAAGTTTATGTATCCACGATAAGTGAAAAAATTTCACACACACACCACATTGGTAATCGCGTTTTATTTATGTTTGTGCAAATTGTTGAATTATCATCATGGATAGTGTTAATAAGTTTCATCAAGTAACGGGTCAGTCCATTCATAACAAGTATATCAATTGTAACATGCGATAAAAACGGCCATCAAAATATTTACATCCTCTTCACGCCTAGTATCAGATTATCAATTTGCCTTCAGTTACACCAAAGATTGCTGCTCTCCCACCCTCAAATTCAACTGTTTTTTGCGACGGCTCTCACTAGATTGTGGATTAAAATATTTCTGTTGTATACTGGTTGTATTTGCCGCCACACAGGCGAGCATGCGCACAGATACCTTCCGGGAGGTGAATTCGGGATGCCATGTAGAGGACAATGGAATGTCAGTTGTAAAGAAAAGTGAAGTAAAACCTGACCAACTAGTGTTGGAAGTATTATTTAACTCCCGGCCCACCTTCAGACATAACAATTTCAACTTCACCAATTCAAGTTGTAAATCAGATGACTTCCTTTTCATTCAAAGGATGTCGACCTTGTTAGAGTCTCAAACGAATTATTTGAGTGATGATCATTGTGCGCCCATTGTGCAGTCCCATGTTTGATTGCTCAGTAAATATCTAAGCTTGAATCATGTTTTCAACCTGAAACTCGCCGATCTTTCGAAAAATACATCTAACGAAGTCGCTGTTCTTCTCCAGTTATTTGAAATCCTCTGAATATTGTTAATTTATTGTCTTGAATTTGTGATTCTAAATGTCATATTTGAAAGGTTTTGAGAAATCTTAGAGGTTCCAATCCCGAAAATCTTTCAACCTTAATTGACAACAAATGCACCACGTAACTGAAAAGTTTCGAGACTAACACATAGATGGCGCTAGTATTTTTGCATTCACCGCTTTTACAGTTAGTACTAACCTTCAAAAGAAAGCTGTTGAATTTTTATGATATTCTACTCATAAGTTTGTGAGTTATTGTGCTAAGAGTGATACCACTAACAATGGATCAAAAACAATTTCGTGTTTTGATTTTACATTGCTTCTTGATGGGAAAAATACCGTTCAAGCGAAGCAATGGCTTGATCACCATCATTCGCCTATGTCTGAACCCGTCAACAATTTTGACGAAATCGCTACTGACCAGGATGCCGAAAATGTGTTCAACGACAATTTTCCCTTATGCCCCTTCAAGCTCTCCAGAAGGTCCAACCATTTTGTAGATCCAGACTGTTATAAGATGGGCATGTTTCTATCTACATATATGATCGACGGTAGAGCAGTGAACTTGCAGCCAAGGGGTCTGCTCAATCAAAACAATCACTTTTATGTCAACTATATTTTGCAAGCCCTGATCGCATGTCCACCACTCTACAACTTACTAAACAGTCTGAGTAAAAACATCTCCTCGAACGAGAGAATGTCATCTACCCCGGTTATATTTGGAATGTGCCGTTTTGTGGAACAGTTTGTTCACCTACCTTCCTACTTTTTGACGGAAGACGGGAGAGTAGATCAAAATTCCAAGAATGGCCAAAAAGTTTCAATCAACACTGGCATTCCATTCGGTCCGACTTGGATTTATAAAATGTTGCATAACATGCGGACTGACTGGATCGATGGTAGACAACAAGATGCAGAAGAGTTTCTAGGTTTTCTTTTGAATGGACAACGATGAAATGTTCGAGCTGAATGAGTTGGTTAAATATTATATTGAAGATGAAAAACCTCTCGTTGACTCTGGTTTGAGCAATGATTCAAATAATTTATGGAACATAATAGAATCGAAAAATAAAGGACATTCAACCAGAAGGATCGACTTCACCAATACACCGATAAGTGACATCTTCGGGGGGCAACTTAAGTCGAGCATTCATCGCAACGTGGACCACATTACTGAGAATACCCAGCCTTTCCTCACCCTGCCACTCAACATTGAGAAAGTGCAGACCGTCAGAGAAGCGCTTAAGGTACATTTTAGAGGGAGTGACTTCGTCGAAAACAAACGAGAAGGTCGAAGCGTGGGAACAAATTACGCTCTGCAAACTTCCCGTTAGTCTTATTTTGCATCTGAAGTTTATCAAATACAGTAACTACCATTGCACGAAGATTATCAAGGCTTTTGATTTTGAATTCGACTTGAAGTTTGATTCGACTTTGATATCGTCGAAAACACAGTCTCCAACAGAGAGACAATACAAGCTATTCGCCGTCGTTTACCATGAAGGAAAAATGCCGACATTGGACACTACGTGACCGATGCCTTCCACGTCGGCTACAATAGCTGAATTAGGTACGACGAATCTTCGGTCAAGACCGTGCAAAATGAAGACGTATTGAAACCCCTGGGAACGCGAGTTCCTTATTTGCTGTTCTACAGGAAAAGCGATATTTTCCTATCTAAATAAGGTTGCGTAGAGTTACGTAGAGTTCAGCTTCTGGAATCTTACGGAATTTCTCGTTTAAATTTTTATTGAATTTGATATTTTTTTTTGGTTTTAATGAGTTATTTTATTCTTTCATTCGTGATAGGTATTGTTCAATTTTTAATGTTATATGTATTTCATTTATAAATAATTAAATTTTAGGTCACTTGATATGATATCTGTGGAATTTTTTCTGTGGGGGTATATGAAATCTAAGGTGTACGTCAGGCAGCCACAGTCACTCCAAGAACTTATAGAGCGAATAACAGATGTGTGTTACAGTATTGCCCCGGAAACATTAAATAACGTTCGGAATGAATTCCAAAATCGACTTTTTTCTGTCAAGAAGTGAACGGTAAACATTTCGAGTACTTGTTAAAATAGTGGAAATTGTTACAATTGTTGTTGCAATTGAAAGTTTTTAATTCATTTGTAACATATTTGAAGCAAATTTCAAACGCTTGTAAGTTCAAAACGGCTTGGCCGATTTTCACAAACAGCGGTGTTGGATAGAGACTCGGAAGGTCTTCAAAACCAAGAGCCACGTGACCTCCTTTACATAAAAAAAGTTGATGGTGCCCTCTTGACACTAGGCCACGTGACCACAATAATTTTCATGCCAAAACATAGTAAAAGTAGTACCTTTTTATCTGAATAATAGCTTGTTCTTTTGTATGTATGCATCCAGTGGTTGGTCTGGTCCCGATCGCCACGGAATCTTTTGTAAATATCACTGATCATTTTGAACACATATCATTCTCTATACATTTTGCAAAAATGCATCTGCTATTAGCTTCTGATTTAGTCTGAATCTAAGCAAAATGGCCCATATTGTTAGGTCAGTTTTTGATTTTTCATAGAAATTCACTTATGAGTGCTAAAACGGGTGACCAAATTGAAAGTTCTTATTTGGACGCCATGTGAAGAAATTTCTAGAAATACTGTACCCCTCTTCTTGTCACTGAAGACCAACTCAGTTACAATGGAATAGAAGACACTTCAAGCACGTTAATGAAAGAAGAAATACGGTTTACTTGAGAGTTTGAATAGAGGTTTGCATCTCTAATCCTGAAATGAATTGTTGTAAATAATACCCGAAAGAAAATAATGCCGACCGCCACTGGTAACCATAAACCAAACGTGACCTATCCCCACCACTCTAGAAGCAGCGCGAATAATGCTACCGATTTCAACGGAACTTCGGCGAAATTTCTACGGCAGTCGATTACGATATTCAAAGGCTAGACACGAGAATACAGACACAGTCAGGTGGACATTAGAGTGCGGTACGCGAAGTGATCCAGTAAGGCGATAGACATTCAAATAATAGTTGAAGTTTTAGTTGAAGTATTTGTGTATTTAAAGTGTGAATTAAAGTTAAGTTTGACTATTCAGTGGAGTCAATTATTGGTCAACCCATGGTTAAAAACGTAACAGAATGGATGAATAAAAATAATAAATAAGTGGTATTGGATGTAAACTGTCACTATGAAAAGAATTCAGAGTGTCAACGTTCTGAAATTATCTACTCTTTCCAATGGTTGCTTCAATAGGAAAAGTAACAAAATACAGGGTCTCATTCTAGGCTTTAATGCACTGAACTGCCCAATAAAGTAACATAGTTATCAGAAATAATCAATACTGGACTCAATTTTTATCTGATATAGGTACTCTGTATAATATTGATCTCAATGCCTATTGGATCATTGTGACCATAAATCATCAATACTCAGTACTGAAGATTTCTGTTATTTTAATGTACAGAAAGACATTCTAATCCCGAGAGTCTTTATGCCGATTTCTTAGTAACTCTTTCCACTTCATCTGCTAGAGCAGATACACAGTCGAAATTTCCACAGAAAAAAAAACGAACAACTTCATCCGAGCAAAATGCAGAACACGGTAACTAAACCAAAAAGAGATGCATCTGTTTTTTTGTTTACTTAATTTGGTTTAGCCTGGAAAAGTTGATCAAGCATGGCATTTTTAGGGTTAACTGGAATACATTTCTGCAATACTTCAAAGGATTTGCAGTGCTTTGCCCAACCACATTAACATCACTGACTAAGAAAGGGGTGGAGTCGAGTGGAAAGAAGAGCAAGACACAGCATTCTGAACTCTGAAAGATGGTTTGACAATGGGACCCGTTTTGGCATTTGACGACACTGAGGCAGAAATGGAGCTAGACGCCATTGTTGGTAGAATTCCGCTCTACAGGTATGGAGAGAAAGAAATTCATTCAGACCTATCATGTTCTTTAGCCAACAGACGACAAAGGAAGAACAGCGTCACTTGTCAATAGTCTGAAGCAATTCAGAATTTATTTGCTATAAAAAAAATAGGTTTAAAATTCAAGTCCTAACGGACTGTAATGCACCCAGGACTACCCTTATCACCAGGTAGAGGTGATAAGGGTAGTCCTTTCATGATCGATGTTGAAAGTAGTGATATCGAGTAGACTGCTTACCCCGATGATGAATGAAATATCGGAAAAGCGAGTTCGCAACCGGAGCCAATGTATCTGAGGTCAAGCGGAGTAGTAGTTGCGTGGCGAAGTGTAAGATAGCACTTTCAAAATGGGTGTAAAAATCACGACAGCCCGGGAGATTTGTGATGGGTTATTAGTGAGGCATCTAGAGTCAGCCAAGCGAGAACGTTGTTATCAATTTTTTTGTTTATATCGAGATCGGAAAAGGAATGATAGTGTAATTGTTAAGGTGGATTGCGAATTTGTGTATCTTTCGGAAATACATATATATGTATTCATTATACCTGCTTTTATTACAGTTACATCAATAAAATTGTCACTGAAATGTAAATTGACTGTATTCCATGCAATGTGAACGTGAAGTGCAGTCCGTTTGAACTTTGATCCCAAAACAATTCACATATCACTTAAGAGATTTCATGAATATTGAATCGATCATAAATCAAGAATTTTACTAGTTCGGACTTCCATTGTCTAATATATAAAATGGTTTGAAATGCCTGAAACGTTGTTGGACAACATGTATGCGGCTTCCTTGAATTTTCTCCTAAACCAATGTTCCTCTCTGTGTAAGATCTCAGCTTGGGACCACTCGATATTGTGTTGATGGGTCCAAACATGGTCTGCTATTCCTGATTTGCTGGTTTCCCCTCGCTGTGTGTGTTTCTTGTGCTTGGCAATGCCAAGCACAATGCAATGGCCTCTCAGTTTCATCAATATAGGATTTTCCGCACTCACAGGGTATCCGGTAAATGCAATTCTCGGAATCGCAGTCCGCGTTTGGTGGCCTGGTTTTCGTGAGGCTGCTACGGATAGTGTTACTGGATCTGAAGCAGGTTCTGATGTTGTACTTGGAACCAATTCTGCTCATTCTCTCCGATAATCATCTGATGTAGGAGAGTGCAAGCACTGGTTGTGACAGCTATTGCTCCGGCTGTCTTTTAGCCAAAATCCTTTCTACCATCGCTTTGGAGAAGCCGCATACATGTTTGTCCAACAACGTATTCAGGCAAGTCAGCGTAGAAATACGCAACATATGGAAACCCATACCATCAAGCGAAAAATGGCCAACTCCCGCCAAACGGTCATCTCCCACTGAACCAGTGAAGCGGAAAAATAGAAAGCAGGGATAGGTGAAAGTACTCGAACGACCCATAAATAGTCATCTCTTGGAGGAATCAGTCCAGTCTTCACCCGAAGACGATTGTGGATACTAACAATCGAAACGTCGTGAACTAACTTGGCTTGAAATCTCTTAACTTTTTTGTTTTTATCTTTATTTCCATTTTGTATTTCTTTATTTTTATTATTTGCTCAATTGTTTTATTTTTACTTGTATTTTATTTCACTATTATTTCATTTCAGGTTTTTTTTGCTTAATATAATTGCTATTTACAGCTATTTATTTTTAATCCTTCTTTTTTTAGTTGTTTCAGGGATTTCAAATCATTTTATATATTACCTAGACAATGGAAGTCCGAATTAGTGAAATTCATCATGAAACATTGTCAATCATCTTCAAACAAACGATCATAAATCAACATGGAAAAAACTGAGGACATTTGTAAAAGGGATATTCATCGTTACACGATGCGCAAATGTTTCTTGTTTGAATGTGAAGCCAAATACGTCAAGAGGAATATTTTACAATGAGAATTGGAAATTGAATATGACTCTTTTTACTTTCATTTTGATTAGACGAGTATGATCCGCTGATCTTTCGAGACTACCACATCGTTTTGAAACAAACTTGACCAAAGACTCAAAAGTGAGAATTTCATCTGATCAATACAGGGTGTTCCTTAAACACATGCTAATATTTAAGGAGGTAATTCTTAGACCCATTTTAAGAAAAAAAACTTCCTATGGACGTATGTCCTAAACGCCTTAACTTTTGAGATACAGGGTGGCAAAGTTTTCAAAAATAATCAGTTTTTAATAATAACTGAGATAATTTTGTAGACATCAGTTCAAATATTCCCGGCGTATTTCGTATAGTTTCACACGAGGCAACTATTCGCTCTCTTAAATTTTCTAAAGTATTAACGAGAGTTTTATACACAAACTGTTGAGATCGGGGGATCTTGCTGGCCATTGCAGAGGTCCTCCGCGACCTATCCAACGATTAGGATAAACTGTATTTAAATGGTTTCGGACAATTACATTGAAATGAGTAGGGGCGCCTTCGTGCATGTACCATATTCGATTCCTTAACACAAGTGGCACATCTTCCAATAACCCAGGTAAGTCTTCTTCGAGAAAGTGTAAATAAGAACGACCATCAATGCATCCTGGTAGAAAAAATGAGCCTACAAAGTGCAATACTTTGTAGATACCACTGATTGAAGTTCACACGCTGTGGAAAATCTCTGGGAAGTAATGCCTGCACTCTTGAAATATGGTATGGGTATAACAAAAAATCAACCAAAATACACCAAACAATTTGATGACAAATATCCAGAGTTCTAGCGATCTTCCTCGTACTCGTCTCAGGATGTTTCTCAGTTTCTTGCAGCACCGCTTCCTCAATTTCAGGAGTTCTTACTACACGAGGTCTACCTTCCGGAGTCCCTTTCTTGAAACTACCAGTTTCCCCAAGTCGACGATGAATATTTAAAAAGGTTCGGCTATCTGGTAAGGCACGATTAGGATATCTTTCCTGATAAATGCGCCTGGCTTCTGTTGCATTACCATCGGCAAGGCCATATACGTAATGCATTTGCGCCATTTCCGCATTCGTATAATATACCATATTTACTGATATTCAGAAAAACAGCGGACTACCAAAATAACTTCAATAACACTTAAAATCAATCAAAACGCGCTGTGACAGTTTTTAACACCAACACCTTACTTTAAACCAATATCAATATTAGCTACTGACGTTTGTGCATACAGAGAATTCGTTTTTTATTGCTATGGTGGGTACGCTGTTTTTTCTGCTTTTAATCTTTAAAAGAAATCACATATCGACAAACTCCATATTTCCAAGAGGTGCAGTAAATAAATTCTGCTACACGTCATTATTCCAGGATAACTAAATTTATGTTTTCAAAAATTATTAAGCGGTGCTGCGTTATGACGTAATTTTAATTGAGAACAGTGCATCTGACAATAAACAAATACCTTTTAGATCCTCAATTATTTTGCAACAAATCTGATCTCTTAGTTTGCTTTCAGTCGATGCACGATACCGCATCAGATTTTTAAGGAATTTATCCTTAAGTAAAGCGATTTTTAATTTTTTGAGCGAAAACCATGCGTCGGACAAAGAAAACCCAGCAAATCAAATGTGCTCAAAAATGTATGGAGATTTTAAAAATAATTTTTAATCCAAGATAAAGCAGTGGCGTAGTATTTTTTTCGCCAAAAATATACATTTCAAAACTCGTACGTACGCCACTGGCAGAGAAAATTGAGAAAATTGTACATCAGAAAATGCGCCTGAGGCATGGAAGATATGTACCAAATATGCCAAAGATGTCTACAAAATTATCTCAGTTATTATTAAAAAACTGATTATTTTTGAAAACTTTGCCACCCTGTATCTCAAAAGTTAAGGCGTTTAGGACATACGTCCACACGACGTTTTTTCCTTAAAATGGGTCTAGGAATTACCTCCTCAAATATTAGCATGTGTTTAAGGAACACCCTGTATATGATTTGAATCGGAAAACAGTGTTAGATGGAGTCAAGACGTCTCAGTGAAATATTAAAAAGCAACGAACATGAATGTTCGGTTGGAAACCTAAGATTTTTAAACCTACTGGTCCTGTAATAAACCTAACCAATATGAGCAGTTGCTAAATCATAAGCGATTTCGTAATGGCCATCTAATATTTCTTTTTCGTAATACCATACTGTCATTTTGATTTAACAATTGAAAAGTTGATGTTAACAGCCTCCGACCGTTAAGATTTTTTACGGTCGGCGGCCGTTTCAAAATTTTCATATTATTTTTGATATCGCTCTTGAGTTATTTTGGGCAGTAAATCAACACTCGCTGCACATGAATATCCCAATATTTCTAAAGAAATTTGATTTTGTTCCTAATTTCTTCAATTTCATCCATGACCGTTGTTAAAGTGAATTAGCGAACACAAAAAACTGATGTTGTTTATAATATTTTTGTGATATTGTTAAGCTGTTCCATGGCAACACGATGTTGGGATTCGGTTGTTATAATCCTCGGCTGCGCAACCTTGTAACGTTAATAACTATAAACAAACTATAACTATAAAAAAAAATAGTAGTGACCCAGAAAGAAGAAGAAGCATTTTTCAAAGATTTATTATTGAAAAAACTAATTAATACAGTTTATTGAACGATTTTCACTATAAATGGTTTTACAAAAACCGCTACACGTGTTTCGCTATACATCAATAGCTTCATCAAGCTATTGTTTATGCTTGAGAAAGCTATTGCATAGCGAAACACGTGTCTCGGCTTTTGTAAAACCCTTTATAATATAAATCGTACAATAAACTGTATTGATTAGTTTTTTTTTTAATATGGATTATCATCAAGTATCGGTCAGTTCTATTCAATGATTTATTATAGTGCACCAAAAAGTTCTGTTAAAAATCTGTTTTTCCGTAGTTGCATTATGAAATTCAAATTCTACATGAATTTTATCAATATGCAAATATTCAGCTTTGAAAATATCACGAAAGATCGAAGAAGATTTTGCAAAAACAGACAGAATAGACGGACAGTTCAGTCATATGGTCAATATAGATCTCTGACCATTGCCTTATGATATTTAATTTTGTTTTGGTTTGCCATCGTATGCCGCGAGATGAAAATTATTAATCTTCCTTTCCATTTCCAAACAGTAATGAAGGGAAACAAAAACCTTGACACAAAAAAACAACAGCTTGGAATGTTAAACTGACTGTTTGATCTACCTAATTTGACTGGTCATTATGTGAATTATGAAACAAATTCATTTAAACATATTTTGATTTTGAATGTATATGAAACTAATGAAATTAAAGCAAATCAAATCATTTTCGAAATCGAAGACGAGTACGAAAATAAGAAAAAACATTTTTTTGTTATTTGAAAGTATCAGAAAAACTCCAGATTCCCTGAAAAACAATCTTCAAGCTCATATCATGATACTATCCAGTCCGAAAGACCAAAATTATGTTAAATATCGATATTTGTATATTCCCTTTGATTTCAATTTAATGATTGCTTCGTTTAGGAACTGGTGGAATTGAGCGAGTGAGACAGCAATTCATTAATTATGAAAACGAACTGCGCCTCATAGTAGTTTCTGGGAATGAGTAGTATGACACTCCCGAGCATTTTGGGATGACATTTTTGTATGAGGATGAGTGAACGATATATTTTTATATGATACAAGGCGAAAACAGTGATACGTCGATATAGGACACAAGCAAAGAAATAAATTTTATTGAATTTACCTTGAGGAAACACTGGAAGTAAATAATGATGGTAACAAAACATAATAACGACAAAATATAATGAAAAATGAGATGTGAAAATAGAACCATCATTTATAATTTGGATAGGTCTTAAACTTGGGAGAGTGAAAGTTTTATCAAAATTTTTCGATGGAAGAATCATGTATAATAATTCAAGGTTTCTTTTTTGTATCTTATGACAGTGTCATCATCGTAATAGTTTATTTTTCTTATATTTTTCATATGAATAATGATAATAATTGAACTGATTCATTCAAAATCTCGCTTATTCAACACTACAGCACAAACGCATTGCATTCATGATCTTATACTAGACAGTATTTTGTTTTTCAACTGACATAGACTCAATAGTGATAATAAGCATGAACTTTCAAACTCTCTTCTCACCAAACAAAACTGAAAAGACCATCCCTCGAAATCGACAGAAAACTCAAACATGATGCATTCGAGATAACCCAATGTCTTCAGCGGCTATATGTTGCAAAGCGTCATACTTCAACATAGATCACCAGAAGAGGAAATTCTTCTGTCTGGCGGTTAAACAGACAATTGTATAAGTATGGTAAAATCAAACACCGACCGCCAAATGACTATGGATCATGGAATCCAACACCTTTGAGCACTGCAGACAGATCGGAGCGATTTCTCATTTAGCGACTATTGAGATTAGAAGTGATGACTATTACTTGCATACCTTAGGATGAGAAAATAGTAAGTGAAGTTTCATCGTATTCATTGAAAAACCTAATTAATATAAACAAAATTCTGTATTTATTTTTTAGAAACTGTTCAATAAAATGCATTTCTGTCAACAATATACCACTATGCACTTTTATTTTTCTTCGGTGTGAATATCAGTATCATTGGCTTGCCTGAAGTGAAATATTTTTATTTGCACCAGTTCAGCCTTACCATTGCATAAAAAAGAAATAACCTAGTTCATCCAATATAGAAATTCAGTTTAGCATTTAGCAGTTTTACCTGGAAACGAAGATCACCAATTGGAGGTCGAGCGTATGGTATACCCTCGAAGGCATAAAAAGAACGTCCTTTCACTGTGTGTTCTATGAATCCTTCAACATCTCCTTCAGATAAAGTAACAATTGGATGATGAAGGGAGTCCGCTGAAACTATTAAAAAATCATATATAATATTATATGTTGTGTAATGGAATAGCATTCAATTCAAATTATCCCAATACACTACTAATCAATTCAACTGATCAAATATTTTTAAAGCACGTAGTATGACCCTCAATCCAACTGATTCACCTACTCTTGTTACTTTGTTGGATATTGCTTCGCCCTTTTCTTGTCCGATTATTCCTGCCAGCTTTTTAGCGCCTGGGCAAAAATTCCGTTGAACACACTCCTAAGTATAGCATATCTATAGAAAATTTAATCGTCATCCAATTGAAAACTAAAGGCCTACGGGCGAAATCTAGAAGAGGGGTTTGGGGTGTCACACCCAGTTCAAATAGTCGGAAAAAGTTGGGAAGATCATAAATTACCGATGAACCATCTTGCTTCTGCGAAGGCAACTCCGTTCTGGGCCACATCATAGTCGGGAATTAAGTCGCGTCACTCTCGTGGATAGACCATAATGGGTACTGTTGTTAAGTGTTTTCCATTTCACAAAATGATTACTGACGTTCATATCCTAATCAATTTTGTGTTGTTTTTAAGCCAAATAAATTTCAACCTTCGTACTTAGATGCTGGTCTAGACCAGTTCCTCGTTGCTCCGATTTCCAGAAGTTATATGACTGAATACATTCATTTTTAGGATGATCTTCAAATGTTCTCCCAAGGAAACATTTTCAAATGTGAGATCTCTCAGGACCAGTTTCATCAATCTTTCAAAAGTCGTTTGAGCATTGCACAGTCCGCATGAAAGGTCTTCTCTTTATTTTCGAAATGAACTTTTCAGTAACCGCGTTTCAGGATTAGTTTAGAAAACTACCTTGTTTCGGAAAAAATGGTGAGGGTACTCTCAATCTTAGATCTTGTGTTTCCTATATTCTACAATAAATTTGTTTGATTTCTGTCACTAGTACAACTGAGAACATCCATGGACTTGATCCAACTCTTGCTTATATTCGACAAGTGAGAGTCTTCTTGCAGACTATTTCTTGAACTTTTGTAGGTTGTTCAACATCAAAAAACCTAACTGGAAATATTACAGGATTGTAACACGGGGCCGTAGCTAGAATTGAAGTAAGAATATTACTTGATTTGATCAGCTTGAGAGAGTTAGATAGTACTTTATGGTCGAACGGGGGTGCTAGATGAATGAGACCAAAACTGTACTCTTAGGTACCCTCTAGGTCTGCCATTTTTTCTGGCATATTAACAATCTCTAATGAACATTGACTGTAGTCAATAATGAAAACGTTAATTTTCATATAGCAGTACTACATTCTGAGGTCGCCACAGATGCAAAAACTCCACAGGAAAATAAAATTTGGATACAAAAAAACTGAATTTAAAATATATGACCTAAGCGGGATATAATATCCCGATTCTCCTATTCTCTCGACATGCGCATTCACAAACTACGCTATCGGAGTTACATCAACCAAATCACATCTTCAATTCTGTCTCTCGTGGTAGGTATTCGTGCAAAAAGGAGGAAACTTATTGATTGTGATGAACTTAACAACTAAACTTCAGGCATCCGAATATAAATCTTTCATTTTATTCTAGAATCACTCACATGAGGATCATCAGGGTTTCATAAGATAATATCCAATACATGAAATTATCCGAAACGAATATAAGAGTAGACAGCGTCTGTAATATAAATATAAAAGATTAAGTTTGTGGTCTGCAGACATGACTCTTGGTCGGGCCACATTTTTTGTCTCTTTCTTATTTAATTTTTTTGTAACAATACTTACCATTCAAAAATACTACTAATAACAGCAATAATAATTCCACTTTCATTTTAAGCAAGAAACTCAACTATTCAAAACAATATGATAAAACTAATGATTATTCGCCAACTTGAAAATATTTATATTTTATATTTGGTTATCGCTTGATAGGGCTATTTACAAATACAAAATTGATAACAGTCAGGGAATGTAACAAATCAACATTTCGGGTTGACGGATTGGAAATAATTTTATGTTTAACAAAATGAGTATTATGTACCAAAAATCAAACACGATTACAATGAAATATTATTGGTATGGGTTATTTAAATAATAATTAAAACAAAAATATTTCTTTTTCAGTTTTCAAAAGTTAGGCAATTGACAGTTGTTCACAGAAGAATTGTTTACGAACCTTGTCGTTCTTAATTTTATTGTACCTTAAGTAAATGATATTGTAACGAAGTTATTAATTTTCCCAGTGGTACGTCACGTCAGGTAGAAACGGCTTATTTATTTTGTGTTTATATTATTGTTCCGTTGTTTATTTTACCCCGAATACCTTCCTCTACTGCCACCGCTCTCAAACTGGGTCGAAGTGCCACTCTATCGCGATAGGAAACTGTACTATGCCAGGTTGCCAATGAGATTTGAAAATCAAACGTTATTTGTTAATACACCGTACCACCGATGGAGGGCACAACTCACCCATCACCGGACACCGCGTAGAACTCTATTTCAATTAATCTCGAGAGCATCTACCAAATTACCACCACTCGTCCTCCTGACGAAAGACAGTTGAAAGGGTAAGGGATAAGTTTCCAACTTGATAAAGATGAAGATGACTGTCAACCAAATTACCAAGGAACCAGAGAGAAGGAGAAAGAAAGCCACGTGGACATGGAGACCGAGGCAGAAACGATAGCCATAGAAACAGTATCAATAGTAAATGAAAGGACGCCAGACGATGAAGTGGTACCAATCACAAATCCAACAAACACTCCAGTTTGGCCAACAGGAAAGCCAGACGAAGTGGTACCAGCCCCACCACCAAAAGAGGACACGACAAATTCGAATACAGACCCGTCTAAACCACCGCCAATCGTGATGCACGATGCGAAGAAGTGTAATGAGGTGTCAAAGGAACTAGAGAAAGGGCGAATCCAATACAAAAGGGCGCGCCTAACAAAAGAGGGCATATTCATACACACGAACAACGAAGTGGAATGAAAAAGATGCACAAAATTCATGGAGGAATTCCGCCTGGACTTCCATACATATACGCTAAAAAAGAACTCACGCTCCACGCAGTCATCCGGGGGATACCGGAGAACGTGGAGGAAGTCCATGTAGCAGATTATCTGAGAAAACAAGAGTTTGAGGTTCTGGAGTCTCATAGAATGACATCTAGAAAGACAAGACTTATACCGCTGTTCCTGGTCAAAGTACCGAAAGACTAAGATCAAATATTCGCATTGAGAACGTGCGTCAATCTGCAGTACTTCGGCCACGCGATGCTGCTACGCAACCGCGCGTTGCGTAAAATCACGACACAAGGGAGTGTCAGAAACAGAAAGAAACGCCAGCCAAATGCACAAACTGTCTGGGAGCGCACCCGGCGTGTGCAGTTACAGAGGGGGTGAAGGATGTTTCCCAAGCCCAGACAAACACAACCAACAGGAAATAGGCCTCGACAAGCGGAGAGTCAGAGGCCTAGACAGCAGGCGTCAGCCAGAAAGACGACCTTACCAAGAGCGCAAACAGGCAGCAGTAACGACCTAATAAAAGTATTAGGAAACCTTTCGACAGAGCAGCAGAAGATTGCGCAAGCGGTATTAGCTGCTTTATTACAAGCACCTGGAAGACGTTAATGCCAGCACGGATTCCAGAACTACTAAAGATAGGATCGTGGAACATCAACGGTTTCATAGACAAGAAGAACGAGATACTGGAACTGCTATCACGACTAGACATAGAAGTCATGGCACTATAGGAGACACGGATAAGGAGTGAAAAGAGCTACCGCAACCCAGGATACAATCTATACAGAACAGACAGGCCAGGGGGACGCGGCGCTACTAGTCAAAACCGACTTAGCGCAACACGAAGATAAAAAACCAGATATACAACTAGGAGAAGCAGTAGCGGTCAGAGGGAAACTGAAACGCTACGAACAGCTGAGGATTTCGTCGGTATACCTGCCTCCGCAAGGTATAAGGCTAGAGATAACCGACATAGCAGAAATATTTCCAAATCATTATTCAACAGTAACCATAGGCGACTTCAACGCAAAGTCGCGCGACTGGAACTGCAGGAATGGAAATCAAAGGGGCAGACAGCAAGCCAGAATACTAGAAGAGTTTGAGGACATCGCGGTAATAGCACCGGAATCCCCAACATACTATTCATGAGAAGACCAAGTCCCAGACATTCTTAACGTCGCAATAGTGCAGAACATCACAACTACGAAGATGGAAGTACTAGACGAAGGATCATCAGACCACAATCCCATCCTATTCACAATAGAAAGAGGTGAAGTGGAACCAGATAATCCAACAAAGAGAGTCATAGACTGGAAAAGATTCCAGCGCACTATTCATGATGCGATAGAGGAGACATACCTCACATCGAAACAAAGACCGATCTGGAGAACGCCACATAACAGCTGCAATAGGCGATCACCCAAACAATGAAAAAAAGCGCGCGAGAAGTCCCAACCTAGCGCTTTAACGTACAAGAGCATCTCTCGCCAGAAACGATGGAGCTCATCAGAATGAGAAGACGTCTGAAAAGACGATATCAACGGACTCTCGCACCAATGGACAAAAGGTGTATGCAAAGAGCCGGCAGAATACAGCGAGAAGAATTGAAAGCAATCCGAGATCAACAATGGACAACCCGTCTGGAAGAACTAAATACCGAAGACCCCGAGGCAACCCGTGACCTGAACTCGGCGTCAAAATGACCCGTAACGCGTAAAGAGCGTTACAGTATACATGTGTATCCAACACCCTCGACAAATTATCGAGGTTTCTTCAGAAACATGAACAACCCCATTAAAGGGTTTTGTAGTTAATCACAATTTGAACTGGCTTTCAGGAATTTTAATAACGAGTGGTTCATTGAATAAGTGCCCTCAAAAAAAAATAACTGCCACATAAAAATATGTTTTGAGACAGTTGTCTTTTTTCTATAGTCAAGTGAGAGGGATATGGAACACTTGATCTTATAAAATATATTGAATGAATAATGTTAAAGAAATAATATGTACTGTACATTTCACTCAGAAGAAGATGGGCTACATTATACTGTATTTATGGTAGTTAGTATTTTCAGTACAGTGATTTTTTTCGTATCTAGTATATGCGTATGATTGGTAAATGTCGACTGATTTGTAGTTCACTCATGGTATAATTGAAGTGTTGGTAATGTCACCGTATAGAAGGTGTTTACTTCAATACGGTGGTAATGTAGAATAAAGAAGAATAATAGGTTAAGTATAAATAACAGTAGGAGGTGAAACACTTCCCCTCCTTTACGCCGATGACACGGCCCTCCTCTCATCTTCCATGGGTCGAGAGCTCGGGATCGTCTATATGCGCTGGTACCTGGAGTGAACCCAGACAAAACTCAGGCGATAACCATGGGAAGAACGATATCTTCTCCGGGTAGGAAAGTGGGGATCTCTGGAAGGGAGATCAACTGGCAAGTGCGGGTAAAGTACCTCGGCATTCTAATAGACCGTAGGCTCACTTGGAACCCACACATTATATCAGTTAAAACAAGGATCGAGGGCCGGATGGCCAGTCTGTACCCGCTGATCAACAGAAAATAAAAAATGAGTATCAAGAATAAAATTACCATCTACAACACGATGTTCAAACCTGTCATCATGTATGCTTCAGGCGTCTGGGGACAAGCGGCTCCGTCTAGTATCTCCATTCTGGAGAGATTGCAAAATAGGTTAATAAAGATCATTGTGAATGCTCCTTGGTTCGTACCGAATGAAGCCATCCGCAGAGATTTGCAGCTACCTTCCATTCCATTCAGTCGAGTTTTAGATTCCGCAGAAACTCATGATAATCCGTTAGTTAGGGAAGCTATGGATTATGCTGTAGACGACTCCTTCCCAATATAGAAGGCCCCGACACTCTGTCGAATGAGGCCCCTATGTCCTTCGTTAACATCCTAGCATCACTCATGACCCATTTGTCCCTCTGACAAACATCAGCTGAAATGGTAAGGGAGCCAGGCTCCAACCTGAACGAAACGAAGACGACTTTCCACACTTCCCCTCTTTCCGTTGTCATTGTTATGTTATCAGATGTAAGATAGCATGTATTATAAGCAATTGAATATAGAGTAAAAAGCAAGAAATGAGTATCACTTTATTAGAAAAAACTTTCACGATAAATAACACGAAAAGTCTGAATATCACGCAGATGTTTGCGTGTCAATGCTAACACAATCTCTTGAAAAAGCACGTTGTTCAAAAATGCTTTCAGATGTTTCAATGTGTATATTTTATCGGAATACAGACAAAAGTGGAAACTGAGTTGCAATTTTTTCAGCATAAATCAGGGTCTTGAAACACAAACAAATTGATGACCGATGCACGAACTTACTTCATTAAGAAGAAAGTCAAAAACATTGTCTAGAAACACGAAAATCATCATAGAATTAAAATACTATACAGAATCAGCAAGATAAATATTTCATGACATTTTTGAGAGTCGAAGCAGTAAAAATTGTTTAGGGTGTTTTGATTAGAGGCGATTTTTTTCTTTTTCCAACTGAAAATCTGATGCTAAGTAGAAAAAAATATTCTCGTTAGAAAAATAATCGCTCATCCAATAACTCAATATTCCATTGAAATAACACGTATTTTTGGGTTTGAACTCGATTTTTTGGTGTTAATTTCAAAAAGTTTCTATGAGCTATACAGCTATATGACCCTTACTTTTCAAGTCATAGAATTTGATGAAAGATGAATTTTTATAGAAAATATATATTAATCTCTTATAATTTGGAATTTATTGATCCCACATGGAATTAAATTTTAATTTTAGTACGGGTCACCTCAAAAAATTGAAATTTGGGATAATGAAATTAATGCATGAATACTCTATTTTGAAGTGAAATATGCAGATGAAACTTTCAAGATGGCGACTGGGCGCCATCTGAGAAAAAATATTAAATAGAAAGGGGAGTCTTAGGCTCGATCCACACTATGATGCCGTTCTCGGTCCGATCTCGCTCCGGTTTCGGTCCGTTCCCGGTCCGGTAAAGTATTCTCAAACAAGAAAGAATCAGAGTATTCTCACTATCGTATCGCTCTGGTTCCGATCCGGCATCGCGCCGGTACCGGTTGGTCGAAAAGAATATTTGACTGGAGCAAGATCGGACCTGTCATTACTTGTACCGACAGTGTGAATACGTTTTTCTTCGGTCTTGTAAGGAGACGTTACATTTTTTTTTCATGGCTAGTAATAAATCGTGGGATTCTGAAAAAGGTGAGTACTTTATTTACGTTATTTATAACATTTGATCATAAAAAATAAATAATCACACTATAATTATTGCCGCCAACTTTTTATAGGCGTTTTCCCCGAGAAAAAAGTATGGTGAAATTCACGAACATTTTAAAAGAATAGTTGACTGTTTTGCACATTCAATAAATATTTTATATATAAAGTGAAATGTAATACATTGCATACAAATTTGTATTTATTATTTCTAGATGAAATACTGATCGAATTAGTAAAAGGCAGACGCGGTTTATATGATTTGCAGTCACAATACTATAGTGACAATAATTATAAAAGGAAAATGTGGAACGAGATTGAAGAAGTAGTTGGATTACCTGGTAAGTGAAACACAAAAGTTATACAAAATTTGATATTTATTTGATAGCCTTATTCATTTTTTGATCTTGGGTAAGGCCGCATTAAATATTTTTTTAGCGGAAACGCTTCATCTCCCAATATTACGTACGGTGCTATTATGTTTGTCCTTGGTAGAGAGGAGTCTATTGGAACATTCAACGTCGCTTTTTCCAGTCTTTTTCCCAGTGCAGAATTTGCAAAAATTCCACCATCACTTTTTTTTGCCATATGACCCAACATCTACAGCAAGAACGTCTTCTTATAATTAAAATATAAATGTTTGATGGAGCTTCTATCGTTACGTGTTTGCCATCTAAGGCTCCTAAACAGTTTGGGAAATTCCACATGCTTCATAGTTCATCTGCTATTTGTTACCATTTTTTTTTGAGATGGAGTTGGAATATACTCTGTTAATAAAACTTAGATAATTGCTCCACAAACTTCGAGAACGATGCTCTGTACTGTCGAATGACCAAGGCGATAACTAAACGCAATTGTTCGGTAGGAATCCCCTATAGACAAAAATCTGAAAATGAAAAGATTTCATAACATTTAATGTGTTTCGTACTGTACATAGTTTCATTCGTGGATTTTTTTTAATCAGGAGTAAAGAATCGATGGGAAGGACTACGAGCTCAATATCGAAAATACCTCGCTAAATTGAAGACCAAAAGTGGCCAAGCAGCTACAAACATTTTAAAACGGCGGTATCACGACCAAATGCAACAATTTATTAATGACTTCATAAATTGTGATAGACCACGAATATCTACTATTATGCATGAGGAGGAAGACAATGATAATATTCATGATATGGATATCGAAGAGACAGATGGACAAACAACTCTGTCGAAAGAAACTGATGCCAATGAAGAAGTTGAACTGGACATTGATCCTGTCAATACGAACTGAACAGAAAAATACGGGAGTGCAACAGGAGAATGCATCATCGACCCTAATGAAGTATATTTTAGATAAAAAAGCACAGGAACGTACAGCACACCATATCAACAATTTTTTTGAATTGATGGCTGGTACCGTTAAAACGTTTTACATAAAAAATAAGGTATTCACTCTTGTAAGTGAAATTGAAGAAAAATATATCACAGTTGCTTCTTCGCCCTTCTTATCACCAGCAACTGTTCACCATTGTCAAGTATCAAGTATCAGTATTTTTGGTCAAAATTCAGCAATTTTGGAACGAATTTCGCTGCCACACGCTTCATGCCCGAAATTTCTGAAAAAAATGCTCAGCTACTTATTTTTGATCGATCGATCAAATTGTTTCATATTACTCATGCCCCAGAAAAACGATATACTGGATAAAGCAGTTTGTAACTCTTTTTATATAAAAAAAATTCAAAATTTGAATATTTTTCGTATACGCTCTAGGAAAAAATCGATAAAAGCAATGATTGGTATTGATGTGAACATAAAAGACTGCAGAGCTTCAAAAAAATTTTCGCCAGTGCATACTCCTCGGGAAAACTACAGTCGAAATCATAAAGCTGTAGCCATAAATGATCAACATTTTCAGGAGTTCTTGTTCTGAAAATTATAGTGTGAATCCATATTTTATACGTTGTCACGAAAAATCTGCCATACGAAGAAGTAAATACATTTATTACAGGCTTGATATTGCGCGTATTGAATATTATTTCGAAGATTTAAGGATTTGACTTTGAACGACCTTCAGCTAAATGGACGAAGGCTTTTGAACTGCGTTGATGACCTCTATATGCGTCACACAGGTGACTTTGTCGTGGTGTTTTGGGTTTAACCTTGAATGACCTTCATTCACTTCACATATTTTCGACAAGGTGACTTTCACCTCGAATGAACTCGAGCCAGTTATACGGCTTGAAGTTTTGAAACTATACGACACAACATATCCAAGGTGATATTGAGGGGGCGTTTTGAGTTTAACCTTGACCGACCTTGACCTACGCCACACGACGCAGGCAAGGTGACTCTTCAAGGTAGTATTTTGGGTTTAACATTGAATGATCTTCATTGATTCACGCGGCTATTTCGAAGATTTAAGGATTCGGCATTGAGCGACCTTCAGTTGCATGGACGAATAGGCTTTTGGAGAGCGTTTTCAGTTCGACCTTGAGCAATATCATATGCCTTTGCTGAAGTGAGTCACGACGCAGGCACGTATAGAGCTAGGAGTGGGAATAGTTTGGGGCGCTACCACGACCACAACCGAATCATATAAAAGTCGAGTTGCGATCCTGAACCTCACTCATCCGAGAGAGGGACAAACACAGGAGGCCAAAGAAGGAGAACCAAAGACCACCCCCGAGAGTCGCTGTCAGGCCGCTCCGGTAAGTATAAAAATTTCTCAACCAGACTTCAAGTTGATCTCATTTTCAGATTCACTGAGAACCAACACTTGCTCGCGATTGAATACACTCGTCTCTGGTTAGTTTTTGGGGACCCCATACAAAAATTCAGTTAGGAAAGTCATGATGAAACAATACAATAGATTAGAAAGTAAAAACACTTAGAGGCTGACTTTCGACCAAAGAAGGTCAGATGTCAATCTTGCTGAAGTGCCCATCAGTAAGTTGAGGACCGCTTTGGAAGAGCGGGGGTGGATGTACGAGATGGGATGTTCTGCAAACATTGACCGTGTGGAGAAGATTTCAACTCGGGGCATTCAACCCGAGAGGGGGCATGGGGGGGGAACTCACTCAGTATATAAGAGAGCACGATCTCTATAATGCAGATGGGTCAGAATTGGTGTGGGGCGTGTGAGAGGTCGCTAACAAAGTTCACAAGAGTCTCAACTTACATACTTAGTATACAATAGTGTCAAACCTGTAACACATTAACCGTGGGCCTTCTGGCCAGTAAAACAACAGACCTTTTCAGGGCTATATAATTCATACAAACAGTAGTAGTTGCACTAGTAGTAGCTTATGAAACCGAAAAAAAATCGTCGCAAAATGAGAGTTGGAAATTTTGGTATCTATCAATTTTTTTCGTATGATCGATATTTTTCGATTTAAACCCGAGAAAAAGTGGGATGTAAAATCTTTTCGTTGTATCATCACGTTTATTTTCAATTTCACGAAAAAAAATTGTTATGAGCAAAGCTGTATAAATTGAATTCCCTACAATTTTGGTTCATATAAATTTTTTCGTAGGATCGATATTTTTCGATTTAAACCCTAGAAAAAGATGGGGTAAAATCTCATCATTGTATTATCGATTTTATGAAAAAAAATTGTAATGAAAAAAGTTGTACAAAATTGAATTTCCTATAATTTTGGCTCTCATCAATTTTTTTGTAGAATCGATATTTTTCGATTTATACCCGAACAAAAGAGGGGCTGAAATCTTATCATTGTATTATCACGTTTATTTTCGATTTTACGAAAAAAATTGTAATGAACAAAGTTGTACAAAATTGAATTCCTTACAATTTTAGTTTCATCAATTTTTTCGTAGGATCGAAATTTTTCGATTTAAACCAGAGAAAAGGAGGAAGATGAAATCTTATAATTGCATTATCACGTTTATTTTCAATTTCACAAGAAAAACTGTATTGAAAAAAGTTGTATAAAATTGAATTTTCTACAATTTTGGTCCTCATCAATTTTTTCGTAGGATCGATCTTTTTCGAATTATACCCGAGAAAATGGGGTAAAATTTCATCATTGTATCATCACGTTCATTATCAATTTTACGAGAAAAGTTATGAGAAACCAAGTTCAATAGAAGTTGTTCAATGAAAAAAATCACTTTCTTCTCTCGGATATAAGACGTACGATATCGATCCTAGGAAAATTTTGTATCAACCAAAATTGTAGGAAATTTAATCTTGAACAACTTTTGTAATAACTATTTTTAGGGAATACATAAGAGTTTTCCTGTTAAATTGACCAGTCTTCTGGTTTGCTATCAAAAAAAGGTAGTTCCTTAGCAATTGCATGATTATTCCAACAATTTCCCCTCGAAACACTTCTAATGACATCGGCAACAACATGACATAGTTTTGAAACGTCATTTTCCTGTGACATACTTGTGTTTTGAATTTTCATTTTTTCTGGTGACTTCACACTTATTGACCCATTCTTGTACTCCTCTGAACATGCTTTCTTCATCTGTGCTCTCTGCAAACGATATTCTTGAACTGATATCTCTTGTAAAGCATAGCTCTTTCTCTTCAATTCTAGTTTCAGCTAATGATACATGAATTACATAGATTTGAAAGTAACAAATAAATCTGTTTAGAAAAATCTGTCTAAAATCTGTTTTTCCGTTAATCAGCTGTCGCCCCCATACGAACGACAACTCTCAGAAGTTGAGAAACTTGTGCGAGCTAAGGACTATCGAGGTCTTACCTTTTAACGTGTGATTCCTAACACGGTTGCAGAATCATTCCCGCTTCAACTAGATAAATTCTCTTGAGAAAAGTATCTGGTCGAGGCGGGAATCGAACCCACGATCTTCCGATCGAGAGTCGGGCGCACTACCACCGCGGCCAATTCCACAATAAAATATATATAATCTATATATCATCTATATCGAATACTGGAACCGGATGTCACGCAGGTAACTAAAGCTGCCCCGTGGTGACTTCAGTGAAATCTCTAACCCGAGACGACCTCATCGAAACCACAAAGTGCGGCTGGCATCCATTGATGACTCCATGCATTTGTTTTGTTCATGCAACCAAGTGTTGCCTAACCTTGCACTTGGCTATACCGTACTGATGACAGCTAATGAGCTAGAAACACATATGTGGTTTGCTTTTTTTTTAAGCGTCGTTCATTAATTTTCCCTGCTTTTGATTATAGCGTTCTCATATTTTTATAATTCCATTGTATTGTTTGTCTTCTCAATTTCAGATAATACTTTTTTTCATCCAAGTTTTTCGTATAGGGCTATCATTCCCGCTGCTGATATTTTTAATATTTTTTTTGACTTTTTTCTCATGGATTTCAAATCTGTTAACATTTTTTCGGGCAATGGAAGTTCGAACCTCTATTCATTATTACAATGACGTCAACTTCTGCAGAGAACAAGTTGATTAACAAAATACTTGCTCATCAAGAAGCACTTACAAAAGTAATGAAAGTTTCACTTTTTCAATAGGATAAGCATTTAATCAATTAATACTAAAATGAAATTTTCACGTGAAAGAAAATTAAAAGTAATTTCTGTTGGAGTCAGGTAAAATATATAAATACACATTGAGAAAAATACGCCGTAGAATTACTTTTGATGAAATCATCTAAAGGAACAATTCGTTCAGGCCAGTCTCAACATCCTACACAGTAGGTTAATGGACTGACACCTATCAGAAAACAACTACTCCCCTGGCTAATACCACGAAGGGCGTTGGATTATATCTTGATGATATCATCTTTATGTTGATGATATACACTACCTTGCACTGACGAGTGGCCAAACAGCCCGAAACCGGTCTGCAAGTGTGTTCCAATAATTGAAAAAAGATCATCAATAATGTTACAATATATTAATTCAATATACATAGTATACATACTTACTATTTACATTCAATAAAATTAATCTGAAAGCTAAAATGAACATGTCAATATTTTTAAGCCTGATCAATTTTATGATTTCTAGCTAAGGTGATTTTGCCATTCGTTATTTGTATTCATTTTTCACTTCTTTGATTTCACAATATAATTACAGGGTAGTAACTAATTGATAAATACTATTTTTCAGACTGGCGAAGCAGGCTGTGGAGGTACCCACCTCAGACAACTGGGATCTACTTCTTTCAAATGAGAGACACGTTTCTTTGCTCTTTCTACGTATTCGTCAAGCACATCCTGTTTCTTCAGTATAATGTGCTTTCCTTTCCAATATTTCATCATACCTAGTGCTTGTAACGTTGAGACAATATCATATGAATGTATTGCCATTTCTTGACTGATATCTTTAACGGACAGCTGAGCACCTGCTCTAGAGCACAGGTAACCCAATAGAACGTCTTTCCAATAGGACCGGTAAGAAATGAGACCAAGATCACTGAGTGGTTTTTCAGGAGAGCCAATCTTACCTTCTTCACGAGTCAAAAGGTAACTGAAGTCTATGAGTAATCTTCCATAACCTTGTCGCTGATAAGGTGGTAGAGTAAGTATACAGGATACATTATAATTCAGTAAAGAATTTTTCTCTTTGCTAAAGTAACCTACAGTATGACAACCTTCATTGTCAACCAAAGTCATCACATAAAACAGAAATGGTTCCACATCATAATATAGAGTCTTATGATCCAGAAAGAATTTGGCTAGTAAACACAAGTTCTGGCAATACTGCTTATATCTTTTGCCATCTACTTCCCACACACTAATTTTATCTTTACGGTACACTTCTTCACCAGGTGGATGGCGCCAGACACATTTGACCACATGTCTTTCAAGTATAGTCTGCGATTTCATATAACGCAAGCAGTATTCACAGATATAGAGTTTTGGAAGGCGAGCATAATCTTCAGGATATGGACTCTGATACCACACTTCCATCTCAAATTTGCCCATCTCTATGTATTTGGTTCCCTTTGTACTGGGAAGGTTCTTAAGATCCTCCTCAATTTTTTCACTTGCCAACGCTTGCGCATCCTGAAACAATTTTAGATCATAATCCAAAACAAAGTTTTTCAAATCTGGTTCACGAGTCTTATCCACCAAAGGTTTATTTTCAGTAGGTTCGATTTTACACTTGAGCCTTATATCTCTAATCTTTTGCAAGAATTGTTTTTGTTCAGGAGTAACCTGAGGTCTAGGAGTCTTCCTATGAAACTCTAAAGCCTTCTTACGAACTTCCTCCCTTTTCTGCCGTTCTTCTAACTCATGCCTGCACATTTCCAAAGTTTTATTGTGATAAGTAGGACAAGCCTCAAGGGTGAAGTGTTTTTCAGATTTTCCACTCAAGTGACCAATGCTGTCACAACCTTCAAGAGGACAGCATCGTTGCTCTAAAATAATAGATTCACTATTTTTATTTTTAGTATCTTCTCTTTTTATATTTTTTGTTTTACCTTTGGTGACTATTGGTGCTTTTTTCACAGGTGACTGAGACAAAGAACGTTTTGTGCTCTCAGTATCTGAATCGGTGTCTGAGTATACATTTTTGCCTAACACATGTTTGGATTTCCTTGTATTCGCAGATCTCGTTAGTTTTCGTGTTACTTGTTTAGACTTATCTGAAGTTTCAATCTCAGAATCACTATTGGCAAGGGCTTCTTTTTGCACAACTGATGGTTTCTTTACTGGCTTTTTAGCTATTCTTCTGCTGTTTTCTGCAGATTCAACACTACTCTCAGATTCTGAACCACTACTTGAGCTTACTGATGTTGTCCCAGAACTAGCTGATGTTTCAGGTGCTGGTTTCGATTTGGATGGAGTTTTTTCTATCTTTTTTTCAGATTTAGATTTCTCCACAGCTCTAGCAGCTGCTTTTGCTCTTGGCTCTGGTTTCAGTTTTTTTTTGTTTCCTTTACTCTGACATTTTACTCCCTTTGGGGAATCAGATTCGGAGCTATTATCAGGGGAAAAAATGCTTTTCTTTTTAGGGTCAATAGTTTTGGCAGATGATGCTTTCTGAACTCTTGGTTTGGGGGCATCTTTGCCTTTCTGCAACCCTTTAGTATTTACAGATTTTCCCACTGGTTTTGTGTTAGAAACATTTTTCGGAGCATTTGGATTAGACCTAGGTGTAATGGTAGCATTACTTTTAGGTTTAACATTGCTCTTTCGTTTTATATTCTTTTTCACATCTTCTTCATCAGTTGTGTATGCAGATTCCTTAATCTGTAGTTTTGCAGGCTTAGATGTTTGTGACTTCGTTTTAATTGATGTTTTCTCTGGAGGCTTATTGGCTGATGTTTTATTTTCAATACTTTTACGGGATTTCTTTAGTATGGGACCGTCCTTTTTTGCAATTTCTGATCCTGAATGTTGTTTGGTCGAGTCCCGAGACGTTGAAGTATCACTGTCACTAGAAGAAGACGTACCTGAGGCACCCGAGGAAGAACTGGAACTTGACGATCCCGATGAAGAACCTGAACTTGATTCTGTTGAACTACCATTTGCCTTTTTTTTGTTAGTCATAATGTATTTTCACTGTTTGTAGTTTTTATAAAAGTTAACATTTAACCTAACCTCAAACTCATTATTTTTATGTCATTTGAGTCATTTGCATTTGTCATTTATCGTTAAAGATATGTTCCGAAAATAACCACTTCTTCTTCTTAATCGCCACTAACCAGATAAAAGCCACCTGGGGCGAAGCCTTGAGAGGGCGCTGGAGGGTGCAAGGTCAAGACTAGGGACCGTTTTATAGGTTCGGTTTTAACTACGATTGGAGTTTAAACTATGGACACAGTAGAATAATACAACCAGTAGCTATCTTACCACGTGATCCGCCCGAGTTGCCGGGGACTTTCAACCACTCTTAGGATGAGATTCTCATCCAACCCGTTCAGAGCTGTAGTATCGAAGGATTTGACGATACCACGGACATCGGATTAGTTATAATAAACGGTCGGAAATTGATATTGTGTTTAATTCATTATGATTATGGAAATGAGGCAGTTTTATGGTCCAACTTACTTCCCGTAAACAAACCAAGTTATGCTGCCTTCAATGTATGGATGAAACGGCTATTGTCTTTTGTTACTCTGAGTTTTATTCGCTGTTGTTATTATTGTTTTTAGTTTTTGTAGTTGGTTAAAAGGAATTTACCGCAAAATATTCTATAATAACTTTGAATTTCGTTTATATATGAACGCACGCCTAGGGTAAAAGGTAAAAGAACGAAATTGGCTCCGCAATTCGTTTCGAGGTCACTGAGAACTTTGGGAATTTATGAATGAAAGTAGTTGGAGTGGACCTGGTTGATTTTTTTTACTATGCTATAGATTTGACAAGTAGGTCGTTTTTATAGGTTATCAAGGAGAATAATATCTGATGATTGCAGGGCTACTCCTGGCTATACAATTGTACGAATTGCTATACAATTCAATATTTTTTTCGTACATGCATACCACATTAACGAAAAGCATACATTTTGACTTCATTTGGTTTTGCATTGACTCGAACAAGTCCACGGTTATATATTGACAAATTTCAATCACTTTTTCCTTTAACAGTCGAGTAATCTGTCTATCTCTGTCTTCCATCTCATTATGATAGGCGTATCCCGCGTGCACCATAATCGTCTTTTGTCTAAGATAATCGTTGTCCCGCGTGTCCGTCTGTCATAGAAGTCATATATCACGATCACAGAGCACAAAGTACTTAATTTTCAGATCAGTCAAATCTGTCGAAAACCGTCTAGGATAAAAATCGTTATGGATGAGGTTAAAACTGGTATATGGTATCCAAGTGCAAATGAATACTGTTTTGGAAATACTAAGGATAGCTGATCCGGAAGGTGTTGAGGCAAGGTCACGTAGGAGGCTAAAGCGATGTAAATAAATAGTTCCAAGACCCAGTTTTATATGGCAAGCACATAGATGGTTATGATAAATTGAAGCTATTTGGTTATGCAATCCACGGAGCTATTGATGGATTTTTCAGAAAAATATTGTGGCTACGAGTAGCTTCAAGTAATAACAATCTCAGGATAATAGCGTCACATTACTTAGAAACAATTAGACAATTGTGAGTTATGCCATTGCTGAGAACAGATGAAGGAACAGAAAATATCATAGTTGGATCTTTGAAGAGTTATTTAAGGTATTATTACAATGATTATTTAGTAGGGTTCAAGAGTCATATTGAAGGAAAGATAATCTCCAACAAACCTGAATGTTTCTGGTCACAAATGCGACGACAGGGTATGAGTTCTTGGATAAGTTTTTTCAAAGATCTCAAACACAATATGAATTATGATGATAGTGATCAGCTAATATCGATTCTATTATTCAGGGTGAACTAGACCTTTTGGTGAAAGAATGGAACACACATACCATAAGGAAACAAAAAAAAATATAGAACTTCCATGTGACAAACCACAAATTATGTATGATATTCCACAGCTATTTGATACAATTGTCTATGGAAAAGATGTCTAAACCGACGTGTTCACGGAGACAAAAAAATCTTCTATGTACGAACATCTATAAGTAAGGAAGACCTCAAAATCTTACATACATGTAGTAAAGGAAGGAAAATGAATTCGTTGGAAGCCATGAAAATCAATGAATCAATTAAAAACTCATAATATACAGCCCTTAACGAATAAACAGATTTGTGTAGGTCTCCACTTTTGAATTTATAAAGATAACAACGCAATTAATCACAGTTTGAAGTTTATGTAATTGGTATTAGTGAATGTAGGTATATATCTTATTACCTACTCTCGGATATATATACTCCGATATTTCTCTTAGGTCAGTAGTGTTAGAATACTTGAGAATGGTGTAAAAACCGAAACCTTGGTCGTAATGTATATCAATACATTAAGTAAGTGGAAATTATACAAAGTACTTTATTTCTATATCTATATCATTTAATTGAAGATGAATTTCCACAAAATAAATAAGTCATCAATATCACAAATTACGCATTGGTCAAAGACGAAACGGATTGGTTTAAGTTTGACGATAGCCATGTCACTAAATATTCTGGCGATATTTTGAATTCATTGGAGCTTCTAGAGACACCCTACTTTTTATTCTATGAAAGAGAGGACATTGGTAGATCAAGATCTTCAGATGATGTAGTGCTGCAGGTTTTTCTGGGGTTTCCTGCAGAAAGCAAATGCGAAAAACTACTACTTTATTTTTTTCTATCTCGTCATTTGTAATGTTCACATGCACGCCCAAAACGCTCCGTAATCCATTCCACTTGAGTTTACGACAATTACGCTCGCAAGCAAGTGGAACGGGAAAAACTGCGGTCGTGAGTGTGATCGTTGTGAACGCTTAGTGGAACGCACACATTACACTGTAAATTTTGAAAATGTCATGTCTGATTGCACACTTTGAATATATTCTAAATTTATGCTACTCATAAATTTATTTCATTTTGTTTAATTAATTATTCCATTGATTACTTATGAGATTGAATAATGGAATAAGTTACGAAATTAGGAATGAATTACGAATAACAGATAACATTTATGTCATATTTCAAAAATTGCGCCGAAATATTATCAACGCCCACTTCGACCCACCTCTTCCAGTGCGTTCCACTAAGCGTTCACAACGCCTAAAATACTCATTCAGGCGTTCCACATGGCGACCGCGATCGTTGTGGTCGCGGCGAAAACGTCATTAATGACGTTTTCGCCGCGACTACACCGATCGCGGTCGCCATGTGGAACGCCTGAATGAGTATTTTAGGCGTTGTGAGCGCTTAGTGGAACGCACGGTCTGAGGGCAAGCTCACAAAGACCCATGAATGGGCCATTGTATAAATATTGAAGCTTTTTTTAATAAGGCATGACACACTCGACGTACAGCTCTTACAGCAGTAGCTCGTCCTATGTTAAATCTGTCACAGACCGATCTATGATAAAAATAAAAAAAGGGTTTAATTTTATACTTGTGAATTATGGTATATAATACTAAAATGGTTAATTTAAAAAAAATAACCTATAAGAATCTGTTGTGGCCATTTTCCAAAAAGCTATCATCAATTGATGACGGAAAGGAATTGTAGGACATCCGGGAACACGTCGGACTGAATTTTCTTGTATCAGCTCATGTGAATAATTTAATGTACATCTTGAAAGTCTAAAGAGATCAATAAAGAATTCCATGAGTAAAATTTTCAAAAGTGATAAAAAGTAATTTAAGGAGGTTAGGAAAGGCTTAACATAAGTTTTAATAATTGCAAGCTAACATTGTTTTTACTAAAAAAAATATAATTTGATTTTTTGTATATAAAAGATGTCAGAGCTTTCTCATATTTCATTATTACATTTATAAGCTCAAATTGTTTGCTAAATCGAATTGAATATTTCAAAAAATTAGTTAAAATGTCTTTCGATGTATAGCTCTTTGACCCTCTTCATCAAATTCTCTTTTCGAAACCCACATTTTTTTAAAGGTGTCAAGTGATGCTAAAATTGATCCTCCTATCCAAGTTGAATATAACCGTTCTTGTGGTGCGGATATCTGAAAATTTAAATCGAAAAATTAATACAATAACCTTTGTAATACTTATCTAATATTTTCATTGAATTCAGTTATGTATCGATCAATAAGGAAATGGGATATCCAGGAATTTCAAATGTACAGAAACAGGCACGTTAACTGTGAGAACCTTCACAGAATATTATAGATTAGCGCACACAAACGCAGACAAAAATTCTAAAAATAATTGTTCCATTTTTGCAGTCAACGCACATACCACTGATGATGTTTGCCGCAGTAGCAGACGAAACGGCTTACTGCACCAAAATTAGAAGAGGAAACTGACAACTGACATCAAGATGATGTTTGATTACATTTTAAACATGATTAAAATTGTTCATTCAAATGAATGAGAAATTTCTATAGAGACCAATTGTAGATAGTCTTGACGAAGACCTAAAAAAATGGCCCCTTTTTTCGGGAAAATTATGAAAAAATGAAGCAGAAAGAAAAAATGTGTGAAATGAATGATAAGTCTGAAAGCAGTTTCCAGAATGATGGTTGACATGGCCTTGACCGATTTGATGAGAATCATCTATCGAGACGACGATCTTATCTTTCCCAAACAAACTTACGATTTTATTAAAGAGAAAAATTCGAAAATATGTGAATGACAACATGATTTATGAACTAGTTAACCACTCTTGTAATTGTGGAATTGGCCGCGGAGGTAGTGCGCCCTACTCACGATCGGAAGACCGTGGGTTCGATTCCTGCCTCTTCCAGATATTTTTCTCGAGAGAATGTTTCTGGTTGAAGCTGGGATGATTCTGCAACCGTGTTAGGAATCACACGTTAAAAGGTAAGACCTCGTTAGTCATTAGCTCGCACAAGTTTCTCAACTTCTGAGAGTTGTCGTTCGTATGGGTCGACAGCTGATTAACGTTAGAACAGATTTTTTTTCAACTCTTTATCTACTGCGTTGTTTGGATTTATTCCCACAACTAAGAAATTTAGTCAAGATGAAAAAAGAGCATCTGAAACCATAAACGCAACTGTCAAACGTGATGAAAATCAGTTAATCAAACTTCTGTACAAAGAAGACACAGTCAATCTTCCACAAAGAAAGACATTTGTTTTCAACACACTTATACTGAAAAAAAATGTAGAAAAGATGAAAACCTTTCCAAAAATTACTGTGAGAAAATTATTCAATATTCAGAAAAAGTTTATATGAAGAAACTCACAAAGGACAAAGCAACAATCGAGAAACCGAATACATGGTATATGCTACACTTTGTAACAACAAAACCAAACACACCAAAGAAAATTAAAATTGTCATTGATGCACCTGCAAAAGCGAATGGAATGCCAAGATATCACCATATGCATCCCACAAGCTTGATCCAGCTTTTGCTCGCGGAGGACAAGCTGCCTGCTCCGGGACGAGCTGCCTGGTGGAGGTTTGTTGGCAGTCTAGGGAGCGCACTCGGCATCTTCCGCACTGGGAGCAGAACAGGCGGTGGGGTTTGTGACAGTAGGACCGATAGTAGCCGGGAAAGCCGCCTGCAGAGGCTTTGGTCCACATGCATGTACGTTGGGTATTGACTCCTTGCTGGACGGACGATGGATGTGTATTTTGGTGGTACGGAGAACGTGGGAGGAATTAGACGTACTACTCGATCCCTACTCCTTAATGCTAATTTGATGGGATACTTTTTAGCTCTACTGAGGACGATGGTGTTCATCTATTAGTTGACGTGTAATCAAGTGTTGATGGTCTTGGTAACCTGTCTTCGGCTGTTCTCTAAGTCAAGAGTAAAGTCATTGGATACGAAATCTTGTAGCTCTAATTGTGTCATGATAGACTTTGGTGAGTGAATGTATCATTTCTCCGTTTCGGTTGGAATGGTTACCTATAAAATTTGCTCCTCTTGGTCAATAAAATATTGTAACATGGTTTTCCTTCACTTTGCTTTTCTTCATTCAGGTAACTCGGTTGGAAAAAATGTGTCCGGGAACAAGTACAAAGGAACGTCAAGTGATATAAAATGAAACTTTATTCTTAAGAACCATTCACAAAGAAATCAGGGATCATATTATGTACAGAAATGATTAACTCTATTTACAAATGATTCAGTTAAGTTCTGGAAAGAAACCAGTAGTCGGATTCGTCGGTTCTCAGAACGCCGATTGTCTCGATGTAGACTCGGCAGGCATCTAACACAGTATGATATTCCAGGACGGTCGGACCGACAACAAAGGGTCCTTCATGGGGATTGTCGGTTCATTTAGATCGAAATCGGTGGCAGAGCCACTTGAAGACGCCTTCCTCCACCTCAACACGCTGAAGACGGAACGCAACGGAGTGACTCAATCCCTCGATAGTATCACCAATAGGTCTACACTCAGGAAGACACAAGACTATTGTCACTGTCGAGTGATATACAGTATATCCTAATCCCTGGTTTGTCAAGCTTTTAACTGAAGTAACATTAGGGGTGTGTAGCGAGCCCCATCGGTGGTCACTATCTAAACCAGTGTTTCTCAAAGTGTGCGCCGCGGCGCCCTGGGGCGCCGTGGAACCTTTACTGGGGCGTCGTGGGCCACGGGTGAGTCTCAAGGTACAACGTTTTACAACATAGATAACTGAGTAAAAGTAATACGTCGGTACCTATTGATACAAATCCTCTGATAATATGATAATATCGGTAATTGCAAAATGCAATCCGTTCAGACAGCCACCTACCTACATTTATTAATTAAATATCTAGTGTAATCTTTACGTTCGGGGCGCCGCGATAACCTTCAAAAAACATAAGGGAGCCGTGAATTCGAAAAGTTTGGGAAACACTGATCTAAACTACTGGTTCAATGCCTCTAGCCACCTTGAATGGAAATAGCGTATATATACTGAGTAACACTATTCAGGAATGGTCACACAATTATTATCTTCCTCTTGAAGATGATCACTTGGTGATCGAAACACGTGTTGAGGTGTTAAAATAACAGTTTGGTGTTGGGAAAAAACTCCAGTAATATTCATTACCAAAGGTTCCAAACAGTGTATCACAAGTATTCAAGAATGGAGTTGGATGCTCCTTTACGACACAAATGGTATTACGTGTTGTGTCCCACAAGCTTTGATTCAGATTGGACCAAACTAGTTCAGAAGACGCAGGACCAAGCCGAAGGTGTGGAATCGTCAAATCAGCTATTGGCGCAATGCGCTAATCCCGGCGGGCGGTTGGTTTCTTGCTGGAGTGACGGGTAAACCATTTGGATATTAACGAGGCTGTCTGCAGGGGTGAAAAACATCGAAGATGTCTCCCTATTCAGCTGTTGACAACTCAGGGGTGGGTGGTATGGGCGTCAACGGTTTTAGGAACGACACTGACGAGGTAGAGTAGCTAGCAGAGCTTGTATTACCAGGGATTTGATGAAGGTCAATTTCTGGAAGATAGACAAGACGAGCTAGTTTTCGAGTTGGAACGGTTTCAGGTCTGAAGTACGGAGGTCAAGTTATACTATTTTTTCAATACTCCATCTCCAACGTGGCATCTTCTCAATTTCTACTAACTCATGAAGTTCCTGTACCGATTCGATATTATTATTTAGGTCGTTCATGAGATGGTACAATGCCTTTGGATGTTCCAATTCTCCTCCAAACATCAAAAAAGTGAGTATCAATGCAATGGAATCGTGTTAGGCGGTGTTTAAAGCGAACTGTGTTTGGAAATAAGAATATTTATAGTTTCATTGGCCTGTTCTATCGGGTTCGCTTGAGATGTGTTAGGCAGTGTAAACTGGTGTTGTGAACTCGTGAAGTCGCTTTTTTTAACGGACCGATTTGAACGCATTTCGTAAAACGGTCCTGGAAAACGACACACAAGTAGCAATTCCCTTTAATGGAGCAAGGCAGAGGACACACTAAATCAATCGAAACGGTTGTCCATGGTTTCATGTATCCTGGCGGATACATTACCCTAGGGTGTTTTTCCTGTTGAACTTTGTATTATTAGTTGACAAGGCAGGGACTCTACGAATCTCTATACATCACTGATCTTCTGAATGATTCAGCCAAAAAAAGATTTTATAAATGACTATACTTCGGATATATAAGTATCTGCCACAATATTTTCATCAAATCGATTGTGAAAACATACCTGGGAGTTTGAACCTACAAACAACATCGAATAAATCTGATTGAACAGTTAGTTCTTTATACATAACATCCTTAGTGGTCTTCTTTGAAGCATCAAATACAACTCAGCTTTATATTTACGTTATCTTCAATAAGTACACAGTGATGCCATAAAAAATATATACCATTACCAACTTTGGTTTTTGTTTCCAACTAAACATATTTAGCATTTTCAAATCAACATATTTTTCTATAAAAGCCTCATATATAGAATGCAATATTTTTTCCAGCCTACCTTTTTTCTAACGATACAAATCTATGTTTAGCCATTTCAAAAGAGTCTTCCAAGTTTAAATTTCCTGTGTCGCTTTTAGACTGTTACACTTTGTCGTAGAGACAAAAATATTTTCACATATTTTATCTTCACAACATGAAATTCAACATGAAATTCTATTTGAGGAAATTTCTTCCAGCTGTCAAAATTTTCGAAAGAGATCATTATCGTCATTGTAGGTGAACAATGTGACATTAAAATTGGAAAATGAACTGAGATAATGAGATGAACCAATTCTAATTTACTATTCTGTAGAACTGGCAGATTTATTCCCAATTCAATCAATCCCAACCCCAATAAATCCAAATACAAATCAGCTCCAATTAACATTGGAAACATTATATTCATTATCAGTAAGCTCAATGTTGAATAGAATTTTGAATCCACAAGTATCGATTAGAATTTGAGGAAGTTCACAAGTTATTTTATTCAAAATTCCACAAGTCACTGAAAAAATATTTTCATCACAATTTGAACACTTTGGTGAAAATTATCTCTACCTCTAACAAAATAACCTTTGAACTTCATTTGTAAACGATGATGTCAAACAATTTAGTTTATTATTTTCCTCTCGAGTAGACTCGAGTACAAGTCAATATATGAAATGGTAGAGATTTTGAGATTGCTAGTTTTATTTATGAATTCCTTTCTATTCTATATATGAAACGTGTTCTGGTATTTATCTTGTGGCTTTGACCGAATTTGAGTCTCTCCCAATTCAAATGTGCGCCCTTGATACCTTGTGGAGATGACGCATTTTTCCTCAAAATATATGAATGAATGAGCCTTGCTTTCAGGTGCCTTCGAAGTGTGGTGCCTTTACCTTCTGAGTGCGAATCAATTCCTTCAACTTCTGGTACCTTGAGTTTCTAGTATTCAACTAACTGTAACCTTGTCAATTTTCCATCTGAATCGTTTGGACCAAATTTATAATTGGACACTCCAGACGATAGAAAATTCTTTATAGAACGTTTACAAATACCTTTCATGGAACAGTAGTTACATCGATTCTATACGAAAGTTAATCTGACAGTTCTTTTCTCTTATAAACAATGTCACAATTTACCAAAGTAATCAAGGTATAGTTCAAGAATGGCATGAAACCTATATAGGATGATATCAAATATTATTCAATTCCAACATTCAAGTCAATGTACATCGTTGATGTCAGTAAATATTAAACTATAGGTTATGGTTTTGTTGTTGGGTCCTTTGAGATCGTGAACTCTGAAATGGTCAAACAAGCTAAGACAATTTAAGTCAGGGTCAACAGAAGACTTTCCCTTAATCTATAACAACTTTTCTCTGACGCATTTTTAACCACTTTGCTTCTCTTGTAAAATATTTTCGATAATAGATTAAAGCGATTCAACTAGTATACGTGATCTAAAGATTATAGTCAAGTGTGTTGGCATTTGCATTTGGTGAGGGTTCTAATAAGCACAGGATAAGTGTTAGAATTTACGAAAATTAGTTGGCATTCACATTTGGTGAGGTTTCTAAGAAACAAGGGATAAAATTAAGAAAATTCGTCCCTCATGATGATAAACCTATTATTACCTTTATTGCAGTTTCTTTTGGAGACATTCTTTTAATTTCTGACAATAGTCTGTCTCCAAAGCCCTTGAATAATGTTGATCCGCCAGATAGGACAATATTCTTGAACAGAACTTTTCTAAGATCTAAATCTGATTTCTGAATAGAAAACATTAGAACTTCATGTAGCCCTTCAAATTCTTCTCCTATTATATCCGGTTTAAAAAGAATCTCTGGAGCTCTAAATCTTGCTGGTCCAACTTTTATAGCCGTACCATCTGGAAGAGTATAATTTATTTGTTCAGATTCTACTGATTCTTCTTTAATTGGATTGTTTGAAAGGTAGCATGCCTTTTCTTTCAAATTCCTCACAGATTCAAATTCTGCTGTGGTTCGGAAAATAATGCCTTCTTTTCGAAGAAGTAACCTAAAAATATTTTTATTTATTAGAATAATCATAACACATCAGTTCAATATGATTTTATTTAGAATATAACAATTGTATCGAATGAAAGAAATTTTTTTGTGGACCAACTCAAAGGTTTTATCAACCTTTCTTTGAATATTTTCACCTTCCACAATCTGAAAAAAATATAAATTGTACTGGAGAATTTTATACTGCTGTGGAAAAGAGGACCTCTTTAGTTCACCCTGATTGTAGTTGGCTACCCGCCTTGAAGAAAGATAAGGATAGTGGCGAAATTGCAAGTTACTAATACCACCTCGTTCTACATCGAATGTTTAGAAGTAAATCAACAACAGTCATATTTCAAAATTCATTTGTCATCTGCCGAGGAATTAAAAAATAAAGTGGAGAGCAAAAAAAACTACGAGTATAATTAGTTTTTTCCAATTCTGAAGACGGAGGCAGATTTAAGCCTATGAATCGTCAAGTAACTGTATAACTTCTACGCAATTTTTTGTCATGCAAAATTATTGGAAATTATTTTGAACTTACGCAGTAACTTTTTGGAGGGTACTAAAAAGTTTGTCTTTTCTTCAACTGTGTAAAATTCTCTATTATAATTTTTTTCAGATTGTAGAAGGTGAAAATACCCAAAAAAAGGTCGATAACAATAATTGCAATGGGATAAATTTACTGAAACTAAGATCCAAACTCCAGACATCACCAGAAGACTGTCGAAACGTTGTGGAAATGATCCATTAAAAAAACTATTGCTATCACTAAACCTGTTGATTTTCTATTTGAAACGTGATTCAAATATATAAATATCAAGAATGATATGGAATTCAATCATATAATTTTAAATGTGTAAGCTTGTCAAAGTTAAAACTTATCACATGTGAAGAACATATTTTATACTAACCAATGTAACTTTATATCTATGAATATGTAAATCACAAATCATACAGTAACGTTTGTAACACAATAAGATACTTACAAAAAGCACTATTGATTTAGGAAAATTATCAAATGAGAAACAATAATTCTGTCTGTCTGTTCAAAATCTGTTTTTTCGTTAACCAGCTGTCGCACCCCTACGAACGACCACCCTCAGAAGTCGAAACTTGTGCGAGCTAAGGATTAACGAGGTCTTACCTTTTAACGTGTGATTCCCAACACGGGCATAACTTATTATTGAGAACAGTGAAATTATGGTGGAATTTAAATAAAAATTGTTTGGGATACACCTACATACAATAAGATAATTTGACATTACATATATGACTAATTGGAAATGTCAAAACAAGAATCAAATTGCTTCTGTCTATTTTGGTAGATTTTTTTGCATTCTCAAGCTGCCAGCAGTTAAAGCTACTTAAGCGCAGAATTGATAGAGGTATTTGCTGAATCCAACCACTAGATAAAATTTATGCTTCTCCAGGAGCTGTCTTATTCTGCATCCAGCACAGTGCAATGCAAAAATCAAATTTTGCAACCAATATTGCAGAATTTGATTCTAGCACATTTGTATAAAGTTGGGTTAATCTTTACAATCCCCTAGAGTTTTTGGCAAAACGAATGTGAATCAATGAAAACATTGATGTTTCTATGCATCTTGTTAATAAATGAACTTCTGTTCTATCCTATTTCGTGAAATGTTTCAGTATTACTTTTCGCGGCCATCCACGAATTTCAACACCAAAAGTCATTTGGTTGCACATTCTTTCATTTATTCCAGTTTGTAAATCGCAATATCCTGTTGAAACACCCTGCAAAGTTTATTCTTTTGGTGAGAAAAAGGAAATTTTTGCCGTAAGACCTGCCAAGTAAACTAATGAAGTCTTTATTTATTGTCATATTTTGGGACGTGAAATCATCTAATGATATTTCAAAAACATGTAGACCCACCTCAAACAGAGATCGACATTGTTGAATCTGATGTTTTGTAAGATTCTCTGTCTTCCCTTTTGTTTGTTCATCATAGGGGATTATTGAAATATACCAAAAATATAGTATAACATGCAGATAGTAACATTAAAAAGCAAAGTTCATATTTCAAAGTATCAAGTATGTAATGTATGAATTCAAATAAGTTGGTATTCGTGTTTCTTGACAGAATTCCAATGAAAGTTGAGTGGTAAATCAAATGTATTATAGAAACGTTTAACACCATGGAGTGGAAAGGATTTACTACAGACCAAAGATGAGTAAAATGTTCACAGAAAACACGCTTACCTTAAATATCTAGTAACATCCCTTCCTGCAATATCAGATCTCATAATACTGTGTGGTAATGCAAAGCCCTCGTAAATGGGTACAGAATGAGTAACACCATCGCCGGAGTCAAGAACAACACCAGTTGTACGACCAGTGGAATATCTAAACCAAACAATCTTTTAATTAAAGTTACACTGTCGAAAAACTGATCAAGAAATTTTACTTATTTTCATACTTACAAGCTGAGTACAGCTTGCATAGAGATAAATAAGGCAGGGACATTGAAGGTTTCAAACATTATTTCGGCTGCTTTTTCTCTGTTTGGTCTGGGATTCAAAGGAGCTTCTGTTAATAGTACTGGATGTTCTTCAGAAAACGTAGATAACTGGTCTTTACTATAAATGTAATTCCAAATTTTTTCCATGTCATTCCAATCTGTAACAATGCCGTGCTCCATTGGATACTTAATAGATAACAAACCCCTATGTTCTTCTGCTTTTGGTCCTATAAATAAATCCCCTTCTAAGGCACCTGCCATCACCCGGGTGTGTTTTGGTCGACCAACACTAAAATAATTGTTTCCTAGAACTTATCCAAATACATTTTCATACTCACTAATTTGGGAATCTGCATTTTGGGATTTGACCGCCCGCGAAGCCTGCTTTAATCACACCAGTTCCCTAAAAAAAATATTAGCTCATATTTTACTTTCTTTAATAATTTTCCCAATCTATGAAAAATCCTGACGCCTATAAATGCATATGTACCTACATTATCAATTACAACGGGTTGATTCACAATTACATCGTATGCCTCCATTCTACAAATCTTTTTTTACAAAAAGTCAGAAGTCAAAAATCAGTATCTGTGGTAGTAGTAGTACCACAGATGAGGATAGACGTAAGGAGAACCATATCTGTGTATCAGAAAGTGTACGTCCAAAGCCATTAAACCAGGGAGGCGCCACTGTATCAGGAGTATAAATTTTTAAATAAAGTGTCTGAAAGTTGAAGAATTAGTTGAGCTAGATGAAACGGTAATAGAAACCCCTGCTTGCAAAAGCTTCTTCACAATAATTCATTGACTATCAACGTTATCTCACAGTAACTTCGCTAGGTTATATTTACCAAATAATATATGACTATGTGAATAGTTACATTTCTATAAACTCTATATAAATAACAACTCTGTTCAATTAAACTATTAAATATTCGAACGCAGCACGACATGCGTTTCGCTAACCAACTTAGTGTCCTCAGAGGATTATTCTGATCTGATAGGAAGATCATAATGATATCCTGAGGACGCTTACTTGGTTAGCGAAACGCGCGTCGAGAGACCGTAATTTTCTTCTAGGGTTGGGAAAGTGTTTTCAATAAATTCATTTTACGCCAGAGGTCCCAGTACGAACTATCAAATTTCCATGAATCAAAACGCCAGTCAAACGCATAGACGCACCACAGTATTTCTGTATACTGTATATAGTATACTGTGGACGCACGGTCTGAGGGCAAGCTTACAAAGACCCATGAATGGTGCGTTCCACTAAGCGTTCACAACGCCTAAAATACTCATTCAGGCGTTCCACATGGCGACCGCGATCGTTGTGGTTGCGGCGAAAACGTCATTAATGACGTCATTACTTATGCTCACGCCTAGCTCATGACGACCCATCTCAAGAGGTGGGTCGATGTGAGCGTTTTGAGAAACTGAGAAAGTGGAACGGCAAAAACCGTGGTCGTGAGCGTGGTCGTTGTGAGTGCTTAGTGGAACGCACTGGAAGAGGTGGGTCGAAGTGGGCGTTGATAATATTTCGGCGCAATTTTTGAAATATGACATAAATGTTATCTGTTATTCGAAATTCATTCCTAATTTCGTAACTTATTCCATTATTCAATCTCATAAGTAATCAATGGAATAATTAATTAAACAAAATGAAGTGAATTTAAGAGTAGCATAAATTTAGAATATAATCAAAGTGTGCAATCAGACATGACATCTTCAAAATTTACAGTGTAATGTGTGCGTTCCACTAAGCGTTCACAACGATCACACTCACGACCGCAGTTTTTCCCGTTGCACTTGCTTGCGAGCGTAACTGTCGTAAACTCAAGTGGAATGGATTACGGAGCGTTTTGGGCGTGCATGTGAACATTACAAATGACGAGATAGAAAAAAATAAAGTAGTAGTTTTAAGGAGGTTAGGAAAGGCTTAACATAAGTTTTAATAATTGCAAGCTAACATTGTTTTTACTAAAAAAAATATAATTTGATTTTTTGTATATAATTTCAGTGAAGTATTTAAATGAATTAAGTTTGAATGTAATCAAAATGTCTTTTACGGCGATTGAATATTTGTTGATGCCTCGTAATAGTACTTCAGAAACTATTTCATCTAGTACAGATGAACTAGTTTACAAAATTATAATGGCAGAGTAATACTCTGAGAGCTTTCCGTGAGTGAAAGTAATGACGTCATCTGTGACGTTTTCGAGAAGACCACAACGACCGCGGTCGTTATATGAAACGGTTATAGGAGCATTTTGATCTCAAAGTAATAAAAGACAATAGAAGCAGCATAACTTTGTTTGTTTACGGAAAGTAAGTTGGACCAAAAAACAGTGGCGGTTGGTTTAGTTGATAATCAGAGGGATATTTATTTATGTATGGCTTTATAATAAAGGGGGTGGTTTACTGGGTTAAAATTAAATTATTTCAAATGAACTAATTCATAACAATGATAAATGTTAATTTCAAAAGTAATGAACTCTGCTTCATAAAATAAGATGAAGAAATTTGTGATTTATTCTCAGATTTGATATACAAGCGGTACGGTTTGTGAGGTCCGATATAAATAATTGTCGATTAGAAATCATGAATATTCACAATAACGATTGAGGTTTGATATTATTATGTGATTTCATTCAAAATTGGTATCCCCTTTCATAATGTCGGTCCACAAAGACCCCTAGATACCAATTTTGAAAGAAATCACATAA